>JAOXXN010000175.1:16386571-16461463 GCA_026770055.1 Myrmophylax atrothorax | reverse complement strand
AGTCCCAGTTAAGATGCTCAGCAAAGCTTGGAGAAGGGAATGGGATGGTGTGTCCAGTGCACTGCAGGGCAGTGTAAACAGCAGGTGACACCACCAGGACTGAGGCAGCGTAGGTGTGAATGCTGGCAATTATGACAGGCAGTTTAAAGTTGGAGGTTATCTGTGTGCAGCCAGTGTTTGTCTCCGTGGCGTAATTACCCAGCACAGCCACTCCGACGGGGCGAGTTGTTGGATCTGCCTGACCTAGTTCCTCCTGCGCTGCTCTGCTGCTGCTGCGTAACAGGTTGTGGCCAACACCCATTCGCCTCTCCAGCCTGTCAAAAAAGCCTTAAACACTGAAAATCTGCTAAGCTTTCTGTACTACTGGGACTTGCCCTCCCATCTTCTGTCTGCCTGGACACACCACAGGGATATTGGATGCCTGATGCGAGGTCGCCACGGTGCTGGGTAAGGGCACTGGCATTACTTTGTTCACTTGTGCTGGGTACACACCCAGCTAATTACCTCCCTCGGTTTGAACCTTGTTGCAGACATTTGGGTCCTTTCTTTCCCTCTGACTAATTGGACCCTTCTTTCAGCTTGTTTTTAATCACCTCCCAGTAATCACAGGTAATTGTGTTCAATATTGTGGCTGTCTCGAGGCTATTCAGTCATACTACATGCATATTTTTGGGGGTGTCTTTGGTTAATAAATTTTTAAAGGCTTGGTTTGAGGGAACAGGTGTGTTGTTTATCTCAGTTCTCAGATCTTCAGTTGAAATGTTTTTGTGTCAGTCTTTAACCTCTGGAGGTTACCTGTGGTTTGAATAAACCTTATCCACTTTCACTTCTTGCTGTGGTTCTAAAGAGTTAAAGATGACAGTTCCCGTGTGTTGCTTATTTTTTTAAATCTGCTTTAATCTGAGTTTAAAGTTTAAAGATTTGCTTAGCACAGTTAATGCTCATCTGACTATCGTCACTCTTGATCTGAGTTTTCATCAGGATTTCAGATGGATCTCTATGGCAGGAAATTCTAGTGTTGTTGCTGTGTCTAATGAGGATTCACTGTTCTATTCATGACCGAGCTTGTCATTTTTACCACATTCTAAGTCTGTGTCTGGGCAGCAAAAGACTTGAGCTTCTATCTGAAGTGGAGGCTAAATTCTGCCCTGTGGGCACTGAAGGGTGAGTTGGTCTTTACCAACTGCTGCGAGAGTGACCTACTCCTGCTCTACAGTAATTGCCACCCAGTTTGGACACCTGCTACAGCCTTTTATTACTCTTATGTTGTCAGCATGACAAAAGCCACTACCTGAATCTGCTGGACCAAATGCAGTGTTTACATATGCCAGTGGCCTTTTGGAGGAGCTACACAGGGGGCTGAATCTGTCTCACTGGTTAAAATGATTGGTCCCTGTGCTAACTCTAATTGAAAAATATCAGTTTCATTCCTTCCCTGGAGCTGCACCCGCTAGTCTGTTTAAACTTATTTACATCTCAAATGGAGAAGACTCAGATTCCATTATCTGAATGACATGCATCTACTTAACCTCGTGTTAGTGACCTTGTTCCCACTTGGGATAAATGTAGGAAAACCTTCCATCTTCAGTCTTGACACACAGCTTGACACACAGCCATGGGAGCACTCACTGCCTTGGCTCTCAGGGCCCCCCCACTTGCTCTCTCAAGTCTCTGCTTGAATTACCCTGGTGATTGCAGGGATTGCAAATGAATCTTCTTACATTTTCCTCATCTATTTTTGAAATCTGACCTTGCTGATAAAGCAATACTAAAGCAGAAACCCCCATCTGCCGGCCTCCAGGCTGCAGGATGATTATAAAATCAAAATTATTGCCTGGGTGAGTGGAAAGAGTCATGGTCCTGCACTTCAGAGTGACACGTACTGCTGTATGGATTTGTGTCAAGCCAAGGGCTGTCCAAACTCCATGAGAGCCCAGGGCATGGCTGGATTACATTAGAGCAATGGCCAATTGGGGAGCCAGATGGCAAATAATGTTATGTTATGATGAAAAATAATTCCAGGCTCAGAGAGAATTGTCCAAGAGACTGTCACTTGTAGAGCATTAGTCTGTCAGATAAAGGCTGAGCTGGGCTTTGGATCCTTTGCTTCAAATCCTTGCTCTACTATTTAGCTACTGTGGGACTTCAAGGCAGTCCCTTCACCTCCCTATATCTTTTCTACTCTGATTTTTGGCTCCTTCAAAGGGTGGGTGTCCTCCTGATTGCTCTGGTTTTTTTGGTTTTTGGGGTTTTTTTTGTGCTGAGCATCACTTAGAGTGGCCCCAGTCTCCTGCCGCTGTTATTGTATGGTGATACAGGACAATAATTAGGGCTGGTACAACCTGTTCTGAGGTTTGTAGCAGCTGGAGAGATACGGTGGCATCTCTGCACCTGGGGCATCCTGTTTGTCCCCTTTGCTTGGTCAAGACACTTGCAGCATCCTTGAGAGAGGTCAGGTTAGGTCAGGTTACCAGTTTCACTCTGCAGCTTGTAAGCAAATGTGTTCAAAACTTCATTGGCCCAGCAGATCCCTCACTCTGAAAGCAAAGACTGAAACTTGATCACCTGGAGAAGTCAGTCCCCCTTCAGCCTCTCTTTGGTCTCCTAAAACCCTAAATGAAGTGGTTTGTTGTGGGATCACTGTTAACACCTCTGGCAATGCCATAGCTGCCAGTAAAGTGACCAGAGTTTCTTAACCCTGATATATAGGAACAAGTGAAGAGCAGCCTCATAACTACTATTGCTAATGAGTTAATGGCTGAGAGGTGCTTTGAAGATAAAAAGCAAGGAGGTGCTTGATTAAGTCCCAAACACCGCAATAAGGCCAGCAGCAGCTGTTGCTGTGGGTCAGCAGAGACTGACTGCTACAGCAGCTCATTGAGTGCTGCTGAGTTTATTTGGAAGCCAGCAATAAATTGAAGAGCGCTTTGGAGAGTGAAATCTCCATGAGTTTCTTGTAGTCCTAAAGGTGATGAGCCATATGTAGCTGATTCTGCCTTGAGGCAGGGAAATGGTCTTGATGAGCTTTTAAGGCCCCTTCTGGCCCTGTTTTCCCAGATTTTGTGGTCCACAGACAGCTTTGCTGAGCCAGATCCCATCTTTCCCACTGAGCTGAGGCTCCCAGTGATGACATTTTCTCATGTCTCAGTTCCCTGCCTGCTGGTGCAGGAGCACACGGAGCTTTGATGACTTGATCTCCTGTAATCCTCCCACCACCATAGTTGGCTTCAGAGGCTGTTTGAGCAGATGCAATTTAAGCTTTAAAAAAGCCAGCTCAGATGTGCATGACAAAGATTAACCTGATACAGACCTGGAAGTAACGAAGTGCCTTAAAATTGCACCTATGTGAAGAGTTTCTGGGCTGTGATCTTGCCTCTTTTCTTAAGCATCAACATGAAAGAGATCTGAAGGAAGGATGAACTTCAAGCTATTCCTTTTTCTCTTAACTTGTGATGTGCTCCTCCTCTTCTTCTAATAAAATATGCCTGGAAATGTTTTGGAGGCTACTCCTGCATAGCTGTTGCCACACCTGTTGGGAAGGGGAAATTCCTCTTGGTGTGCCTGTCAGAGAAGCCTGGGGGAGCACTGCTGCTGGAATGTTTTATTGACAAAGCTGGCAAAAAAACTTGCTTTCCATGAAAACTGAATTATTTGTTTGCTCACTTTTGAATTTAGTCTCTGTGGGCCAGACCTGCAGCTGTGGTAAATTAGCACAGCTCCAGATGTGCCCTAATATATTTTGAGATGACATTTCGTGTATCTGTATGTAATTCTGTAGATCCTCCTGCTACACTGGTTTTGGCATTATGTCAGCTTTCAGTCTGCTTTGTCTCCTCATTCAGCCAATAGATCCTCAGGACAAAGGATATATGTTGGGATCTCAGTGGCAGGAGACAAGCATGATGTCCACTATCTTCACTTGCAGAAGGTCAATAAGAAAAATCTGTGTTCATGGGCTCAGTTTCTTCTCTACACACCATTTGCAGAATGTAGGAGGTGTAAAGGGTAGCTTTGCCAAGCCAAGTCCAACTGTCAGTGCATCTCCTTTACTCTTCCAGTGTTACTGCTGGTCCAAGTATAGAACCAACACCAGGGCTCTTGCTGGTAAGAAACTAACTCTGAAAGCTTGCACTTAAGCTTGTAAGCAGGGGGAAAAAAAAAGGATCCTTGTGTAGTTTTGATGTTTTGGCACTTCTGGCATTACTGAGTTGAGTGCATGGTGTTGAAGGGGCAGGACTGGTTTTGTAGTGGGGTCAGGGCACAGGAGATTTCCAGCATGAGGGTCCATGTGGTTTTTCTCAACATCGCTCTACAACTCCAGTGGACTTGTAAGAACTGAAGGCTGTCAGATCCAGGCTGAGTGGGGCAAAGGCAGCTTAGTTATGCTATCCTTGTGATTAATCAGTAAAATGTACTTAGCATCAGGGGGCTTTGTAGCACCATCACAATAAAGAATGAATTGTCATAAAACTATAAGAAATCAAACTGTTTACCAAGAAATGGATGCAGTTTCTTGTGGCTGGGACAAGACTAGCACACTGGATAGCTGTGCTACACCCAAGCCCAGCTGCCATGATTTGCCTTTGTCATTGAGCTGGGAAATGCCTTTTCTTCTAGACCAAGTCAGGAGTCTAGATCTTGTCAAATACTAATACTTGTCAAACCAGTGTGTGCTTTTGGATGCCATCCAACCATTTATCTGCCATGCCCCATCCCTGGAAGAGTTCAAGACCAGTTTGGGTGGGGCTTCAAGCAACCTGGTCTAGTGGACGGTGTCCCTGCCCATTTCAGGGAGGTTGGAATGAGATGAACTTTTAAGGTCCTTCCCAAACCAAACCATTCTGTTACTCCATGAGCTGTGGACCTTGCCCTGAGGAGGGTGTGTGCTTCGAGCCACTAAATATCCTCCTTACTGCATGGCAAGACTTGGCAGTGTGCGGGACCCTGGTCCCTGGAGAAGTCGGATGCTGCAATACGGAGCAGCATCCAGAGAAATGCAGTAAAGGCAAGATGTGTAATGAAAGCACGCGGAGGGCTGGGGTGGGATGGGGAGGACAGGCTCTGTCGCGGTGTGCGTGGTGGCAGCGAGAGGACACGGGGAGGGGAGGCTGTGCAGGAGCCGGTCCTGCACAGAGAGCCGGCACCGCCTCCCTGGTGCCCCCTCCTCCTGCTCCCTCCCCGGGGCGGTGCGGGCGCTCCCGGCTCACACTCTGCTCTCTCCGCACAGGGGCAGATCGAAGTGGAGAGCGAGACTGTCTTCAAGTTGGCCGCCCTGGTGCTGCAGGTGAGTGTCTCTGCCCCTGGACCGCTCTCTCGAGCTGCCTGTGGATCAGCGCATTCTGCCTTCCTTGTTTTTTCCTTCCCTCTACAAAGACAAGTCCCCGCAGGGTTGTTTATGGTCTCTGCGGCTGTGGGGGGAAAGCTGGAATACATGAGAGGTATTTTTTTCTCGTAGGCAAGTGAGAGAAATATTTATTTGAGGAATTTTAAATTGAAGGAGGAAAAACTCAGCAAGGGAATTAATTTGCTTGGGCAGGTTTCCATTCAATTTATCACTTATTCTAATTTAAATACATTCCAGAGATCTGGGAAGAAAAGAGTAATTACTGTAGCTAAATCTGCTATATTATGCCTGTGAATCCCCCTTTCAGAGCATATGGTTTTGATACTTCTGTTGAAATATACAGCGTTAGTTTTCCCTCTCATTAATCAAGTTTCATTGCACTCAAACTTAAACTCTGGTTATTTACTGCTTTATATGAAATAAAATTCTGCCTTTAAGATGTTGGGGGTCTTTTCCCTCATTGCATTCTCATTGACAAAGTGCCACAGCAAAGCTGCAGCAGCTTGATCTGCCTGAACGGTTGTTTTCATCTCGAGTGAGCACAATTCCTCCCAAGTGCTGACCTGCCTGTATAGCCGACCTTTGGCTGGATGTGGTCGGAATTGTATTTCACTTTTTGTGCAGTAAAAGCAACATTTGATTTGCAATGCGAAATTCATCCCCATTTTGGAAGCAGCTTTATTTATGCTGTAGGTGGATTTTCTACAGCTGGAGAAGTGTAAAGGGCCAAGTTCAGCTCTTGAACACATGCAGGCAGGCTCTGTGTTTTGCAGGGCGTCTGATGGGGGTCAGGATCTGGCTGCAGAGCTGTGGGAGTGGGGAAGTGAACAATGCTGGGAAAATCGAGGGCTTTTGAAGAGATCGTGTTTTAATTCTGTCACTGTTTTTCAATTGTAGGAAGCTAAAGGGGACTATTCCAGGTAATAACATTTTCCTTTTTAATACTAGTGTGCTTGATGGATGTGTTTTTCTGTGTTGGCATTGTATTGCAAACAATCACAAACAGGGGTAAAGTCCAGCTGCGAGCAGTGCCTGAAGAAAGTGAAATGTGCTGCTGGGCTGGATAAAATCTGAGTTTGCAGGGTGAGTAATGCCTTTTGTGAGCAAGCTCTGAGTCAAAACAGTGTTTCAGGCCATCGCACTTTGCTCCACTCCCAAATGTGGGTGCTGAAGTGGAAGAAGGGGGAAGCTCCCCTACTTCCCTGCTAGAAAGCCTGTGCTTTGCATAACTTTTGGAGAGCAAACTTTTGTCTGAGCTTTTGCAGAACTGTGGTTTGGGTCCATCTGGGTGACCTTGCCCACAGCGCTGCCCGTGCAGTGGCAGCACGTGCAGGGACGTGGGGCCCGCCAGCTGCTTGCTCTGGGATCAATGAGCCGTGTTCTCCTGCAGCTGCCCCAGGGCCTCTCCCTGCCCACACTTGACCTAACAGTTGTATTGTGGCTCATGTGTGACCAAGTTGCTGGGCTTGAGCTGTCTGGAGCTGAATCATTACACTGGGCTTCCCCTTGGAGGTGCTCCTTACCCCTCACTGATTGTGATAAGGGACTGTGGGGAGGAGGTGGGGTCACACTGGTACCTGTTGGAACCAGGGGAAGAGACCTTCCATTAGAAACACTTCACTAAGCAAATATTCAGAAGGTTGTCTTTGATCACGTTAATAATTTACTACTTGTGGAGTTTCCATATGGGAAGAGGGGTGTGTTTTATGCTTTAACTACTACAGCTTTGAAGAACCGTGAAAACCCTTGGTAAAGACCTGCCTGCTCCAATGCAGGGAGCAAGTCATGCCTGACTGCCAAAGTGACATACTCTGCTTTCCCTTCAGAGTGCAGTTGTCAATTAAGTGCCAGTGCTGCTGCCCAAGATCCCTCCTCTCCAAAGGCCAGTCCCTTCTCTGCTGAAGGACATGCTCTGTGAAGTCCATCAAGTCTCCTCCTTTTTGTTGATGTGCTGTCACATCTGCAGGGAGGAAAAGATGCTCTTGTGACTAAGATTGGCTGGGGTGTGCAGACCTTTTCTGTTCCTGTTCATGCTGTAGACCTGCTTTGTGACCCACACTATATTGCTTGTATCTGCAGCATGCTGCATTTTTCTCTAGAAAGGCCCCTCATCTTGTGTGATCTCACAGGGACACCCGAAGACACCCTCATCTTAGCTGAGTTTAGACACAGATAACCAGAAAACCGCTGCTGACTCAACAAGAAGTAACTTGTTAATCTGTAGCAGCTGGTGGCACATGCTGTTGATAATCAAGAAAAGGGGTTAAGGTTAAAAACTACCTTTGTGGTGAAAACCTCCCTTACGTGGGTTAAACTTAACACTGACTCCTTATCATTTGCCATAAATAGGTTTGTAAGTGTGGCTTCACTTGCCCAAAAACTGCATCTGTGGTGGTTTTCTGTGCTTTCTTGGACACATTGCAAGGAGTGGATTGCCTGTGGTTACCTTCAGAAGTATATAAGGAAAACTGGAGGGAAGAACACTCTGCTACAAGAGTGATTTCCAAGTGCAGCTCTTCCTCTAAGTGTTGCATGAAAATAGCTGCAGCAATTGTTTCCTCTGTTAAACTGAGCATATGTTATGCCCCTGTAGCAAATGAGCATGGCCAGCTGTTCCAGGCCCAGTGAGCATGCCAGAAGTGAAGGAATTTCATGCACATATCACAAGTGGTCCTTTGGGCCAGTGCTGATAAAGCACTAGCTTAATTACCAGCATATCTTAACTATGATACCGAAGGACTGGCCTCCACTGCCCAACTTGCTGTAGTGCAAACACTGTGTCCTTGCAGTGGTGCTCCTGTGCTGTGTGATTTGCCTCCCTTTGCAGTTCCTTGGGTTTGACATGTTCTCTGTTAGCTGTCATTTGGTCATTCTGCTTTGAATCACCTCCTGGAATTTGACTCTTGCACCATTTTTGCTTACGTGAGAAAGCGCAGGTTAACTTTTTTTATATTGGATTAGTGCTGAATGAAGGTGGGTAAATACAGGAATTGCCTGAAGTCCTAGAGATTAGCTTTCTGGAAGCAAGGATTGGACCAGTCCAGGCAATGCTGGGGATCTGTTCCTGGCTGATTTCTCACACATCCCGTAAGGAACTTTTCCATGGGGTCATGTCCCATGGTGGGGTCACCGTGTGGCATTACCATTGACTGGCAGCTCAGTACCAGGGCCAAAATGCTTCAGACTCCTGCGATTCTGCAGGAAACCCTTTCCCAATGCACTGCTCAAATTCTCAGATAACTTGTTGATGGCAGGGAGCAGCAACCTCCTGAGAAACACCCTTCTCTGGCTTGTGCTGAGTGGGTGAGCGCATTCCTTGGAAATCTGTTTATTTTCAGTGAGCAACTCTGACATGTGGGCGCTTGGAGGCGGTAAAAACTTTTGATTTCTAACTCAGAAAGGGGCTTTGCAGTCTGGTACCACTGATAGCATGGAAATAGCGGGGTCTTTGGGGTTTGGTCCTTGCATATAGTTTGCAGTAGGACCCCGAGGTCCTGAGCTGGGCTGTTGCAGGACAAGGCTTTCATAGAATCATAGAATGGTGTGGGTTGGAAAGGACCTTGAAGATGATTTAGTTTGTGCCTTATTAGGAGAGAGGCTTTATATAAGATAAGCCACCCAAGTCCCTCTTTGAGAAGACTCTGTTTTTTGAGACACCTTGATAAAACCTGAAGTACATGCTTCAAAACTGTACCCACAGCATGTTCATGCACATGTGCCTGGTTTGGGGAACTCTGAGTTCTTACAGTCAGTCTAGACTGGCTTTGGGACTCAGGAGTAACGAGAAACAAAGGTTGAGTGGACCACAGTTGGTGTAGCTCACCATGTGCCTATTTCCTTTTCCTGTTTACCCAGCTGGTGATCCCAGCCAAGGCAATCTCCTGCTGTGTGTGATGAAGAGCTTGTCAGGGGGATGCTCAGTGAGCCATTGCTCTCCCTCTTACGTGGGACAGTGTCAGGGTTGTCAGGGGCAGAGTGGTTCCTCCAGAGGGTCCTGCTGCTCTGCTGCTCCCAGCAAGGCTGGGATGCTCCAAATTCCTGCCCCTCTGCTTTCCTGTGCAATGCTGGGCACGCTTTGCTCAAGAGGAAGGATGTAGTGCTTGCTCGTGTTTGCTTTTCACGACTCATGGCTTCCAGTTGACTGCTTCTCTGATGAGTTCCCAGCACTTTTTGTCCAGCTCCTGCAATAAGAACCCTGAGCAAGTATTAGTCATTGATTGGAGTTTTGAAACTCTGCGTGAGTTAATTGCACTCCTCCACTCTCCTATTTACAAATGAAACAGGAAAATCTGCAAGCCTCGTTTTACAAGATCTTGGCTTTTAAACTCTATGCAAGGGTTTAAAAAAAGAGAATGTGATTCAAGTTACAGCTTTTGATGTGACTCATTTTTTGGGAAAACAATCCATATTCTGTTTGTAAGATATGAATTTTATTTAAGTTTTATAGAAACCTAACATCTTGTCAGTATGTTAATTACTCATCATGTAAATTTGCAATGTATTGAGTCTTGCCTTATGATTTAGTTGTATTTAATTTACAAACTAAGTGTCTACTCTCAAAAATGCTGTACAATGGTGTGTTAGTTTCCTTTGTAGCTTGATGAAAAATGTTATAACTGACACGTCCTAAATGCTGTCCCTCTAGCATTGGAAAATATTTATTAAAATCAGATTAGTTACAGGGACTATATAAGGAAAGCACCCTTAAAAAAAAAAGTTTCTTTTCTGACTGATAATCTTGAACTGTATTTTACCAAGTACCATTTCCAGGACTGAAACCCAGCCATGCTCCGTGAAAGTTAATTAAATTGCTATAGGAGGGCTTTTATTTTCTTTAAATAGCTGACACATTCGATTTTGGTTCTGGCCTGTGGGCTGCAAAGATAACTCCCGACTGGTATAACATAACACAGACAAAATAATGAATTCCTGATAGCTGACATGTGCGAGGCACCAGGGTTTATCGTTATGTGGGGTGATAAAGGCAGTTTGTAAAAGGAAAAGGTTTGTGTGAGTGATAGCCCTGCAACTGAGGCTATGGAGTAATTGGTTCAGAAACTCCTGAATTGAAAAATTCTACTGCAGAAAAATGAAGTTCTTGGTCTAGGTGCAGAAAGTCAATATTAACAATTTGCTCCTAATTAAGAGCGAGCACTCACTGTTAGATTTTTGGGTACTATTTTCTTTAGAAGTTGACTATTTTGCTAGACAAACTGGAAAATCTCTTGATAGAAAAGAATGTGGAAAGATAACATGGTCAGTGCTATAAAATAGCTGTTGGAGAGAAGTTAATAATTGTCTATAACAAAGCACCTGCTCACTCTACTGCTTAACCCCAAGATTAAGGTACCTTTAGGAACAGGACACACCTGAGATTTGCTGGAGGCAGCTCGTCCAGCCTGTTTTTGGAAATCTCACCAGGTTCATGTGACCAAAACTACACGTGTGGCCATGTCCAGGACTGGAGTTGGAGCAGGAAGACAAGTTTAGACCCAATCTCCTAGTTGTCCCTATTGTCCTCTCTCAGGTTGGCATCCCGGAGAAGTCTCAGAGTGTGCCCTTGTGGCAGGAATGGAGTCCATCTTGTGGGTGCCAGCCCCTAATGGGAGCTCAGGCTGTGGGGCCAGGCTAGCGCTGGCCTAAGGACAGCCCTGGAATGGGCATGGCCTGGGTGTTGTGTCTGCAGCACAAACCCCCCTGCACCTTGGGGAGTTGCCCTGTTGGGAAAGGAGACCTGTTGCGAACTGTTAACTTGGAAGATCCTTTCCAGGGCCGTTGGTATTGGGGGTGACTTACAAGGGGGACATCTGTGTTGGTCTCATGCAGCAGCCAAAGATGGGAGCGCAGTCTGGATGCTCCTTTCAGCCCCCAGGGATTTTCTTACACCTGCATCAGTGGGTGATACAAGAGAGGTGGTGGGTCACCAGAGGATTCACTCCCAGGGCATCCATCTGGTGCCTGTCATAAGCAGCACTGTGGTTCAATTTTTTCTTTCCTTTTCCATGCAAGTGCACTTTTTAAATGCCCACGCACTGATGCCCTCAGAGTCTTTTCCCAGCAGGACCTCAGCTCCCCGTGGGCCGTGTCTGCCTGGCTGTAAATCAGTGCCCGGCACTGGCGCTGCTGTTGAGCCCCTGGTGCTCCTCAGCCTTGTTTGCCAAGTGACTCATTGTGTGTTTTGCCTTTCAGCTGCGACTCCAAACACTTTTTCTTTAAATACCTTGCGAGGCACTCTCTGGACCATTAACTCTCAGTCAAACCCAGCTGTGTGCTTTCCTCAGCTCCCTTTTCTGTAATAAGCAGATAATTTGAGACAAGATAAGCAAAGATATACTAGCTTAGAGCCTGTTGGTTGAGAGGGTTGATTATTGATTTCACTTTGTTTGGGAACATCTGATGAACCCAGGTAGTAAATAAGCAAGTTTAAGGCAAATCATGTTTAATATCTATTTCATACAATGATGATGAATCCCCTACTTGCAGGTGTCAAATACTTACTTTCCCAAAGAGGTCTCTGCTTAATTCAATTTTATACCCTCTTCAAGGAAAGCTGTTTGAAGATTGCAGTGATTTTTCTTGAACAGTGTACAAATTTTACTTTCCTTGATGAGTGCTTTTAGTTTGGTTTTGGCATTATACACCCCTGGTGTGCCATGAGGAATGGGAGCTGAGAGAAGGCAGCAGGCAGAGGGGAGCCAGGCAGGAAGCTGCTGAGCTCCTGGAGCACTGAGGGAGCAATTCTGAAATGTTTTCTCCTGGTGTTTTATTTTTCAATAAAAAGTGGAAATTCACCATGTAAACTGGGTGTAATTACAAAAAAAAAAAAGTACTTAACGCTCCATTTTTTTGGATAGACATTTAACACCAAGAGGGTTTTTTCCACTGGTGCTTATACATTCATCCAGTTCGTGGCAGACCAAAGCATGTATAGTCTCTGCAATGATGTAATTTTAATGGTTTTTTACAATTTCTCATTTTAAAGCAGTTCTGTAAGGGCTCTCAAGGAATTTGTATAGAATGCTTATTATGTAGCAGATTAATTAGGTGGAAGCACTGTGGCTGAAATGAGCAAAAAGGATTAGATGGAGGGAAGAAAAGATGTTTCCAGTAATTTAATAATAGGATCTCATGGGATTTACTACTTGTATATAGCAACATAACTGTTAATATTCACACATATTCACACATAATTATGGCAGTTCAGTAAGGAGCAGTAATTTTTATGTTTTGTATGCATGATGTTCATACAGTTTCCTGAGGGACAGCAAAGGGGTTGTTGTGTTTTGCCCACTTTAATGGCCCCTCCACATTACTTTCTTTTCTTTTTTTTTGGTTTTTCCTTTAACTCAGAGAGCAGTGCTGTAGTGGGTACAAGCCAGCCACCTAGAGAGGTTTTTTGTGTGTGCTCTGCATCCAAAACAGATGAGAGACAAGGCAAGCATGGTGCTGGGAAATTCATCATCCCCCGTGTTGTCTCCCGCACAGCTGCTGGGCTTGGCGTAGCATCATGGCACCCACAGCCCTAGGTAAAAGATGCTCTCTCCTTCCCTCAAGTACAGGTTCAGTATTAAAACACATTGCCTTTTTCTGTTGTAAAAATTGCATTTCATGGCTTATGCATTATAATGTTTTCACCTTCCCTTTACTGAATATCTGAAAAATTTTGCCAGGTCTACAGGGATTTTCTCCAGTCTTGCACCATCATTTGCAAGAGTTTGGACTCTAGTCTGATTCCTAACAACATCCTCACATTAGAAAAGCAATAATAAATCCTTTGCTTTTCCTTCCCATGGCTATTCAGATCTATCATGTGAGGTGTATTTTGTGTTTTGAGGAAAAGGAATGGCAGCTTTTCAACCTCAGCTTTTTTGCTTTTGCTGGTTTGTCATGTCTTTATCATTATTTGGATACTGTATTTTTCTTGTGGTTCCATGTATCTCTGTATCAGCACGCCAGGCTGTGATAACAAGCTTTAAACTTTGGTGCTGTACTCAGACATGCTAAAACCCCACAACTAATATGGCTAAGCTGACTTTTGTGTGAACAGGAAGAAAGTGAGCATGTTAGAAATAACAGTCTGTTGTTGCGAGGAAGGGGTTGGGATCCTTCAAGCGTTGTATCCACTGTGAATAGCCATCTTTTGCTTGGTAGTAAATCCCCAGGTAAAGCAGAGCCATTCTGATTCTGTCTGGTCTGTTGGGGAGGCACTGCTAACCTGTGTTGTGGGTACAGCTGAGCAGCTCTTTAAACATGTAACAGGTCTGTGGGATGTGAGCCATCACTAGTTGTAGGTGGTAGGTTCAATGACCAAAGGGATTTGTCTTCAAAATATTAACATTTCACATCAAGAGCTGTAAAAGAAGACACGAAGATTTAGGCCAGCTTCAGGTTGCAGATTTGCTTTAGTTGTGGAGAGCTTCTTCCTCAGAACCCCATTTCTTGCCTGCAAAGTGGAATTTCTAGCAGTGCCTCATCTGCCAAGGTGAGTCTGGGAGCAGCTCATGTTCCCATTTGTCTGGTCATTACATCCTCAGATAGAGAGGACATGGTGACCAGATGTCTGATATCAGAAATGTTGCATTTTCCTTGGTGCTCTTGGTTCATCTTGCAAAAGCCACCCTTGTAGGGTCACCAAACCCCATGAGATCAGTAGGCACTGTTGCTTCTCTTCCCAAGAGTCAGACAGCGCTTGGGAAGCAGAGAAATTAGGCTCAAGGAGCAGGGCTGGAGCTGGACATCAGGCCTGGGAGTCCAAATCTTTGGTCCAAGTGTGGGGAAGGGTTGTGCAGTCCCAGCCACACTTCATGTTTGGTGCAGGTTCCTCTTGAGCTGTGAAATTAAAGCTGTTGCGGCAGCACAGGGTGGGAACCCACAGCACAGCCACAGCATAAGTGTACAACAAGCTGGGGTTGAAAAAGCCATCTGCACTGCTTATCATGTTCCTTTTAACATACGGGTTTGGAAGGCTCTTAGAATGCTCCTTCAAATACCTCTCTGAGCAGGCGGCTGTTATCTGATGTTCAAGTGGCAGACTCTGCAGCCCTGCCCCCGGCAAACCTCCCCGCTGGCTTGGGGGGAAGGTCGGACTCCGCCTGTCTTGTGCCAAGGGGAGCCCCTTGTTCGTGGCCTTTCCGCATCCTGGTCTTCCTTCAATAGAAAAAGAACTATCTTGAGTGTGCCAGTAGACCATAAACTGAAAGGTTGGGAAGTGATGGGAAACGTCTGGCATTTGTCACAAAAGAGGATTTGTCAGAGAGCACATTTCAAGATCCTGCTGCCAAGATCCTGCTGCTCTGGCAGACTGAAAAGCTGCTAAATCCATGATCTCTCCCTGTGCCTCCCCTGCTCTCTTCCTTTCCCCCTTTACTTTCTTGCACTTTTAACCCCACTCAAATTTTTCCCCTCCATTGCCTTGCTGCTTCGTCCTCACACCTGTTTCTCGTAGCACCTCGAAAGGCAGACCAGCCTCCATGTGAGCCTGAGGTTACCAAGCCCTGGCCTTCCATTTATTTTAAAACAAACCCAAAGCCTACAGAAAAGGCACCTGTTGCTGTAGCAGTCCAGCTGCAGTGGGTTGGTCTGTGTTGCTGGTTCTCATCTGTGAATGTAGGGAATAGGAGCACCTTAAGAGACCTTGGTGATGCTTCCCTAAGTCTGATCACTTTAGAAAGTCACCGTAGGACCAGGCTGGGGTGTGAGCAGCAGCACAGGATGGTCTTGTACTGTTGCAGAATAGCAATTTAGAATTCAGTGGTTATTCTCAAGAAATAGGACCATTACAGACATCACCTGAGTAATCTGACCAGCCTTCTGAAACCCCGGATTGTCGAGCTCTCAAGTATCTACTCTAATTGTGAGATGTTTAAGTGTTTTTGTTTTGGTAGCTCTAAATATCTGAGAAATCCTAATGGCAATGTTTTGAAGCATCTTCACAATGCAGGGTAACAGTGTATCATTTTTTAGCTGCGAAGCTCTACATTTCCTTGTATCTCACCTGCAATTCTCAGAAACATTTGCTGATATTTAGGTGTCCATGAAATAACTTTCAGATTAACTTGAGAGGTTGGTTGATATTTTCCAAAAGCAAAACCATTCTAAATTCTATCTGCGGTATGCCTAAAATTTATTTCAAAAATTAACTGACTGTAAAACAATGACATTCAGAAGGACCCAGAAGTGACTTACTCCAATTATCCCATAGCAACACAAGAGAAAGTATTTATGTGAGGTCAAGAGACATCAAGAATAGAGCAAAGCCACTACACAAAGAAATTCCCCCAGTGATAAATTCCTGTTTTATAAAGTGCTATCAACGCAATTCAACAGAGGCAGCCACACCTGCCATCCCTTTAGTCAGTTGAAAGTTGCCTGAAGTCCTGTCCTCATCGAGTTGTTAATATTTGCAAAGAATCTGCGGGCTGATAAGCTTTTATGTTGTAGCCCAATATATTGCTTTTGCTGCTGGGTGTGTCACTTGCTCTTCATGTTTTGTTAATCTCATTAACCACATCTTACTCCATCTGAGCTCTTACCTGCGTTAGCAACAGGAATAAGCTGGTTTTTGACAGTGAGCACAGGGAAACGCCTGGGCACTCATGACAAATGGTCCTAATTAGCACAGTTCTGTAAATCTTTGCCTAGCAGGGAGTGTTGTATCACTCCATTACAAGCTGTCAAGATGTACTTTCTGGGACCAAAAATATGTAAGTCGGTTTTAATTTTCAGTTAGGTGCTTTAGGCAGACCATGCCACAATAATCTGATTTGGTTCCTTCACGGATTTCTGGTGGAGTTTTAGCAAATTTCACCGTAATGTCAGCAGGTTGTAGGAAGCCATGGGATTGGTCCAAGTTTGCTGCTAGAGATAGTTGGAAGTGGGAAGTCATATTGATAGTATGGTACGTGATTAGATGCTGTTATTGGTTATTTGAAGCGTCAAGCTGCCTTCCCTCTCCATAGAGCTGGCACTGAGGAGCAGGGTGTGGTGCTGGGGACAGCATCCTACCCAACGTTTGATCATGCTGGGACAGAAAACTAGTTATGGGCAGAACCAGGAATGCAAACTGAGGTTCAGTGTGAGGAGGGTCTGATGCAGATTTTCATTTGCATTGCCCAGATTGATTCATGTTCTGCTTCGTATCTGCCAGAGAGACAATTCTCATTTAGAGGGTGGAACAGAAAGGAAAGGATCTATCTGCTGATTTTCTTTAATTCTTCTCCATAGAGAACTTGAGATGAAAGTTTCCTATATTCCTCTCTTGGGGAATAAACAAACCTTTTGCCAAAAAATGTTCAGTCCCTTTGACTCTGGACTGTTTATGTATTGAAATTATGCCAAGAACCACTAGTCAAGAACCCCCCTCTGTAGCAGAGGTCAGATTAAATGCAAGTGGGCTGCCCCGTCCTGACAGCCGCGTCCTCCTCCTGGTGGGAACTCGCCGTGGACGTGCCAGATACAACACTGGTGTGTTTGGCTGGCAGATAGCATGGATAGTGGGTCATCTGGAGCCGGGGCTGTCTGCCCTGTGATTTCTGTGTCGTCTTGTGGTCCTTGTGAAACAAAACAGGAACAGGTAATAATTCAAACTGTTGCTCCTGCTATCTGGAGTTGTCACCTCTGGGGAATGGCTGGGTCTCAAAGGGCTTGGGAAAGTGATCCTGAAGGTCAAGGGGAGACGTGCTTAGTGCAGATGAAGTGATAATGGACTCTGTGGAAGGAGGAGGAGGAGGGACCATTTGAGGCTTTTATTATCCCTGAAGCTGTGAATCATCCCAAAGCTAATCCTTGGGCGTGCAGTCAGCAGGTCCAGGCTGCTGCGTGCCAGTCTGCGCTGTCTGAAGGCATCCAGCCTGCAACCGAGCTGTGCCCTCTTTCTCCCAGGTCTTTTACATTTTTCTAGGATTGTTTCATGCTTCATTTTACAATTATGTAGGGGGAGAAAAATCCTCATGTGGTTTCTCAGAGACTTTCAGACCTTATAAGTGCATTCTGACAGATTCCTCCTGGTGCACGTGGATGGGATGGTGTTTCTGAACGTCAGGGTGCGAGGTTGGGTCCCTTCAGGATGACAAGTCCGGGGGCCAACTTCATCTTGTAATATAAGTGTATTCTCTACTGTTGGAAGAAGTTGGGTGGGTTTGTAGGTTGGCAGAAGAAGGGAGGAGGTTCAGCTCTGCTGTAAGTTGCCACAGCTCTTTGCACTCTGCTTGCTGACAGACTGCAGCAAAGCCTGTGGCTCTGGGTCAGTGCTGGAGGGATGTGCCCCCTGTCATGGCACAGACTTGGTTACAGCCCTGTGATCTCTGTATGTCCCAGCTCAGAGCCCACAAGCCTTGTCAGGAGGCGGGTGTGCTTCCTGGCTGTCGGTTTAAATTCAGCGGTAGATATTTCCATATTGATGAGCTGATGCTCAAGCTTAACTAGTACCCTTGTTCTTGCATTGATGAGGAAGGATCAAGTTGCTACTAAACCAGATCCGGAGAGGCAAAGGGCCCAAAAACACAACAGGAGGGTGAATAGGACTGTTGAAGGCTATGAATGGTGCAAAAGGTGGCATTTCAGAGCATAGTGGATGCAGCTGCCAGAATTTGTGACATTTCTGCAGTCTTGGTGATGGGGAGACTCCTGGCCCTGTAATGGTTGATGAAGCAGAGTTTGGGACCTCTCCACCCATCTTGTAGTAGTGACAGCTGGGGGGTCACCTGTCCCCCCAGCCCAGTTGCCTCTGCCAGAGCTCAGCCATCCCTGTCAGCATGAGCCTCCTTACTGCCTCAGCTTTCTAAATAGAAGTTTAATGACCAGCCATTAACCCTCAGATTATGAATACTGCAGGCTGAGAATCTACACTGAGAGAAACAGCCCTTTTGTTTGGTCAAAATGAGCTATTTTGTTGTTGCTTTCTTTCGAAACGTCTCCTACTTCACTGTATTTCCCTGCCAACCCTGTTTGCTACACCAGCCATTGCAGCCATGAGTCAGGCTGAAAAATAGGAGGAAATTTGTATTTTGATAATCGGTTGTCTTGTGAGGCTATGATTGAAGCTGAAAGGGACCTTAGGAAGTCATCGGGCCGAAACTCTTGCTCTAACAAGGAGTGCAGGCCAGGTTGCTCAGGACTTGGTTTTTTAGTTTGGGGTGTTTTTTACTTTTTGCTCTGGTTTCCGAGGCCTTCGGAGAGTGTGCTCTGTGTCTGCTTTTTCGTGTGACCCTACGCACCCCTGGTAATCTACCTCCTCTCTGCAAGCTGAGATGTCCTGCAGCCTTTTGATCCCATCAAAATGAGCTTGTACAGGGTGAATTAAACCGTCAGTTTTTGTGAGCATTGGCTGTATTTGAGCGCTGGAAGGCGAGATCCTGATTTTCTACCCAGCTGTCCCCCTTTGTGGCACTTGGGTGCTGGCCAGCTTGCAAAGAAAAATGGATCTGGCAGAAGAGTGCAGCAACCAGCGCTCCTCGGCGCTAATTGACCCTTTCTTGGCAGCTTCATCAAAGACGTTGAAGAATAAATAGGCTGTTGATTGAATTGTTTCCTCGTCCCCAGAGGTGGTCCCTCTTACTCAGGGCTGAGGCACATTGTCAGGGCTGGGGAAGAAGCTTGCCGAGCGATTAGAGGAACAAAAAAACCTTTCATCTCCTGTGCCTTCCATGTGGCATCTGTGAGGTGGAAACGTGGGGCGGGGGTTGCTGCCTTCTCCGTCTGCAGAGCTCCCACCGCGGAGATCTCAGTGCTTTGGCCCACCCTAGCAATGCTCAGGGCATGGATTTTGAGGAAAAAGTGGGAACATAGCTCAGATGAAAACTCTAGTAGTGCAATCTGATGAAAGCAGAGGTCGGGAGCAGGAAAACACCTTCAGGGATAGCCTGGATGGAGAAGTTGAGGTGATGCTGATGGACATGACTGATGCATTCTTTACATACAAGAGTCGTGTTGGTGCTTGCTGGCCGAGGCATGCAGAAACCCTGCCGAAGTGAGGCGTGCAGGTTTCAGCTGATTAATTTGTGGAGCGTATAAGGAGAAAATATTAACCATTTTACTGATGGCTGTAAATAGGTTTTTAAATGTTCTGCTGGGGTTTTCTATGTGATGAATTGCATTCACATGCTTCAGCCTTCCTTTATGTCATTCCAGGCTGGGCCTGGAGTCCAAAATATTTGAACTTTCTATAGGATGGGCAGTCCAAGAAAACGATTTTTTAAGTGAAAATGTTTTAAAGGTGATAAACTGAAACGCTTTGTTTTGAATCAGATCACTGTTAAACTGTGAGATTTGACAAATACCATGCTGCTCCATGACATTTATTGCCAAGAGGCAGGGTTTTAAATAAAGACAGAACAAAAATTAGCACTACAGGACTTGCTTTGGGTCAGAGGCTCGCTTTCTGCAGCTGTTTCAGGACTCATTCTGCACTCAACAAATAGAGTGAGGGTGTGCAAAATAAATATTGATATGGTGCTCCTGCCATGGTGGCCTGAGCATCACGTGTCTGTATAATGAGCTAAACCATGAGTCTGCATGACACCATGTACATCACTGTCATGTGAGAGGGCCTATAGGGTTACGTTGCTATGACAGCCTGATATGGGGCAATGTGCCATGTTCTTGGGCAGCAAATACAGCCCTGCCTTCTGCCCAAACTAATGAGTCCATCTCTGATTCACCAGCAGTGACTGTGCTATTTTTTGTTTTTCAGTGATGAAAACACTAGAAAAGACTTGAAGACGCTGCCTGTCTTTCCTACCAAGACACTACAGGAGCATCCATCACTTGCTTACTGGTGAGCTGTTTAATATAAAATGTAAATCATTGCTATGAATGGTAATGACAAGATCACTCTTAAACAGTTTTACAAAGTCTTTTAAAAGTTTTCAGTCTGTGTGATACAGCACTTGGAACTAATTGCTCGTGTTCAAGCATTTCCAGTTTTTAGAAGGTCATAAATTATGCAAGATCCAATGCAAATTCCTCCGTGAAAGTTTGCTCAAATTAAATTGTTGGATTAGAAACTGCTGGATCAGAATATGTGGGGACCACACGTTAAAAGAGCTGAAATCTGAACTCCAGCCAGGCCTAGGTTTGCAGAGAGGACCTTGGTCTTCATCTGTCACACAGTGGAGCCTCTGTGGTGGGGTGACCTTTGCTGGCTGCCAGATGCCCACTCAGCTCCTCTCAACAGGACAGGGGGAGAAAATACTGTAGGAAAGCTGGAAACAGAAAGGCAGGTCCAATTTTCAGGCCTGAATCTGCTGTAGAAGAGCACAGCATTTAGGATGAATCAGTGATATTGTTTCCTTGCAATTGATGCCCTTTGTGCGAGTTTAACTCCCTCATTTGTTTCATTTTTTCTGCTTGATGGGTTTGTGATGGATTTTCAAGTATACCAGTACTTGCTTATGATTTATTTTTCTCAGAATGAGCACTGCTGAGTTTTTCTTTGCTTTCAAGTGTCTGACACACAAATGCATATTTTATTTTGCATTCCGCCAAAACAAAATGTTGAAATATGTAACAATAAAAATGCAAAAAGGTCATTGCTGACAAATCTGTGTTTTTTTCACCTATGAAATGTCAGGGGAGAAATATGCAGGAATGAAAACAGTTCTGGTTTAACTTCTTCTGCCTTACACATGGAGCATTAACCAGCCTTTGAAGTTGGGGTTCTTTAGAACGTTAAAATGAATTTATACAATTAGCACCATTATTCTGTAGTAGCATCTGCAGCAGAACAGGCTGACCCAAAACGATTTGTTAATTAGTCTGGAAGGCAGGTTGCGATGGTGGGATCAGCCAGGGAGCTCCAGTGCCTAATGAAGGGTGGGAAAGAAATCAATAAGAACCAGAATGTAAACCAGAGCAAGAAATGTGCAGAGGGACACAGCTCTGCTGTCTGAGCAGGTGGCTGAGCTTTCACAGATGCCATCACACATGAACAAAGTCGCTGAGCCTCTAAATCGGGTTTTGTGCTTGGTTTGCAGTGAGGACAGAGTAATTGAGCATTATACACAAATTAAAGGTCTGACCAGAGGACAAGCCATCGTTCAGTGAGTATGACACTTGTTAATTTGTGAAGATTACATTCTCACCTTTCTTCTGTTTCTTTTTTTGTTGAGAAGTGGCAAGGCAGGCTGTTGTGGTCATTATTGCCTGCAAATGAGACCATTTCTATCAGTCAGATTCTTTTTCATTGAGTCATATTTCAGAGTTGAATTTTGAAGTTTCATGTATCACAGGCTTGCAGTTCAGCATGTGTATTCTCATTTGGATACCTCAAATACAACAGAAATAATTTGGACCTTTCTCCATTGGAAGACTCTTCTCCATATCCAGCTTGCTATCAATTAGTTTTCATACCAGACTCCTAAGGGCGAGTAATACCTGAGTCCTGTAAAAAAATCCTGAAATGTGCAGCGTCTGGCTTTCACAAGAACAAGGTCTTCCAAGATGGACATAGAGGCTGCGGAATTGTAGTTTTTATTTACCATTAATATGACTACTTCCTACAAACAAATGCAATGGGATGTGTTACAAAATGTTTGAGACAATGCCCATGGCTGCACAATGTAGACACCTTGTATTATTTCTTGAATACCTCAATGCCTGTAACTCTGTCTCAATATTGCAGGATCTTTTTTCAATAGGAACAAGGGAAAAATGGTCTGGTCAGTGTTTGTCTGAATTGCCTCGTGAAACAGTCATGCAATGGCATAAACACTTTCATTTGGAACATATCTGTTGTAACCAGAGCTCCATAATAGAATAATTACGTGTAGATCTTTACCTCCAGCATTTCCCAAAAGGCTCACTTGTTCTGTTCAGAATTTTTACTTTAAGTTCTATGATCTTCCGATAAGATATTGAATGTTCTGTTGTATGAGAGATTTTCCATTTGCTTTAGCTGGGCCAAAATATCCCATCTTTCCCCAAGCCAGGATGCTATGTTTTTTTCTTCAAAATATGCAAATGATAAATGACATGTCCTGGATGTATGTGTGAAAAAAATATGTTAATAGATATTATTCCCTCCAGAGAAAATCATCTGATATGCTATAAATCTGTCTGCAGGTACATGAAAGTGGTAGAAGCTTTGCCAACATATGGAGTTCATTACTATGGAGTAAAGGTCAGTAACTGCCTATAGATAATGTGATTGCTGAGCTTATTATGTGTGATTACATTCCTTTAGGAGCAGTTGGATGATTCAGTACTCTTCTATCAGTATTAAAGCCCACATTTTTCAACCTCTGTAATTTTCCCCCATTCAGTATGCTTTAAAAATTGTTTCCAGGGAGCCATATTATGTGCTACAGGAGACAGAAAAGAATCTTTGTAAAACCTTCTGTAATCCTATCAGGACCTAAATTCCTATCACCTTAATTAACTGGATATCACTTCTAGATCCGAAGAAGTTAATAGTTTCCCCAGAGACATTAATCAAGATTAGAAAAACCACACTGTGGAAAAGACTATTTCTAAGTGGCAGGTGATTAGTGGTGCATGCTTGGAGTGGGGAAATGCTGAGAAATACTTCTGGAGAGTGATGGAAATACACCATTTATTCCCACTTGTAGAGCAGAGCCTGGGCCACAGTGTTCTGTGTCGAAGAGCTCAGCAGAGATGTTATCTCCTTACTTTGAGTCATAGCCATGACTGTGGTACCTGAGAAGCTGCTGTTTTGTGCTGTTCTTTCCATCTGTGGCTGTCCATGCCTGAATTCAGTGGATGCAGTCATTGGCCACAATTTTTTCTGTCCCATATCCTTCCACCCCTTCACAGCCACTCCTGCAACCAGTGACATCCCATTGTTTCAGCAGCACTGTCGCTTTTCTGTCCACTTTGCACAGCCACCACCTGGTTTTGTGCCTCTGCCTGAGAAGGCAGAGTGGGAAAGTTTCCACATTCACCCCAGCAATCCACTTCATATCAATTTGTTTGCCAAAAAAATCTTTGTTCCGTACCTACTTGTACTTGTCACAGAATGAAAAGGGCTGTAATCTCGGAATTGCCTAGTTCTTAAATAGCTCTTGGTTCACATAGATGCTCATTTTTCAGGATAAACAAGGAATCCCGTGGTGGCTTGGAATAAGTTACAAAGGAATTGGCCAGTACGACTTACAAGACAAAGTTAAGCCCAGAAAAGTGAGTTGGGTTTCTTTTGCATCTTATTTTTTTGGGAGGGAGGGGAGCACAGGATGGTGTTGCATGTCAGAATATACTTCTTTAAGCTGTTGCTTATTCGACTGGTGGGCGAAAGACCAAGAGTTGGAGGCAGAAGGAGAATTCTGCTGGCAATGAGGCAGTAAATCTCTCCCTCTCACATAGATAGTGGAAACTCCCTTTGGGAGTTTTGGCTCATGTGTCTTGCATTTGGTGGTCTCAGGGTGGGAATTTTGGCAGCCTTTAGGGATAACTCCAGAAATATGAAGCAATTTCTGCAAGGCCTTGTACTCAAGCAGTGTTTTCACTTGGCTGTCGTAGGTGTTTTGTGTGTGAAGTGTGAAAGGCCCCTCTGATATCGGTGGAATATGAGGGGAACTGGGTGAAATTGCAGGCTTGTTGAGGCAACTCCATGTTTCCATGAATTTTAAGGGGGGAGTGAGAGTAAGTGCCAAGTACTGGAGGTCATACTCCTTTTCCACTCCCACTGCTCCCCAGTGTGTCTCCTGCAGAGTGAACTCTACCAACTCATCCCATGTTGTCTGAGCAGGGCAGAGGGTCCCGCATTGCTGTGCTGGCTCCCTCAGAGCCCCCGGCAGTGAGCCCAGACAGGCTCTTTGGAAACCCATAACGCACCCAGCACACAGGATATTGGGATTTCGCTCCATCCTGTAGCTGCTGTGTGTCTCCTTGTGACAGGACTGAGCCCTGAAACTCTTTGAAGGGTTTTTTAACCCCTTTGGCTGGGGGCAGGCCAGAACTGCACTGTGGGCTGGGGGGGTGTGGGATTTTTCTGGTCATGTCTTTGCTGAAACATCTAAGTTGTGAGGAGATGGAGACCTGGGGTTTTACTGTTCTTCCTCAGGAATGATCTGGGCAGGAGTTCACATGAAGTTGTGCTCCCTGCCAGGGAATTTTAATTTGCAAAATGATATTGTTTAGTGTATTTGTGCCAAAAGCCAGAGCTTAACAAAACTTCCTTGGTAAGAGTAATTCCTTTTCAAGCTTCCAACTCGATCTTCTGGTTTTTTCCAGAGCAGGCTATGATTTGTTTTCTCTTGGTATATTTATATACTTGTGTGTCCAAGGTGATCTCTCATGTCCTTCCTTTGCTTTCTTCAATAAAGCTCAGTTTCCTCCCAGGTCTCTCTTTCCATGCCTACATTAAATGACAGGGACACAAGAAGAACCCTAGGAAATCAAGCTATGTTAATGCAGCCATTGATGGTCAAAGGAGAACATCAAGAAGCTCCTCTTGCTTCTGAGCACTTCCCTGTTTTTAGGCAACATCTATAAGGTTTTCCGGTCAGGAAAGGATCATTCTCCAGCCAAGGTGTCCAGCTGTGACTGGCAACGCTCTCCAAGAAAATGGAGCCTGCCTGGCTGGAAGCATTGCTTCACCAAGCAGTTTTTGTGCTTGTGGGATTTCAAATTTAGAACATCAACCAGGCAGATTAAGGAAATTTTTTTAAGGTCAGCAGGGCCCAGATACCGAGTCACACCCTGCCCAGTTAGTTATGAGGTGTTGCCTTTGAATGCAGCAGGAGCTGTGTTTAAAAAAAATAAATAAATGCGGAGGTCACCTCTGTAGTGGAAATGTTACAATGAAAGTTGTAATAGTAGTTGGCTTTACTGAAATTATACAGCAGAGAAGAGGTATTAAAAGGGAAGGTGAGAGGAGCCTAAGTGCAGATGAAAGGTTTAATGCCAGTAAGCTCATTCAAAGTGTGGGGATGGATATGGCTGTAGCATCATTAAAGATTTGTGCCTGGTGTCTGTGTGAGGGGACAAAACTGATTTAAGCCACAGCTTGTCCTGAGCTGTGGCTGCTCTTAACGTGTGGCTAAATATGCAAACAAGTTCTTTATACAAACAGTGTTTCAGGGTTTGAAATAAAAAGTGCACTTCTCATGATCAGTAGAAGTGATTGGAATCAGATCACTTTTGGTAAGAGAAGCAAAGGTCTAGAGAGGCACTCATGTCCAGACAGGCTGTAGCCTTGCTGCCTGTGATGCAGCAGGCAGAAGTTTCCTTTTTATCAGTGTTACTGTTTGCTCATATTTATGAATGTATCAGAATTTATTTCACAGAGAGGAGCGCAGGTACAGCTTACCTGAATCTCCCAAGAGTCAACAAGCACAGTCCTCTCTGGAGCAGCAGGCAGGAGGGCAGCAGGCGTGTACTCCTGTCTTTTGGAGCAGAGGTCCTAAATTTGCTGGATTTAGCAGAATTTTCTTGCTTTGCTTTTTGGAATGGAGCCAAACTCACTACTGCCATGTGCTGGTGTTATCCTGCTGTTTATACTGTGGATCAAAAGTGCTGTTGTGTTTATCCTTAGCCATCTGGGAAAGAGCGTCCTCATTGTGCTTCACTTCTCCAGTTGATGTTTAAATATACATGCAGCTGATTAACTCAATAAAAGGGAAAGGCTGAGCTCAAGTCTAGTGAAGACTAAGCTGATCCTCCCAAATTTTAAAGATGCAAGTGGTCTCTGGGTGTGCAAACCTCTCTAATACTGATTGTGGCAGAAAAGCTGCTGCGTTTCAGGTGGGAGGCTTAGATCAGGAATTGGTGCCTGTGCCCCAGCTGGATTCACACCAAAGGGATTTATTCTGCTCCCTGTGTCTTTTCTGCAGAGCTGATGGTTGCTGGGTTTGCTTAATCATAGAATCATAGACACCTGGCAAGAGCAAAGTCCATGTTCAGAATAAAATTTAAATAATAATTTTATATATATTTTAGCTTCAACCATTAATGCAGTGTCAATTAAATCCAAGCAACTATAACCATCCTCCTTAAAAAGTGAAATCTTTTGGCTTTATCCAAGTAGGTCCTTAGGCAAAGAGACCTAAATATGAGCCTTGGAGCACAGTGGTTATCCCAAGATTTTGTTTTTGGATCAACACGGTTGCATGGAGTCCAAGGCTGAGAACCCTTAACAGGAAGCAACTTGCATGACAGCCCTGGATGAAGCAACTCCAGATCCATATCACCCAGCCTTGCCAACACTTGTGCATCTGCCATCACTCATCGCAGAGTGGAGCGTGTGGTGTCGGAGAGGATGGTGTGTAACTCAGGGCTGGACCAGGAGAACCTGCCGTGTCTGTCTGTGCAAAGCTGGCTGGTGAGGTTTGACTCTGGCTGTTAGTATTTTGCTGGTTGACCTGAGATGGTTTGAACAAGGGAGTTTTGTTGTTGTAAGTCACTCCTGGAAGCTTGTATTGCTTTGGAAGTGTTTTCCAGCAAAGCCAGTGCCCCTTGCCCAGGACTGCCAGCTGATGGGCACTGAGGGAAGAACTGTGCTCCAGCTCCACAGTAGACTGAAAATGGAGAGTTGCTTTGTGTATCATTTGTGAAAACTGTCTTTCTAGATAAAAGCGGTGGCTCCACACTGGCTGGAGATTACACTGAGCTCACTTGATTATCACCCTGAAGTCTCACAAGGCATTAAAAAAAGACTGGGTTTGGCAACCCTTGCTCAGATTTGAGTTTAGACCTGGGATTAGCTCTGCAGTCCTGCTGCTTTGCAAACACATTCTCCCTTCGGCTGCAGTTAATACCGAGAGACACCTCCTGCTTGGAGAGGTGCCTCCTGCTTGCTATAGGGTGGCATGCCAAGATCTTGTCCCCAGTCTCCCCTGAATCAATTAGGAAAAGCATAAAACAGGTCCCAGGACTTTGTCATTTCAGAACAGAATAGATCTCCCTTTATCTTTAGCCCATTCTTCTCACTGGTGAGTTAAACAATGTATCTCTTGTTAATGGAGGGTGTATTAGGGCAAGAGTAGAGTTTATTCTGCCAATATGTGAGGATCCTCTGAGGGTTAGAGAAGGCAGTTTGCTGGCTTTTTAACTTGTTCTCTCACTTCATTGTGTTTCTGTGGGCGACTCCCTGGTGATAAATGAAGTACATTATCTGAAGAGGAGAACTAATCTTGCTACAGTATTGTTTCAAATGTACAAGAATATTGGTTTTACTGCTTGATGCTTTAAATACATTGTATTCTCAGAAGTGTTTTGTTTAGTATATACTAGTTCTGAAAGGGGAATTGTTTATCATAGAATGGTGTGGGCCAGAAGGAACCTTAAAGGTCATCTCATTCCAACCCCCCTGCCATGGGCAGGGACACCTTCCACCAGTCCAGGGTTCTTCAAGCCCCGTCCAACCTAGCCTTGGGCACTTCAGGGATGGGGCACCCACAGCTTCTCTGGGCAACCCGTGCCAGGGCCTCACCACTCTCATACTAAAGAATTTTTCCCTGGCTAGATTTAATCCTATCAGGGCTTTAGCTTTCCTAACCAGATCCCTGGGGCTGCTCAATTTCTGTGTATTTCTGTCACCCTCTGTAGGGTTTCTTTTTGTGTTTGAGTTTGTTCAGTAGCTCCTTGCTCATCCACACAAGCCTCCTGACATTTTTTCCCTGATTTTCTCTGTGTTGGGATGCATTGCTTCTGAGCTGTGAGGCATTATTATGATATTTCTCTCTTAATTCAACATATGCTAAGAGATGATGCTGAAAGTTTTCCCTTGCAGAACATTTACTTGATGTAAATTTGCTGTCCTGCTTTGCTGAATGGTTCAGAAAACAGCAGCATTGCTACAGGCTTTAAGCAGACAGCTTTAATTAGGCAGAGATTTCTTTTATGGTGTTTATTTCTCACCAAGCCATTGATTTAGACAGAAGATACTAAGCTCACATAATTACTTAAGATAAACACAGAGCTGTTGTGAGACTGCTCTGAAATTGAGTTCTTTCCAGATGTGCAAAAAGTTGCTTGAATGTGACCTGCTCCAAAACACATGTTTGGAGACAGTTTGATGCTGAGACATCTCTCATTCGTATTAATGCCAATGATAGTGAGGACCAGGCATGTATTAGGAAAAAAAAAAGTGATTGAAGAGGTTTTTAGAGGACTGGCTTAATATTCAAGAGATGAACGATGCCTGCAGGTGAGCTCTGCCAAGTTATGCTGGCACAGGTGGGAGCTGTCCGCCTCCTTCCCTCAGAAGTTGCTGCAGGTGGGGCAGTTTGGCTCTCCTGCCATCTCCTCCAATGCCTCCCCCCACAGTCAGGCATGGCAATGTAAAGCAAAAAGATCCCAGCTGAAGGCAGGATGCCAGACAGCAAAGTGCAGCAGAGGGGCTGAAACACAGCCCTCCTTCCAGTGCTGCTGGCAGGGTGGTAATTTCCTTCATCGGGTGGGGTGCATTCCTGTGGGCAGAAATCTTTTATGCTTCCTTGCTCTGAATTGCCAGATTTGTCTGCAGATTGCTGTTCCCAGCCAGTTCCTGAGGTGCTGGTTGTAGAACCTCCTCGCAGGCACTGCACGTACCACAAGGTGCTTTGGAGGCTGCTGCAAACACTGGGGCATGACTTGCACTTCCATGATGACCTTACCCAACGATCCCTTGGGTGGAAATTTGGAGATTGGGATAATTTAGTTCTTGGCCAGAGTTTGCCATCAGCCTTGGCGACATTCCAGGTGCAACCTTGGCACGTGCTGTGCCTGGTGCAGCAGTGTGTGGCCACACAGCTCCTGTACTCAGCTGCTCTCCAGATTTTCACTTCCTTGCAAAAAAAAAAAAAATAGAAAAAAGCTAAAATATATATTTTTTAAACAAAATCAAAGAGGCTCACAGGAATATTGAGCCAAGGGCCCTGGAGCAGCTCTCCTGAATGCTTCTCAAGGTGGGGGCTCTGCCAGCTCCTGCCTGCAATCCTGATGGGGCCGTTTTTCAGAGCCAGTTTGCTCCTGCTGTCAGGCCCGGACAAACTTGCATTTTATTCAAAACTGGATACAAGATCAGCCAGGTAAAAAGCCAGCTCCTTCTTTTATCAGTGTGTCCCACCATTTAGGCAATCTTTGTCTGCTTTGGGTCACCTTAGACCACAGTTACAGTTCTTTTTGTCCGGGAAGGAGGGAGATCCCTTTTTTATTCAGTGTTTTCTAGTACCTGGAAGAGGATCAGAGCAGAAATGCAGGAAGCCAAGCCTAAACTCGTGGGCTGGGAAAGCAGCAGCTGGGTGGTAGGACTCTGGCTGCTGCACAGAGGTGCCTGAGCGATGAGGTGTGATCAGAGCTGCAGCTCCGCTTTTTCCAAAAAGACCCAGAAAACAAACTATGGCCAGACCGAATTCTTCTAAAGAGTCAGATAGGCAGCCCCTGTGATGCTCAGTGGGAGTTTTCAGGAGCCTTTAAGGATCTGGCAACATACATGGATGGGAAGGCTACTAAGAAAACATTAATTAGCTCAGGTGGACTTAATCACCTGGTTAAAGGGAACATACATTGCAAAACTTCCACAAAAACATTTTAATTATTCCTAATTGTTCTTCCAGCCCTCAAAAACCAGTTTCAGATTCCCAGAATTTTTTTTAACCTTTTTTCTTTAAATATGTATGTAGTTTAAGTAAGACTGAAATTAGAAATTATTTAGGAACATGTCTGTGCAGCGTTAGGGAGTATTTGAAGGAAGCAGGATATCTCTAGTGCAGTGACAGTTTCCTCAGTATTGCCTCTTTACCACAAGTTGGAAAAACTTAGGGGGAGGAGTTTATTACTTCCCCCACCCCCCTTTGTATTGAGGCAATTTTTATTTCTTGTCTTCTTAAATTCACGCATGTTAGGCAGGAACTTGTAACACTTTCATTCAAGATTATTTTTAAGTGCATCTATATAAATATTATTAGCTCACAACTTACTGTGAAGCTGCTCATTGAATCATCAGCCTTTTTTTTGAAGGACCTGATTAAGAGGGTTTGTCAGAGGAGCCGATTGCTAAGAAGCTTATATTGTTCTTAAACGAGAAAGTTTAAGGACAGGGCACTTTTCAGTCCATAAAAGCAAAAACGTGTTGTGGGGAATTACAGACACTGCTCCCCCATCTCTCCTGCTGAGGAGCAACAGAGAGGGGAGCTGGAATTCTCTCAGTCTATGGGCAAGAAGGCAGATGGCTTTGTGTTGAATATACCCAGCTGCAAATGCTTGGGGCGCCTGTCAGCTCCTTTTGGGCTGGAATGGATCTCACAGTGTGGGGAGGAAATGGGGCAAAGCTCTACCCACATCCTGAGGGAATTCCATGCAGGTTTTCTTTAAAAATGCAAAGGGTGGGTTTTGGTTTTTTTCCTTATCAGCACCGCAGATGGTCCTCGTGTTGGATTTGCACAGTCTCATGGAAGGGTCCACCTAGACCCTCGGAGTGCTGGTATATCCCTCTGTTTGGGCAGGAGTCTGCTCCGGGTGGTGGAGTCGCTGCATTTTGTCCTGCCAGATGCGACCCTCATCACCCACACCTCACTCTGGACAGGTGACCCCTTCTCCCGCAGCCCTCGGGAATGTCGAGCACGTCCGGAGGGGAAAAACCCAAAGGAAGTGATAAAGGGGACGGGGAGTCATCAGCCGCGACGATAAGAGGCAGTTTTTTTCGAGGTCGTATTTGAAGCACGCCCATCGCTTTTACGAGCGTGGGAGCGGGCGCCGGGATCGGCCGGGAACGCCGCGGTGATGCTTCTGGTTCAACCTGTTGCCTCTGCGGTGTGAGTCAAGGGCAGTGGGGCTGGGGCTGGGGCTCGGCACCGTGCGGGACCCCACGGCAGCCCCCCCACGCCACCCTGCTCCCGCCTTGGCTCCCAGTAGGGTTCGGGGTTCTCGAAAGGGTGCAGCCCCTCGGTAGAAGCCTCCTCTGTTCCCTCCTCTCTTGGGCTTCCCCTTTATCGGGGGAAAGGGTGTGTGGGAGGCGTTTCAGCGGAGCTGGTGATGTCAGGCGTGTGTCAGCGGTGGGAGGTGAAGCCGCCAAAGCAGAGCGGGACGGAGAGACGGCACGGCCGGCTCGGCTCGGCTCTGCTCGGCTCATGTCGCCCCTGACACTGCCCGGGGGGGACGCGAATCCAGGATCGGTGCCGCGGGGAGGTGAGTGCGGGATGGGGGGAGCAGCCGGGGCTGTGTTGGGATCCCTCCTTGCTGGGGCACCCACGGACGCTATTGCTCAATGTCCTGACGGTACTGCTTGAGTTGTTTCCTTTTGTATCTTTTTAAATGTATTTACTTAAAAGTTCAGTGCCAAGTTAGAAAGAGGCTCTTCCGAGAGCAGCGTGATTGGGCGGAGAGGCCGTAAGACAGACTTACTTAAACAGCAGAGTAAAACTCCCACAATCTTCTAGAAGATGATTTATTAATTTAAGTAAATTACATTTCCTCTTGCTTCACTTTCCTTATAGCACGTTCCAATATTAGATAGGAAAGCTTCATTGAAGAAAAGGAAAGGCTGCTGAAAGAGCAGCTTTTTCCCCCAGACACGCGCTGGGTTATGTTTCATTGTGTTAAAATGTTTCAAATGCAGCACAGTGAAACACTTCATTTTTTAGAAACCTTAAAGTGCTTCTGTAGTGGGAGGGAGCACAGCAAGTCAGGTTTTGGCGGAGGATGGCGGGAATGTTGTGTGTCCTGCGGGTTTCTGGTGTCGCGGCTGCACCCTTGGAGGGTTTGGAAAAACTCCAGTGGGGAAGGGGAGAGTCGCTGGGAGGGCCGGGGTGCTTTGGCTGAACTGCTGGTGTTGGAGGCTCATTTGTCACTGGATGCTGTCTCTGCCTGCCCAGTCCCCATGGAAGTACCTCTGGTACCTCCATGGGGGCTGTAGCTCTGGAGAGTAGCTGGATGCAAACCACAGTGTGATGCTGCACCTGTGCACCCCATCACCTTCAGGGGACATCCCTGGGACACCCATGCAGACCCTGTGTCTGCCCAGCACCCTGGCACTGCTGGACAGGGGCAGGAGGTGGTGCTGCCGAAACCTATGCTGAGGGGCCAGGGGACAGCTTGGCCAAGGCTGGGCTGGGAAGATGCAGCCCCTGATGGCTCATCCCCAGAGCGTGGCTGATGCTGGTGCAAAGGGAGAGCAGATTCATATGAAATTCTGATCCCACGGGGGCAGCTTCCAAGCCCTAACTGACTTTGATCTCTTCTCCCAGCTGGTACTTTGCAGGAAATATGTGGTTTTCTAACAGAAGTACATTCTGGGGGGGTGGCTTCTTCCTGTGGCTGCTCTCTCTCTGTACTTGCTGTACCCCTGCTCCAAAATGTCATGCAGTGTCTTCAGAAGAGCAGGGTCTTGGTTTTCCCAGGCTGCTGTCATTCCCTGGGGATGTTCTGACTGAAGGAAGTAGACCACAGGTGTCTATGCCTTTACTTTGTGAAGAGAGTTTTGCTTTTAATCAGAGACAAAAGGACTTTAGCTGCCCTCAGAAGATTGCTGGGAGCATCTAGCAGTGAAATTAAATGTGATATTGATGGAAATGGGTGTTGTCACTGGCAAAATCCCCAATTTTCAGTGCATTGTCTGCATCCTATATATTTATATTTATGTACTTCTTTTCATTGATGTTATGAATGTTGTTATTGCTCGGTCCATGCTATAACTGAGCATACACAGGAACTGCAATTTGCTGAGATTATATCACTTTGGGGAGAGAGGTCTGGTCACTCTTTAGTGACAGTGTTTTGCTTCTCTCTCCCAATTCTCCTAGCTATTTCAATGGAAACAACTCGAAAATCTCTATTTCCGTGAGAAGAAATTTGCTGTGGAAGTCCACGATCCCCGCAGGTAAGGCTGGAGGAAGCAGTTGTGCCAGCAGGATGAATCTTTACCCGGAGTGGGGATTCATCATCTGATGTTAGTGGATGGGGTGGGAGGTGCCTCGGAGTTCAACACAAACACAGGTTTACTTTGGGCTTTGGGACTGATTCTGATCCGGCATTTGGCAGGGGCTGGATCCGGGCTGTGAGGGAAGGGCAGTGCTGGGATGTTGCAGAGGGAAAGTACCATCATAATGGACAAGCTGGAGAGGCTGTTAATGTGTTACAGCTCTGGGTGTCCTCTCAAATTGCCTATGGTGTCTGCTGAGGTGGTTTGGGGAGCAAAGGGAGGACTGTTTGTCATGGCCAAATATGCAGCAGCACTGGCTGGTTGGGAGAAGAAAATCTGAGTCTTTGCATCTCCAAAGGCTGAGCCTTGCCTGGTTAAGAGAGAGAGAGGTGTTGGGACTTTGAAGACCTGTCTTGAAATTGCATTTATTTTCCCCTCCTCAGAATATCAGTGTCGAGAAGAACCTTTGGTCAGAGCGGACTGGTAGTGCAGACCTGGTATGCAAACACTTCCCTGATCAAGTCCATCTGGGTGATGGCAATCAGTCAACACCAGTTTTACTTGGACAGAAAGCAAAGCAAAGTAAGTTACAAGGCATTTTACTGCAGACATGAGTTTCAACACCGTTCCTGTATATACCTCAGTGTATGTTTTTCCACGGATGAACTAGTCTTCAGAGAAAAACTACAAATTGTTTCTGTCAGCTTTTTGAGCAGTCTATTAGTGACAGTATTGCTATTGGATCCATTTTAGCCTCCTGCAATTAAGGGCTATGGAAGCGTAATTACAGAAGAGGGAATTCCCATGTCTCTGTTTAATTTGCCTTTTCTTTTGTCTCCTTCCTGTGTTTGTTTTGAACACAGTGCAAACAGCAAAGAGATTTTTGAGCTGGGAGATTGGTTTGGGTTTTGGGGCAGAGGAGAGAGGAATGGCAGGACTGATGCTGTCGCTTTAGCCCTTAATTTTGAGGCAGATGAGATGTGAAACGTTACCTTCTGTGATCCCTTGCTCAGAAGTTAATTAGAGATAACTCAATGAAGCTGTTTTGTTTTGTTTTTTTAACTGCTTCAGGCAAAAATTCCTTCAGCCAGAAGTTTGGATGATATCGCCATGGATCTGACAGAGATGGGAACACCAAAAGTTTCCAAGCTGGTGACTTTGGATGCCAAGAACCAGCTTATCATGGCCAGCAATGGCAGTTTGATCTCATCAGGTAATACTATGTGTAAATGTGATGTAGCCAAGTGCAACGGGGCTTGTGTGTGTTAAAAGGGAAATGAGACAAGCAGATGATAAAACTGGCTTTTACCTGGTAATCTTCTGATCCAGGCTCTCAAGATTCAGAGGTCAGTGAAGAACAAAAGAAGGAGAAAATTATGGAACTAAAGAAGAAAGAGAAACTCCTTCAGGAAAAACTGCTTCAGAAAGTTGAGGAGCTGAAGAAAATCTGCCTGCGAGAGGCGGTGAGAACTGTACCCTTACACTGGGGTCGGGGGCTGGGAGCCCTTCTCTCTGACTTTCCTTACCTGGACCATCTCTGTTCTCCAGGAGCTGACAGGCAAGATGCCCAAGGAGTATCCTCTGAGTGCTGGAGAGGAACCTCCCCAGGTCAGAAGGCGTGTTGGCACAGCGTTCAAGCTGGATGACAACCTGCTCCCCAGTGAAGAGGTGAGCACGCCACTTTGTTTTCACAGCAGGGGTGGGGTGGCCAGACCAGTGGGCAAAGCCACTTGTAAATAATCCAGCTCTTCCCTGGGGGCAGCTGGGAAAAGTCACTTGCAGAGTGGGAAATTTAGATGAGTACTGCCCTTCTTTTTGCCTTTGAAATGACCAGGAAATCGACTGTTTGAAAAGGCATTAAATTCCCCCGACATGAACCTCTGATTTGTCCACACTACATGAATTTTAATGGATGTTTTGCTGCTAATTAGAGAAGAGCAGGTGCATAATGCCATTTGGCAGCCCTTGGCTCTGAGCTTTTCTGGAGCATTGACTTGTGTTATGTTGGGATTGTGTTTGAACCCAGAACGTGGCAGGGGTGTGTGCTGTCCCCCTTGCAATATCATCTGGCTGTGAACATAGTTGTGTGACAGGTGACAGGAGGAGGAGTTTTATCTCTGGCTTAATGCAGCTTCCACCTAAGTAAAACCTCTGTGTATTGCTCAAGAAGCTAAAATGAACTTTGCTGGCAGAGACTGACTCGGGCGATCTGGTAATTCAGATATTTGCAGTTTCTGGACACACATCATTCACCCTCATTCCTTGTGAGATTTGTTAACAAGCTGCATCATCCAAGCAGTAAGTAGGTGTTTGGCACTTGGTGTCTTTCACCAGAAACTCACTGCCCTGGCTGGCGGGGCTAGTGTGCTCCATGTGTGCAGGAAAGTGATTTTATGTGACTGCTTAAGTGCTATTAAACCAAAATCCTGCTGACCAGATTTAATAATGTATTGCTTAGCACTTCTTCAGTGCCTTTCATCTGAGCTTCTCAAAGTAGTTTACAAACAATTAATTAAAGCCTCTAACCCCTGTTACGTAGGTCTGATGATACTTATTTCCATTTTTATTTTCTCTGGAGTAGAGAGAGATTTTCAACAGATATTTTCAGGGTTGGACTCATGGCAGGAGGTTTAGCAGCCTAAACCTGAATTTAGGTGTCTACGTTATGTCACCCAAGCTTGAGAACTTTGGACCTTGCCCAAGAGATCTCATAATCTTACACTAGTCATAGAAATAAGACCTAAGAGTTTCATATGCTGAGATTGTCTTGTGTGTAAACTTTGGTATTTCTGTATTTTGTGCTCAAGATTTCCCTTCGTTACCACCAAAATAAATGTTCTATTGAATAACCTTCCTGGATAATTTCTACCTGGAGTACAAGCAAATAACTCATGTCACAAATTTGCAGGATCCTACTTTGCAGGACTTGGAGAGCAATTTTATCATACACCAAAAGCTGGTGGAAGCTGCAAAGAAACTTGCTGGCGAGCCAGACCTCTGCAAAAATGTGAAGAAGAAAAGAAAGCAAGAGTATGCTGATGCTGTAAAAAAGCTGCAAGAGATAGAAAATTCCATAAATGAGTATAGAATCAAGTGTGGCAAAAAACCAACCCAGAAATCAACTCTTGCTCTACCAGGTAAGCAGGAGAATTTCCCATGTTCTGATGAAAACAGGAGATGGGGGAGAAATAATTTGTCTTACTCAGAAGCCTTGTTTACATCTTCTCTATATGGTTTTTATCTTCTCCAAGGCAGTTAGGTAAGAAAAAAAAGATGCAGTTGTTGCATCTGATATGCTCAGTGCATTGGTACAGGCTGGGGGCAGAGCAAGCCACGGTTTTAGGAACAAGTGCAGACAAGTTCCAGCACCAGGTATGGACTGAAGGTGCTGTACACAGAAAAGCTGACAGGAACAGCTTGGATAAAGCTTTTGGTGCCTGAATTTGTGGTGTATTGAGTGCAATTGTACATCTGAGCTGCCACATGCAAGATTTCTCCCCCTTTGCTCCCACAACACTCCAGTTCTAGCAAAAATAGAGCAGGTGAGTTTTTATACATGATCCAAGAAATAAAGATGAAAGACGATGTTTCTTGATTCAAAAATTCCTGATTTCCAGGAAGACATAAGTGAAGTTCAGGAGTTTATCAATGCAAATAGTAGCAAACAGATTTGTTACTAAATCCATTTGCTGGTGCTGAGCACAGTGAAAGCAGATATCCTTTGCTCCTCCATTCTGAAAATGTGATTTTCCTAAGGTAAGTGAGGTTCTTGCTGCTTTATAAGATAATGTGTGGAAACTTGCCAGTATATTCAGTGGCTTTTCTAGTCTCAATAGTTATTAACAGTTTTAGGTCATGTTTTACTTCTCCCCTTCGTGGAAAATAATATATAGGGATCATTGCTCATGTTAAATTGATTTATTTTTCCCCCTTTGTCCCAGAGGAAATGCTTTTTTGTGAGGTTAACAGGGTTTTTCCTGGGAATTTCAAGGTGGGAAAGAAAATGCAAGATTTTTTCTGCTGTTTATATTTGTACCACCTTAATGACCCTTGAGGCATGATCTGTTGCCAACATGTATTTTCCCTGGAAGAGATCCTTCTCCTGTGCACTGCCAGGTGTCTTTTGCCATGTCCCATTCCTGTTGAGGGCTTGGTTTGGATCCTTACCCATCACACACCATGGCACCACTGGGCTGTCCATCATCACAAGGTGCTTACTCTGAAAGGCTGATGATTGCTATTTAATGTGGCCCGGCTAGTTCCTGATTGACAGAGAGGAAGGAAACATCTGTTTTTCCAGTCTCTTGCTCACCAGTCTGGATAATAATTGTGAAAGGTCCTGTAGTACCTGGGACATGCATGTGGTAACAAACAGGAAGGCCAGTGAGCAGTGAGAGCACAGTGAGGCAGAATCCATCCGGGGTGCTGGTTTTGCTGGCAGCTTTTTGTCCTCTTGTGCAAACAAGCAATTTGGGAGTTGGTCCTTAGGCATTTAGCCCATCATTTAATACATGACATCCTTGTCTGCTGCCTGAGAAGGTGGACACAGCCAGAAGGGACCAGACTCCATGTCTTGGAGGGTCTCCCAGGAGTTAGGGACTGCAAGACACTGAATACTTAGCCAGCAATAAGCAGCTACATTCCCTTCCAGTTCCAGGTTCTTGCACTGCAGTGTGTTTACCTGAAGCAGAGCTGTCATCTGCTTCAATAATTGATTTTATGTGTAACCTTGTCACCCACACCAATGGTACTCCTGGGCCCAAGGTGCAGCTTTCAGAAGGCTGAGCAGTGATGAGTCACTGCATCTGTGAGTTTGGGGAATGACTCGTTAGAAATAATGTGTTACATAGTAGCATTGATTTATTGACTCTAGCCCTAGCTGTTTTCATCCCAACCCCAAGGGATAGGAAATGAAGGAAATACTGGACTGCTCCCCATATTCCACTTTTCCGTTTCCTTTACTTCCTCTGTAGCCCAGAGTTTCTTCCCATTTTGCAGGAAATTGCACAGATTTGGGAGTTAAATTCAGATATGTCAGCATATCTGAGTATGTCAGCACTGCAGACCCCACCTGAATCCAGCAATGTGGCTTTAGGCTTTAGCTTTTTTCTTTTCCTGGATAGGCTTTTTTTCCCTCCCTGCTCTGGGCCCAGTTCCATCTTTACCACCCCATGGTCAAATCCACATGAATCAGCTCCCCTAAAGCTTTTCCCAGTGTCAGGTTGCAAAGAGAGCTGCAGCCCATCCTTGGTGGTCTGACAAGTCCCTCCAGGGCAGGGGCCAACCCTTATTTTTGCTGTTCTTGAACATCTGCTCTATTTATCAAATTGTTGTAAGCAGACCTTTCCTGGCAGCAAATTGTGACAGCCAGAGAGCAGTGTACACTGCCTGTGCAGGTGATGGCTGTTGGGAGAACCAGGTGTCATGCACAGAGTGGGTGCCACTGTCATCTTTTGTTGCTTCCTTTCTCTCATGCATGGAGGGTCATGCTGACTTTTTATCCCACCAGTGGTGAATCTTGCCAGAAACAGCCTAGGAACAGATTCTTCTGTAGGTTAATTATCTCTTGGGCAGCCTAATTTCTCTGCTGCTGCTGGTCTGCTCCAAACCTTAGCAAGGCATGACAGGCTGTTTGTCAGTGAGATGCAGTGTGTAGTATCAAGGTGAGAGGACAGGTAGGTGCCTTGCAAAATTCTTTGAAAAAATAATAAAACAGAAAAGAAATAAAAAAACTTGTATGTCCATGCAACAGTTCCTGCTTTCTGTGTTGTTGGAATTTGCAGTAACTTGATGGAAATCAGTGGCATTATTCTGGATTGATATTAATGTAATTGAAACAGAATCTGCTGATGAAACATTTAAAAACAAATGCCAAATTTCAAAAGGCTTTTTATACTTACCTGGTGGGGTTTCAGGTGTACCTGAAGGAGATTAGATGCTAACAGCCAAGATCTACATGTCTGTGTAGGTTTCTGACTCTTATTGAAGCACCAAAACACTCTGTGAGATCTGTTGGAAGTTGGATGGAAAACACCTTTGTAAATCTTGGCCTGATTCCTGCTGCAGATAAAAAAAATCTCCTTTGATAATTCCCTGAATCATTTGCTGAGCTGCAGCAAAGACACAAATTGATGACATGAAGCAGGACTGTCATCAGGCTGTGGGGTCTAAAGCATGGGGATTGCAGCGCTACAAATAGTAGCTGGCTCTGAAATTGTAGAAAATAAACTGTATTTTGAAATTGATATTGGGTCTCCTATGCTTAAAGTGTTTATTTTCATTCACAGATGATATAATTCCCTCTGAGAGCAGCTCCCTGTCCGACACGACCACCTATGATGATGGTATGATCCTTATCCTTTTCTTCCTATGGAGCGTGTCCATTCAGAGACATTCCTTTGACTTAATGTCCTTTAGCATTTCCTATCCATGGAAGTGTTCAAGGCCAGGTTAGATGGGGTTTTGATGATCTGGTGTAGTGGAAGGTGCCCCTGTGTATGGCAAGGGTTTGGAACTAGATGATCTTTAAGATCACTTCCAACCTAAGCCATTCTATGATTTGATGATATTGGTGGCTTTCAATGATAAATTACTTCATAGCAGAACAAAAACCAGCTGACCAGGAATGTCTTTCTTCTGAATGGGTTGGTTCTTGAACATTTCTGCTCTGTAAAGTGTTCTGAATCATCTTTGGGAAAGGCAGTTGGTGTTAACATGACCAACCTGCAAGCTGAGGGCACTGTGGATGTGAAATACTCCCTAGGACATGGTCACAGCCGGATGAGAGGCTGAAGGACTTACGAGCTGGGAGGATTAGCCCAGCCCTCCTATCTTCACAGCTACTATAAAACTTACAGAAAAGTAGAATAGTCACAGATATTAACGCTCTGTTTACATTTATCTGTTCCCTAGTGAGCTTGCATCTCACATGGGTTGGTGTTTGCTCAGCTTACTCATTTCACACACACCCACAGACGTACACTCACGCCCTGTTCCACAAGGTGGAAAGGTCTTGGCTTGCCTCTCCCTTAAACTGGATAATCACCATTTGGGGACAAACATTATCTAAATTATTACTCACTTTTCAGTTCGGGCCTGATTCTGATCTCGCTTTGTCCCAGTTTTAGACTGGTACAACCCATCTGGTGCTTTAAAATGGAGTTACACCTGATCCCAGCTTGTACAAGTAGAAGTAGAGCCAGGCTTGTGAACATGTTCTCTGTGATGCTTGTCCTGCATTTATATGTATTAGTTGGAGTTTCCTGTTGGCTCTGTTGGGACCTGAGTTGCGCCCTGAGCAAAGTGAGAACAAGGATCAAACCAGCATCTTCCCAATTGCCTTCAGCCAAATGTGTCTGTCAGTTGTCTTTGTTCATTCAGTTTCTTTTGAAGTCAGTTCCTTTTAGGTTGTATTTCAAAACTAATTCTTAAAATGTCATTTTTAAGTAAGAGCTGGAAGGTGAGGGATAGGAACTGGTCTTTGCAGAGGCTGAGCTTGCCTGCTTGGTCCTGGAAAGGATTGCTCTGCAAACAGATGTTTTCCCAAGGAAGTTCCATTTTGTGATCTGGCACAGCCCCAAGCTGGGTGTAATCTCCATAGGGGTTGGTGGTGCTGGGATATGTCGGAGCCTCCGTGTTGTCCTGTCTGTGTGGAGGAGAGCTCAGTGCAGACAGGAGGAAAAATACCAGGGCAAAAATACCAAGGATTTTGCTAACAAAATATATATTCCTTTCCAACAGTCAGTGAATCGCTTCCTGTGGCAGCACAGAGACCCAGCTCTGCACAGCTTTCTCCAAGACTGCCTCCACCAAAGTCCCTCGGGGTGGAGAGAATTCATCTCAGAAAGTCATCCATAAACGAGCAGCTCTTGGAAACTAGACACTCCAGGTAGGCATGTCTCGCTGCTGCCGTGCTCTCCACCTGCTGGCAAGAGCTGCATCCTGCCCCTGCCCAGCTCCTGCCACTGCAGACACTCCAGCAGAGCTTGCTGCCTCCACACTTTTCTGGGATTATAGGATTTGCTGTTGGGAGCTAAATTTTCTATTTAGCAACAAAAGTGTAAATAAGTAGTTGTCACAGTCTTTGAAACTGAGGAATACTGTAGTTTTTGTGAAGAGGTTCAAGGTGGATGAGAAATTTAATAGCTAGGGCTGTATTTAAAGGGTTGCTCATGCCCACCAGTATTCTCACTTTTGGCTCCATTTCTGGGGTTTGTTTTCAGTGTTAATTAAGCAACCTGTAGTTTACCTGATGTTGGTGCTGAAGATAACATCAAACCCTACCCACCTGTCCTGATAGTATCGGTATTTCAGCAGGTCCATTGTCAAAGCAGACATAATTCTTGATGGACATTTCTCCAAGTGCAAGTGGAGTTACTGGGGTTCAACCAGCTTCCATTATTAGTGTCAGCTACATGTATCCATGGATTTGGACACTTTCTGAGATAGAGCAGTTCCATGGAGTGCATTGATAGCAGTAGCTCTGCAGATGGTTGTGCCCTGTGAGTCTGATCTGGTGCCAGCTCTACTCAGTGTAAGGATTCCCACTGATCTTGATACTTCCTGGACTGTGTTTTGTGTGAGCAGCCTGTTGAAGACATGGTTAAAAATGTTGAAAAGTTTTGAGCAATGTCATGTCCTTGCTTTTTTCTCACCTGCCCCTTAAGATAAGCAGAACGCTCCTCCATGTGAAGTTTGAAAGTCGAACTATAGCCATATGTAACTGTTTAGCTGTGAAATGCTTCATTTCAAAACCCAATTCTTTTGCTTCTCTGTCGCTTGCTCTGTCTCTTCTTCATGCTTCTGCCCTTTGGCAGCAGCTTTTGCTGTCAGTCATCCTGTGTAGGCCTCCCTTGAGCCACAAGAAGGGGCTTAATTTTTCTTCCTATTTAACAACCTTGTGCTTTACCTGAGGAAGCACATACAGTTTTTGCCCTTCCCTGTTTATTCTGCCCTTTGGTTTTTTTTTATCTTCACAACTTTAGATGCTCATACTTGGTGTGGTGCAAGTTGTGTTTAACCTAAATGAGATTGTCTCCTCTGTTACAGGGACGTGCTCTCGACTCACAGCAGTCCATACCGGACGCTGGACCGGCCGCTCCAGCCCCACGGCGGGAGGAGCATGCCCACAACCCCTGTGCTCACACGCAATGCCTACAGCAGCAGCCACTTACAGTAAGGGACCTTTGCTTTAAGTGCCATGTCTTTCTTAGGCAGCAGAAAAATAAAAGCTAATGGTGTTAAGAGGGAGAAGGGTCTTTTGCCATACAGCTTTCACTATAGCAAGGTCAGGCTCTCAAAACATCAATTAATGCCATTAGTGTGGGAAGACAGCTGCAGCGTGATCTCACCTGTGTTATTAGACAGTGAGAATCCATGCTGGGAAAGGAGAGGTGCTATGGGCTAATGCAGCCTTGAGAGACAGAACCACAGGATACCCACCTTTCCATGTTCTTCTCCTAGCTCGTTACTTGTGTAGGCTTTACCTGCTTAAAAACAGAGGGAGCCATCCTGTAAATCATTACCAAAAGTGTATTTGTGACCTTTGCTGTGTGTCCCCCTGTCACAGATTAACCTTGCTCACCGTGACAGATTATTATATGAGGGGTCTCCCACTGTTGCAGCAATTACAAAGTTCAGCTAAACTGAGTTTCTTATGATGCAGATATTCTGTGAGGAAAGATAAGGCTAGATTTGTATTGGGCTTGGATCGAGGAGGCAGCTGACATGTCCATGTGTGCTCTCTCCAGCTCTGTGTGTATGTTTGTGTGTGACTGCCTTTAACCAACCAACATCTGTGTTGTTTCAGGCCAGATGTTTCCCCACACCACTGCCGGCAGCGCAGCGGAAGTCTGGAATCCCAAACCCACCTGCTCTCCGAGACTCCTGCTGAAAAGTCAGCCTTCACCCTTTCCAAGTCCCAGCGAAGCAGCAGCACAGAGATCCTCGACGATGGCTCATCCTACACTAGCCAGTCGAGTGCAGAGTATTACTGCGTCACACCCACTCCCAATCCATACTATACTACTCAGACACTTGACAACAGGACCAGGGGTCGAAGACGGTCAAAGAAACATAATATTTCCGCTGCAAATTCAGGCAGTATGCCAAACCTCGCCCATAAGGACGTCCGCAATGGTGTCTACCACAAAAATCAGGAGCAGCCTTCCTCTCATTACTATATTTCTGGATATTCCCCATACACCGAGCCTGATGTTTATTACAATGGAGGATATGTTTATGAGAGTGACACAGAGGGGCAGTACAGTGTCAATCCCTCCTATCGCTCATCGGCACATTATGGATACGACCGATACAGGGAATTCAGGTCTTACCATGAGGACGAGGTGGACAGAGTACCACACAACCCGTACGCAACCCTAAGGCTTCCCAGGAAGCAGGTTGCTAAAACGGAGCATATAACCAAAAACATTCACAAGGCCTTAGTAGCAGAGCATCTCCGTGGTTGGTACCAACGTGCCTCCAGCCAGAAGGAACAGGGTCACAGCCTGCAGGCAGGCTTTGAGTCTGACAGAGGATCTCAGAGGGGTTTGGGCTTTGCTGGCCTGCAGACGCCATGCTCTCCGAGCAGTCGGGTGTCATCTTTCTCTTCAGGTAATGTCTGATTTCATCTGTGCTGAGTGTTTTTGTAAGTCCCTGCTGTGCATTCAACTCTGCCCCTCCTTTACTCCCTCTATGAAATCAGCGTGGAAGCCAGGTTAGAGCTTTGTCTGAAAGATGGGTAAGGAACTGAGTAAGACTTTGTTCTGTTCTTGGGAATAAAGTCTTGAGTGTTACCTTCTCCTAAGGGTAAAACTGCCTTTTGCTCTTTGTAAGCACAGTAGTCCAGGGAAGCACAAAGAGCCATTTGGGTTTCAAACAGGTGAATTTACCAACTAGAAGCAATGTGCAAAACTTCATGCTATGTAAATGCAGTGTCTGTGATGGCTTCCAAAAGACAGTCCATGGACATCACTGAGTGGGTCAGAAAGTCCTTCTGAAGAGATTTCTTAGCTCCAGAACGCCACCTGTACATTGCTTTCCTCCCTAGAGGGCTTGTAGATCATGTTTTGTGTTTGCATTGCCTGTGTGTCCTGCAAAAGCTATTGGGAAATTGCTGATGAAAATTGTCTCATTTGCCTCAGCTGATTTTACTGGAGAATGATCTAATTGTTTGTTTTGTTTTGTTTTTTTTAATTCCAGCATCTTCTGCAAACACTGCTGGGAACTGGCGAAACCCGGTTGCACTGGGACTTTCAGACTACGATACGTTGTCTCATTCCTCTTACGCCAGCTGTTACAGGAATGTTTATGGCAACCTTCCTGTGCAGAGCAGGTGAGTAGAGTATATCTAGATTTCCTGCCCTTCCTCCTGCATTTCAGAAGCTCTTAAAACTTCTGAGAAAATCAGGTTGATTTCAAAAAGCCAGGATAAAGAGTACATACAAAACTTGTGTCTTGACAGCAGGTTTTCTCTGTGTGGAGTGGATCATCTGTACCACTACTAACTGTGCCACTGACTCTAAAGGAAGGAGGGAGCAGTCATAATGCAGGATGAACTCTTTGGTTGCACAGCCTTTTCCTCTGGCTGGTACTGGACCATCAAAGATCCTGTTGGTGGCTGTGATGCTCTGAGCAATATTGTTGGCAGAGCACCCACTGAGTCCAGTCTCTCTTGTTCCCTGTGCTGGGAGGTCTCTCCTGCACTCCGTCAGCAGTTTGGCAGGACACAATCCTTTGGGTTTATAAAGTTGTAGTGCTTATGCTGATGAAACTTTTGGGAAAAGAAGGAAAGGAAACACCTCTCTTCAGCCTCATGTCTTAGTGCTGGCATTCAAAGGGCATACCCCACCTCTGGCAAGTGCATCTTCCGTGGCAGAGCTGGACCCAGAAACAGGGGGAATGTGCTGCTGCTTGCAGAGACTCCCTGGTCATGGGGGCTTTCCCAAGAGCTTCAGGGAGCCCAGGATCTGCTCAGTCCTTGCAAGAATTCCTGCAACTGTCTCACTGTTTCTGCTTGGCATTGTCAGTTTATTCCTCCCCATTATAGTAGGCTGGCTGTTGGCAGCAAGGACAGAGTTCCTGCCCTGGGGAGTGACTCTGCCCCCACAAATGCCATCACACTGAAATACAGTTAGGCAGAGTGTAGCCAGCCATAGTAAGTACCCCACCCCCACATGTGCCTCCTGCTTTGTGGGTTGCAGTTTATGCTGTCTGCCAGACTGACTTGTGTGAAAATACTGAATTTTTAATTTTGTTTGTTTTAAAATAAATGAAAGTGTAAGAGAATATATAAAAGCTGTTACTAGATCCTTTTTTTCCTAAGCTAAATGCCATGGGCTGTTTTATTGCAGTGATTTTAAATATCTACAACAACAGTGTTTAAAAATAGTTTCTACTAATTTCTTAATTTTCTATAATTGAGATTTGAAAATTCAGCTTATATTGGCAGCTTTATCTTAATGAAGTTTATTAGCTACTAATTTCCCATATTCTGAATTGCTTGTTTGATGGTTCATCCGTTTTGTTTTCTGCTTTAATGTGATCATGGCAAAGCAAGCAATATGCTCATCCAGTGACAGTGCTCATCTAGGCTGGATGGAGCTTGGAACCAACCCGGTCTAGTGGAAGGTGTCTCTGCCCAGGGCGGGAGGGTTGTAACGAGAGGATCTCTAAGGTCTCTTCAACCCTAAACCATTCAGTGATTCTATGACAGTTTGGATCAGCTGAGGTGCCTGTTGCACGTAATTTTCCCAATTACAGCACAAAACCTGTGTTTGTGCTTGGACCTAAATTACAGTGAGGCAAGCTCACAATAACCAGCATTACTTTGAGCCTAAGGGAGGTGCATGAACGTGGGGTCTGGGGACCACCCTCAGCTGACCCCTGGTGCTGTGTCTCTCTTACAGAACGTATGCAGAGCCGAGCCAGGTGGGTGGTGACGATGAGGATCAGCTGGAAGAAGACTTGCCCAGCAACGAGCAGAGGTTGTTCTGGCATGAGGACTCCAAGCCCGGGACACTCGTGTAGCCCACCCGCGGCCCCACATTCCTGCCCCTGCGTGCCTTGCACAAAATGCTGTGACTCCGAGGCGGATCTCGGGTGGAACTTGCAGACTGAACAAAAAGAGGAAGCAGGCTGTTTTGCTGGGAAAGATGAAAATCAGCATTTAGAGGGACTGTAGCAAACTGACAAAGTCTTACCATGAATGGAGTTTCTTTGTGAATCCGGATGGCCCACGCGAGCCAGGGCAAGCCACAGTTCATCTATGACTAGATGCAGCACTTGGTTGAAGTATTTATATTTAGCAAGCACTTTTTTGGAAGGTTGGAAGGTGTTGAAGGCAAACCTCAGAGGAAAAAAAAATGTGAAAAGGATACTCTTATGGAAAAACCAGGAATTCTAGGAGCACAATTCTGATGTCTGAAAGAGGAAAAAAATGAAAATTTATTCTGCCATGGCTTATGATGACCTGGAAGTACTTTCATAGGCTTATGAAGGATAGATACTGTGTGTGTGAGTGAGGCGAAGGGTGACTGAATCAGTATTGGAACATTACTTGAAGGAAGGCTGGGGGCTTTTTTGTTGTGGAGGTTTGAATGAGTTTATCTGATTTTTGGGGTGTTGTGAAGAGTGTTTGTTAGCACCATAAGCAAGTTTGGGAAAGAAAACTTGCTGACACATTGTCGTGTAGAACTATAGGCGATTGTGGATTTTGGAAACAGAAGCAGTAAACTTTGAACTCTTTTCTGCGATAAAACATAATTAATAACAACCCATTTAATGACCTTTGCATGGTACAACTGTGTGAAGGAGTAGGCAAATTTTCACAGTGGCTGCATGGTGACCCCTGGTCATTGGGTGACAATTCCGTGTTGCTCTGCCGCAGTGGATCGAGGATCCACAGTGGGGAGCTCCAGTGATCACACAGGGAACAATTTGGGAGTAATGGCCAGTATTTTAAGGTGGATGCAAACACAAACAGCCAAGTGGGTGCCTTAAAATGAGGGGCATTAGGATTGTACCGTGAGTCATCTGAACTGCCAGGTGCGTTGCAAAGTCACTAAGTGACAGAACAGCGTTTCCACAAAACCATTTGTGTAGGTAAAAAAACCCCATGACTGCAGTCTGGATTGGAGAGGGATAAACCTACCTCATGTCATCCATCTGTAGGAACAAATTGGCATGGGTTATCCTGCAAGATTCCCAACGACTCATCTGCATAGGGTAAAATCTCTCTCGTTTCTCGGCTGTACTGTGCTTCAGGATTCCAGAAATGGTGCTCTTTTGTTCTTTTATACAAAGGATTAGTTACTCCTTGTTCATATTGTGAATAGAAAAGTTTCTGATGAACTTTTTTGATGTTTTTTACCAATATTCCAGAGCATGTAATATATACAGAAGGACACACTTGTTAAGCTGGTACTTAGTCATTTGTATTATTAGAGTTGCGATTTGGAATTAAACGAACAAAAACAAAATAAAAAATAACTTATTTCCTTGGTTTTGCATATTTGTATAGCCTTCTAGAAATGCGAAAGCTCTTTTTTGCTTATTCTTTTACTACTTCTGAATTTGTTAGACCTATTATTTTGTATAGGTCAATAAACTAAAATGTGTGCTACCAAAACCATTTCAGCATTCCTCATATTTCTCCTCGAGTGCTTGGAAAACTGCAGTATGTGTAATTTCAGGGCTTTCAGTAAACCACCATGATCTGATGTCTTTTGGTGGTGTTAGGTTGGGTGCAGAGGGTCAGTGGCCTTGTCTGAGGGAAGCTTTTCCCAGGGCAGTTCAGAGACTCCCAAATCGCATCCATTGGTCAGAAATTTCTGCCTCTCCATCAGCTGCCCTGAGGAAACTGAGCTGGGCCCCCTCAGCATCCCCACGGGAGGGTCGATATCCCTTGACCTGCTGTCCAGCCCCAGCCTGGCAGTGATAAATAGACTGAGGTGGCCTCATGTTGTTGAAAACACTTCCTGCTTGTCTGTCCTCACACCTAAAAATTGCTGGAACGTGGCTTTTGGGTTGTTGTGTTGCTCATCTCCTTGGTCCTCTTGAATTTATGCCCTCACTTTCAGTAAGAGTGGCTTGGCTTCTAGAGGTACCACTACTTCTGCCCCCTGGTCACCTTGCAGTTGAGGTTACTCAGTCTCACCCTTGTGTCTTTGGAGTTATTTGGTACTCCCTACTTTTTGTGACATCCATAAACTTCACAACCACCACTGAATTTTATTCTTATTTCCAAGTTTCTGGTGAAAATCCGTATTAACGAGAACTTGCAGGCATGCCTACTAAAAATACCCCCATGTTGTCATACTTTTCTATTTCTCCAAATAGTTTTTGAGGTTTGTCTGTTTGCAAATTCTTCATTCATTGACTCATGCTCCTGGCTACTTTAAACTGTTGGTGCTTTGAGCAGGAAGCTGAGTGGTCCAAAGTCCAGCTCCTTGCCCAAAGCTCATGGCATCCAGTGCAGGCTGGCAATTATTTATCAGCACTCTGCAAGCTTTTCATTTAAAAAGGGAATGAGGTGTGTAACAAAGTCTGTCCCCCATTTAAAACATAGTTTGCATTCCTTTATTTTAATGCTGCAGCGATTGAGTTTCATGTTGGTTTTCCATCAGTGTTCAGGATTTAGCTCAGCCCAACACATCCATGTTGGCACAACACTGGCACTTGGCCTCACCTCCTGGCTTGCTGGGATGGCACCAGCATGATCTCAAATGATGTTGTTGAGGAGATGGGAATTTGAGGTGGGTTAGGGTGTTAAGGATGGTTTGCTGTAGTTGGGGATATTGGGTATTATAAGACTTCTAGGGCCAGAGTTCAGAGCCTGATTACAATTTCCAGTAAGCAAGAGCTGGGCTGCAGAGGAGCTGGAAATGGAAGTGGAGTGGTGGCAGCTGTAGCACTTGAGCCCCTCTTGTCATTCTCTACATGCCTAGCCTTGCAAGAGTTGTGTTCTCAGGAACTTTTAGGAAGGATGGGAGTACAGAGTGAAGGAGGAGGCCCAGATGAGGAATAAATAAGGTTTAACTTCTCTTTCTCAGATGTTGTGTAGGGTCAGTCTTGGGTGGCACAGGGAAGGAGAGGGAGGGCACGACATCCCAATGGCACTCCCTGGCCATTGCCAGCAAGGGATCTGGTGATGCTGGTGGTACCCAGTTTTTACTAGTTGTTCCCCAAGACCCTGAACTTTGCCTTTTGCAAACCTCCAGTTTGCTTTGTGGCATTTCTGGAGCGATGTTTTGATGTGTGTGTACCGGTGTTCCCGGAGACCAGGTCTGAATAATGCAGCTGAAGAGGTAATAAAGACATACTTGTAATCATTATTTTGTTTGTTCACAGCTGAAATACAAATTGCCTGTGCTTTGTTTGAATTCCTACCTCATCTGTGTGTTCTGCTGCGCAACCACTGCCTTCCTCACCAGGATAACTGAGGACATCTAGTGCCTGACCAGCAGCGGTGGAGAGAAGAGCCTTCCTGCCTCTTGTGCTCCTCTGGAATCTGTCCTGCCTCTTTCAGTGTGCAGAAATATCTAGAAATTCTTATTTGGTATGATCAGAATAAAGCCAAGAGGTGAACAGGGTGAAACACCAAACCCACACAAATATCTCTCTCTTCAGAAGGTAGATGCTGGTGATGGGTGTGTGGAGGGGAAATAAAAACCCCACTTAAAAATCTGTATGTAATGGAGTGTATCCAAGTGCTTTTAGTTGATGAATGAAGAGTAAAACCCAGACCTTGCCAGGAATCCTTAAAAAGGCATTAGGGCACTGAGATAAAATAAGCCATGCCTCATGTTTTGAGTTGCTGTCTGCTTTCTCTCTGCTGTTTTGAACAGAAATGCTCAGAGATGTGGGAGGACATTCCTGCAGTGCAGGGACCATGAGGGACAAGGCTCAGACCAAGATCCCCATCCCAGAGCACAGGCAAACCTTTAAAGATCACAAATCTTTAAAATTCAACCCTGTGTATTTATGTCAACTTGTTGCCAAAGTGACTCAATGCGTGATGTGACTCTTACAGGTTTCTGATGACTCTTCATATACTATCTTGGACGTGTGCAAAGTGTGAGCAATGCAGCAGCAATGTTTGCAGCTCCTGGGTGAGTGAGAAGCTTCCACAATAGCCCAACCTTTCCCAAAATGTTTGTAGAAAACCCCGTAAAGATTGAAGGTTTGCTCCATCTCCTGGGCATTGGGGTCAGTGCAGGAGAGAAGCTGCCATCACAGCACTTGCCTGGCACTGTCTGAGTAAGTTAACCCCACTCCTAGGAAGATTTCTGCTTTCTGCAGTATTCTTCCATCTCTTTTGTGCCTTTCTGTCATATCTAATACATTTTGAGCTAGAAAGCTGAGAGCTTCAGCTACAGCAGGGCCTCACACAAATAGTAAAATCTCTCAGAGCAATCGGGAGCAAAATTTTAATTGTGTTTGTTTATTGGTTATTAATTCTAGTTATCTGTTTTCTGTGCATTTCTTTTTTTTTTTCCCTAGAGATCTTGTGCTGAGGGAAAAATTCCATGTCCTGAGGAATGCTTAATCTTGTTGGTAAGGGAAACTTCCTGCAGTGGTTTTCAGATTACTTCTGTCACTTTTTGAAGCTGTTAGAGATAAATACAACAGGGGTGAAGAAAATAATTTTATTTTGCAAATTTGTGAGGAGATAGAGCTTTATTTGCTGCTTCTTAACTGTGCTAGGCTAGGCATTGTGTCTCTCCCTGACTTGTCCCTTGCCCTTGTTCTTGTTCTGCAGGCACCAGCCTGCTGGCACTGGCTGCAAGGAGAGCCCAGCATTGCTCCTTGGGTCAGTCAGGGATAGTCTGACTGGTTACCAAGGGAGGCAATGAATGTGGTATTGGTGTGGAGCCAGGGAAAGGGACCTACAGCTCTAATCTGGGGGTATCTGCATATTCCCACTTAATGCAGCCTTCATCTGAATCATCTAACACTTGAATTTCTGTCATTTGGGTAACTCTGCATATGCAGATGTTTGTTTGTCAGCCAAGCAGTGGGGAAATGGACATTCATCCTGGCATAGATGGTGCTGCCATGGGAAGGGATGGGGCTGCACCTGCTGTCTGTTCCCTGAATTCAGGGATAAACTTTGTACAATGTCTTTTGTTGTGGATGGTGGTTCTGGTAACAGTCATTGCCCACAAAATTGTGTAGTTGGGACTTTGAAATCTTTAATAGCTCTCTAAATCTGAGCTCAGCATTGTAACCTACAGGGTGGGACCACAGAGCTGATCACACCACAGGCCTGGGCAGAGGAAGGGGGGCAATGGTACATTTGCTGTATTGGCATCCACCACCTTTCCCTCCTGTTTAGCTCTCTCCTCTGCCTGCCCTGTCCTGTCACAAATTGGCCAAGTGCCCTTGCATGCCAGGACGGTGTGTCCTCAGCTTTCCAAAGAAGACACCTTCTCTCTGTGCCAGCATTTCTATGATGTCCATGTTACCAGTGGGTCAGGGTGGTGACACTTCATTGGATGCTCAACCCTTTGCGCTGTCTGTCAGGACCTTCTCTTTCCCCTCCAAGATGTTAGACACAGATTTGGGACCACATGGGTCATGTGCCAGGGCAGGATTTATCTTCAAAGACAATTATCCAGCACCCTGATTGAGCAAGTCAAATCTGAGGTGACATATTTCCTCCTTGGAAGAAGGGACAGTGTGAGTTGTGATCAGCACTGGCAGCCCAGGAGGACACATGACACAGATGTCAGAGCCTTAGTGACAGAGAATCAAGACCTTTAACCAAGAAGCAGCTCCTTGCCATCCATCCAGCTTCGTTATCCCTGTCTGTCCCTCACAAAGGGAATCACCATAAATCCTTCATCAAGTCCTTGACTTCAGAGGGATGTGCTCAGTCTCCCAGGACATCTCCTACCCAGCTCACACACAGCAGGCATGAGTCTCAATTTATATTTAATCATTAGGGTGTCATCAAAGAGCTGCAGATGGAGAAGGGTTTGCAGCCAGCCAGGGCTCAGCTGGAGTAACCCTAGAAGAAATCCTTCCACCTGTTTCCAGGCTGAGGTTAGGGAAGGACGTGTGTACAGAACAAGGTGGCCACGTGGCCTTTCCAGCATCACTGCCTGTGGGCAGGTTTGAGTGGCAGGATGATATGAGGTGTGGGGCTGTGATGGGTTTGGATGCTATAAAAGAAAGATAAGCCTTAGTTTAATGTGAAAGGTGACATTGTTTCCTGAAAGGACTGTTTCTCATCTGATGTGCGTTGTGCTGAACTCAGTGTTTCATGTAAGTGTGGAGGCGATTGCTTCTCCCAAAGATTATGAAGGTGATGTTGCTCCTTGAAGAGTCCTTGGTGTTGTGTTATTGCAGTTCTGATTTAATAGTGCTACCAGGAGGTGAAACTATAGGGTTGGCTGAAAAAGGGAGGGGCCAATTTAAAATTTATGAGTTTTAGCATGAGGCTTTTGTCGCTCCTGAGGCTCTGCCGTGCAAACCCAGAGCGTAGATAAATCATAAGAATAAAGGTAGAGTTAGCAGTAAATACTTGCTGAATTGCAAATGCTGCCACAGACAGGTTCTTAGGCAGTTTTGGGGGAGATGCATGTCTCTTCTGAGGGTCTGAGCTTGCATTTCTGATGCAAAGTATTGAATCTTTGAGCCTGTCTTACACACAGACATGGAATCATAAGCCCTCAGTTAATAACAATAAATATTTAGGTAAATGCCCCACGTAATGCCCATGGATGGTGTGAGTTTCAGCATCATGTTTGCCTTGTGCCCTGGGAGCTCTGGCTGTCAGACAGGAGCCAGTGCTGCCACAGGGTCCCTGTCCCCAAGCAATCCCTGGTGCAGGGCACTGGTGCCCCCTTTGATGGCCATAACCAGCCTCAGCTCTGTCCCAAACAAGGTGAAGCCACATGGAGGCAGCTCAGGGCATCTTTTGATTTTGCCCACTGGTGAAAAGTCCCAGGGAGAGCTGTTACAGTCAGACAATCAACATCATGAATCTCCTCTTCCCCATAAAATAATGAAATTGCTCATGGGCTCTCACAGATTCAGTTTCATTCACCACAGGCTGGTTTTCTAGGGTTTTTTTTCGACAGCTGTTAGTGCCATGCTTTGGGAAGAAGAGGTAATGAACCCCCACCTAGGGATGAAAATATTGAGGTATTTGGGAGTGCTTTACCAAGGTCATGTAAATAACACAAAGCTGGGAAAGTAAAATACCAAGTTAGCAGTGACTAGTGCTGAGTATTTCAGTGTTTTGCCTATGGTTGTGCTACAAATGATAACTGGGAGTAGAAACTCCCTCCTGCAGCCACAGAACAGCGATGTGTCCCCCCTCTGGCTGTGCTGTGGGTGTTGATCAAGCCACTTTAAAATACAGTCAGTAACAAAAGAGCATATCCGTGTTGGCAGGGGAATGGCAGGAGTGGCATTGTGGGCATTGCAGGCAACAGGGAGTGTTGTTCAGTGGTAAGCACAGAAAGTCAGGCTTTTTAAGGGTGAAATTTGGAATGTATTTTGGCTCTGAATGTGGCAAAGGTTGGCCCTGGGTCAGCCCAGGCCCCCAGGACCAGCTCAGTTGCTCTTTGTGTCATTCCCAGACCCCCATCAGCAAAATGTCAGTGTCAATGTTCTTATGTGGGGCTGATTCCTGTCACAAAATCGTAAAGGTTTTGATAATACTTTTTAAATGGTTTAAAATAGTTAAAATTATGTAGAAATCCATCTGGTAATTATTAAACCTGTTTGATGCAAATCAAGACATACATCTGACTTGCCCATGGTTTTTCCCTGTGGGATTGCTTTGGACACACCAGTGGGGGAGGTCAGTGCCCTGCCCCAGGGTGAAATGTTATTTTCTTAATTTCTAGCATTACCAATGTCTCCATGCTCCCCTTTTCTCCCTACATATACTAACATATTCTTTTCCCTGTAATGAGAGTATGGATGGTGACAGAGATGATTTTCTACTGCATAAGAAGGACCCAGTGTAGCTGCTCTCAGACTTCTCTTAAAGTGGAAACAAAAAATCACCAGCTTCTTTTTGGGGGCCAAATTAGAGGTACCCAGCTTCCACTGAAACAGGAGATGCAATGCCACTTGCTTTTCCAGAGCTGAAGGAAATAGTCAGACCTCAGCACAGTGAGATGTGGTGATTCCTTGAGCTGGGGCAGGAGTGAGGGGCTCATACCCCCATCCCCGCTGCCTCTTCTTGCCCTGATGCCACTACTGCTGTGCCTCCTGCTTCACACAAGGGGTTGACTTTACAGTTCCCTGTCAAACTACTTGGGCAAGTACTTCAAAAGTCAGATGTCCTTACTCTATTTAAGCAACAAACTTAATCCGATATAAATATATCTGGAAGAGTTTGGAGGTGGTATGGTGGGTGGGTTTTTTTCCCCTGGTGTTTTTCCCACAGGGTGTCTCTCTATGATTGCCCCTGTTACTTGGTGGTTGTTATTGTTAAGATGCCATCATCTGACCCTTTATAATCCCTGTATTGCGTTACACTGCATTGCTGGACATGCTTGGTGTATGCTACTGTTTGTCAATTTTAGACTCTCCTATCAGGCTGTGAGTTTCTTAAAAGTAGTGCCAGGTTACCTGCACACCCTCTGAATCATTCCAGTTGCACTTGGAAATGCCATGGGTTGGTAATAGAGGGGAATAAATGTGGGGGGTTTATAAACAAAAAAAAAATGAAAATGAGAAATTGCTCTCAAATATTTGGCAACAGCATGTGTCCCATCAATTACCTTAAAAATAGAACAGTTTTAGGCACTTAAAGCATGGGATGATGGGCTGCCTCATATCAAATGGTGGCACAGGGGTCAGGCACTCTTGATATTTGAGTTAAGAACTTGTCAATGTTTTTGCTTTCAGGAGAGATAGGCTGGAATTTCTAAAGAAAACGTGCAAATGAGAAAAATCAATGAAGTGGAGCAATCCTGCAGAAGAGCCTGCTGGGTTTTATTCCAGAGCTCATCCATATGTGAGCACTTGCCTTAGAAACAGCGAGCAGTGAGTAAGAATTGTTCATTACCAAGCGCAGACCTCTTCTTCCATCAGTTTGCTCCTGAAGTGCTTTTGTTTAACACTTGTTGGGTACCTGCTTAGCATGAATTTTGAGCTGCCACCTGTAGGAATCGCTCTGTGATTGTTGCAGGTACCTCTTGTCTTCTGCTGGGACTTTGAGCACAGCTGCTGGCACAGCACAGCTCTGCCCTCTGGTAACAGGGCAGCTGCTGCAGCAGCTCATTAGTCTGGGGATTCCTAAGCAAGTGTCAAATTGGTGCGAAAATAGCAAGTGCCACCGATGGAAGTGCCTTTCCTGTCTTAATGAAGGTTGAGGAATGTGTGATTCTTTTGGAAAGCTCTGAGAGGAATACCAACAAATGTTATTGGGAAGAAGATGGCAGCTTTGTCTTGAAAAAGACTCCTAGATCTGCCATGAGCGTGTCCCCAGCTTGGAGGGTGTTGTTTGTTGCCTTAATGTGCTGTTTCCAGAACACCAAAACACTAAGCAGTGTGTTAGGAAAGGAAGTGCACCCTGAACATGTAATTTATGGAGGAGAGACCTAAAGTAGGCAAAATGTGATACCCACCTTGGAAATCTGTGGGATTAGCACCCATGTCACCAGGAGAGGTGTCACCAGGCAGCCCCCTCACTCTGCATCTGATGGGGAAGGTATCACTCCCAGTATAGTGTTTCATAATCATGGTATTGACAAGTGATATATTTCTGTTCAGAAGAAAACTTGCTTTTCAAATACCTGATCATGTTCTCAGTATCCCTGTTTTCCTTCTCAAGAGGACTTCATGGGTTTGACCCTGCTTAACTTAGACGATCTGACAAGATCATGGCCCAGGATGGCCTGGCTGAAGAGCACAGAAATCCAAGAAGGTGGTATGGGGCTTTATTTACAGTCAAGAAATTAGCAAGTGATAAGTAAGCACTGAATACACCGGTTGTGTGACCCAAACTGCCTCGTTTTGGAGAGTAACATACCAGCTACCGAAGAACACTGATTTATTTGATAACATCAGGAAACCATTTATGGACTCTATTATGGACAGCAATTACAAGGGGTCAAAACTGCTGGAGTTGATAGATTGATGTGTGGGTCTGCTGTTGTGCTTGCTACTGCATAATATAAAACAAGGATAAGGATGTCCTCCAAAACCCCAAAGGGGCAAATGGAACCATTAACATTCTTGGCTTGTGTTTTTATTGTCTTTACCACTTACTTTGTTGTTAAATTTTTGCCCTCTTGCCTGCTGTGTAACAGTGTGAATCAAATGAGGACCTTTGAATAATGGCCTTTTAATAGAGGTTAACAAGGCTTTGAACACCATGTTTCATGTTACAAAACATAGCAAAGAAAGACCATCATCATGCAGAGCCTATTTTGCTGCTAGCAGACTCCAGCAGAGTATGGTTGAGACTGTAATGAGAAATATGGCTTAAAAACTGCTGGGGGTTGGTTTCACAGCCTCTCCTGTGGTTTCCTTCCTATGGATGTTGCATTCACAGTTGTAAGGTGAAGATTTGATTTGACATCCCTGCAAAGAAAATTTGAAGTCATGAGAAGAAATCTTCCTAATCCAATGAACAGCCCAAACTGTGAGTAGAAAAATTACCCAACCCACTCTACTCTGCTGTTACAAAGCAGCCATGAGCACAATGGTGTTGGAGATGTGGCTTTCTGGTTTGCCACATGAATTTAGAAGAAGCCTATAAAATATTCTGAACAGAGAAGGAGATACTTCTTTGGATGAAATGGACGCCTAATGAAAAAAAGATTTGGGGTAGTTACAACAGTTCTATGAATCTAGCAAAGTAAATCTTTGTAGTTGCTTATTAATTCTGAAAAAAGTGGTAAAAATTACGAAAAGGACAAAACTGAGAGGAACTGTCAGCCAGGATGTGTTGAATGTGCAAATAATGTTCATGATGGAGACAGGCCAGTAAAGAAGAAGGGCATTGGGATTGTCCCTGGACAGACTGGATGGGAGCAGGGTGTGGATGTGCTGTGGGAAATGCTTCTGTTGGGACTTCTTAGGTTGGTTCAAAGGGCTCCATCCTTGCATGGCCCTCTGTTCCCAGGCACAAGCTGTGTGTTGTACCAACTGTTCACATGGTTTTTTTTCTATCTTGGATGATTTTGCCCTAATCAGGGTGTGGCATTTGGGAGGGGTCATTAATTGTGGATGGCTGCCCTCACACCAAAACCACCTGCAATGTCCACTCAGGCTTTAGAGCTGACCAATGCCAGTGCAGAGCCTGCAGTCCCCTCACCTTTTGAGACAGATCAGAGATGTTATGGTTGCAGAGACCTTGTGCTGATCCTTCCCACAGGCAGGACTTCACCTGTGCACCTCACACATACCATTAATGTTCCTCCACCCACCTGTGGCCATTCCAGCACTGAACGGTGCAGTGTCTCAGGAATTCTCTGGAAACCGGCCGTCTCCTGCCTCCCTCAATGGGGGACACACCAGCTGCACTGAAATGTCAGAAGGGTTTGCACAGCTGACAGGTTGCTGAAAATGGAGCATCGCCATAAATTCTCTTTATCCAGCCAAGTGCAGCTTAATATAGACTGGATGGGCTGTCGCCCGCACTGAGACCGAGAGCTGCCACAGCTCATGACCAAAACATGAAGTTGTGGATTTAACCAGAGGAACTGCTGCTAGTGAGGGGAGACAGAAATAAAACCCTTTGAAATTTAGCTTTCTCTGTAGGTTTAAAAAGAAATAGAGGAAGGAGAGAAGAATGAACATGTCTGAACTCGGCCAAAACTCCGATGAAGACGTGTGTCCTGAGGACATCGATGAAGATGAAATCCTGGCAAACCTGTCCCCTGAGGAGCTAAAGGAGCTGCAGTGTGAGATGGAAGTCATGGCCCCAGACCCTGAAGTCCCAACTGGGATGATACAGAAGGATCAAACAGAGAAACCCCCCACAGGGAGCTTTGACCACAGGTCCCTGGTTGACTACCTGTACTGGCAGAAGGCATCCAGACGCATGCTCGAGGACGAGAGAGTTCCTGTCACCCTCTTGCCCTCTGAGGTAACGAGCAAAAATCACAAATATTTATTATGCATCTGCTGTGGGATCTGTTTTATAGCTTAATACCTTAACCTGCCTCTGCTTCTGTCCCTTACGTAAGGTATAGCACAAACAAATTTAGATTAATCCCAAAAGCCTCAGCAGTGACAGAATCCAGCTTGGACTGTTGTCAGGGTTAGTAATTTTTTAATTGCTTTCCCTAAATATTTAGTTAAGCTTTTTAGTGTAAGAAAATCCTAATTCTGTTTCAGTAAAGCAAATCACTGAGAAATTGTCACCAGATCAGTTTGGAGTATGTAATTAAAATGTGTTTGATTTTGCATATGAAACAACACCATGTTGCTTTTCCATAAAAGATGACATTCATCGTATTTATTACATTAATTAATTGACAGAATTTAATGACATACTGGAGAAAAACCCAATCCCCTGTATTTTTACAAGGTAAAACATTCACTAACAAGCAAGCATGCAAACTCCAGGAACTAGTCCAACCCTATTCAATACAGCCCTTAAATTTATTTGACTATCCCTATGACTTTGAAATAAAGTTAAGGTCATACTTAGATATCTTTCAGGATGAGGGCCACACTTAAAAATAGGTTAATAGAATTGAAACTTGGCCAGGTGAAACACATCCATACCCAAAACTTAAGTGAATTTGAGATAACTGATTTATTTTATTTTTGTTTTAAATATCAGTGGTTTTGCTAATGCAGACCGACACAGTACATCATGGACTTCCCCAGACAAGTTGCATGGGGAAATCTGTGGCTTTCTTCCCTTCCAGTAACACTCTTACCCTCAAAGAAATTTTTTTTAATGCTTCTGAGGTTAAATCTGGAATTTGGGGGTAGAGCTGGCTGCTGCATTCACAACTGGCCGAGCAATCCCCGCACTAAACCCATCCACTGCCACAGCAAAGGAGAGCCACAGCCCTGAGGGCAGAGGTGACTGTGACCATTTTGTGTGACTTTGGGTGCAGCAAAAGCCCTGCCTGAAGTAGTGCAAAGCTTAGGAAAACAGTTTGGTTTTATTAGCATTTCTCAGTGATGGAGGATCCACTTGCAAAAAGATGCTTGAAAAAAAATCTCAGATGGTGGGGGGGGTCTCTGGAGAGGTAGAAGCCTGCAATTAATTTTATTTGGTTGCTAGAGGCCCCACAGCCTTGCAACACGTTGTGCAGATCCTGGTTTCCTATCTCTGGACTCAGACTTGAGCTAATATTTTGCTTTTTCTTCAGTGAGGTGCCTCCTCAGCTGTGATGCTCTGGCAGTACCAGAGCAGGCAGCCTTCTTGTCCCATGTGCTGGGTGACTCCTCTGTGGTCTTGATGTGCTCTCTTCACTCCTCCTTGGGCTGAGCAAACCATCAGTGGTTCAAACTTATTTCCAGTGGTTTGAGGCATACAAAAGAAACTTTCTTGCCAAAGAAAAGATAAAAATTACACAAAATCCAGAAATAGACTGTGAATCGGAGATTCTTAACCTCCAGAAGAGTTCAAGGACCACCTAACATAGCATTAAATATGTTCAGGATTTAATTGTCAGGATTTAATTTTGTAGGCAAAGAAGAGAAACTGTTTTGCAGCCTCTTTAAGAGCAAGTTGTTCCTGTATCCCCCAGCAAGCCAGCGCAGCCTGGACTTCCAGGCTGTGACACTTTGAGGGATTATTCTTTAATGTATGGACACAGAGGGAACTAAATCCAACTGCTACATGTTTATTTGAGCAGAAAGTTAATGTGACAAAGCTGTGTTCAGTGATCTCAGCTGTGAGGTTTTGTCTTCCTCAGAGAAGTGCTGCCGAGATGGAAGGAAGGGCTGGTGGCAGTGGCGAGGCGGCCAGCGGGAGGATGCCAGGAGCAGAGGGAAAAGAGAGACACTACCAAAATGAGCATGTGTCCAACTCAGGAACACAATCTGGGGAGACAAAGAAAGATGGAAGCGATAAGGAGAGAGGGGAGGAGGAGGATGAGAAAGAACAAGCCGAGGAGGAGGAGGAAGAGGAAGATGATGAAGAGGACGAGGAAGAAGAAGAGGAAGATGAGACTGAATTGGAAAAAAAGGAGAATTACACCAATGAGAACTGTCACAGTGATCAGATGAGTAAGAAACCAGGTACAGAACTGGGAGAAATCAAAGAAAAGCCAAATGAAAATGAAAAGAAAATATCAAAATTGAACATCCCCCAAAAGCTAGCGCTGGATACCAGCTTCATGAAGCTAAGTGCCAGGCCTTCAGGAAACCAAACCAATTTAGAGGAGAGTTTGGAGAAGGTCCGAAAAAACAACCCAGATGTGAAAGAGCTCAACCTGAACAACATCGAAAACGTCCCCAAGGAAATGCTGGTAGACTTTGTCAATGCCATGAAAAAGAATAAGAACGTAAAAACATTCAGCTTGGCCAATGTGGGGGCCGATGACAACGTGGCATTTGCACTGGCCAACATGCTGCGGGAGAACAGGAGCATCACCACGCTCAACATCGACTCCAACTTCATCTCTGGCAAAGGGATCGTCGCCATCATGCGGTGCCTCCAGTACAACGAGACGCTGACGGAGCTCCGCTTCCACAACCAGCGGGGCTTGCTGGGCCACCAGGCAGAGATGGAGATCGCCAGGCTGCTGAAAGCCAACACCACCCTCCTGAAAATGGGGTACCACTTTGAACTGCCAGGGCCCAGGATGGTGGTGACCAACCTGCTCAGCAGAAACCTGGACAAGCAGAGGCAAAAGAGGCAAGAGGGACAAAGGCAGCAGCAAATGAAAGAGCAGAAAGAGTTGATAACGATGCTGGAAAATGGACTTGGGTTGCCTCCCGGGATGTGGGAAATGTTGGGAGGACCTCTACCCCAGCTGAGGATGGATGAACCCCCACAAGCCCCGAAACCACCTGGCCCTGCAGCTGTGTCACTGAACAAAAGGCAGGACAGCACGAGGCAGGCAGCCCCAGAGCAGACCCGCAGAGAGAAACCCGTCAGCTTCAAAGTGGTCAAGCTGAAGAAGACTCAGCGCAAACCTGCCGTGCCAGAGTATGTGGAACCTGCCGAGAAAACCAACCTCAAAGACGTCATCAAAACACTTAAACCGATTCCCAGGAGAAGACCTCCTCCCCTTGTCGAAATAACCCCGAGGGATCAGCTCCTCAATGACATCCGTCAGAGCAACGTCGCTTATCTCAAACCGGTGAGTGCCGAGCGGTGGCGGTGAGGGGAGGGAATCAACGTTCACCAGCGAGCTCTGAGCTGGGGCTGCAAACATTGCGCTTTTGGTGGGGCTGGCAATGCACCTCCAAGATGCATCACCATCATTTTGTGTCAGGCTGCTCCTCCTGGGATAAAGGTGGTTGTTTTGCAGCAGCACCAAGGTCTGGCTTGCACAGAGAAATGGCAGCAAGCGCCCTGTCTGCACCATAAAAATGGAAATTCACTTGGGAGGTGAACAAACCCACAGAAACTCAGCCTGACCATACTACTAACAGCATATTAGTTATGATAGGCACATCCTATTATGAAATGCTTGTTTCAGGGGAGAAACAGGTATTATTTTTCATGTTAGTCTGGCCTCAGACTGCCATAAAACCCCTGTTTCTCTCTTCAATAGCTGTGTTATCTTAGCTCTCACTTTACTCAAGAAAGCACCGTCACTTGGCCCACACTGAAATCCAGCCAAGGCTCGCAGCCTGCAGCCCTGCTCCTGCCTGCCTCACCTGGCAGCAGGACTGTAATATTTTAGTGGTCCTTCGCTGCTCAATCTTTTTGTGTCCTTATTTAAATCAACTGCAAAATTATAGTGCTAATAGGAAAAGAAATTAGTAGCATCGGCAGTGAAGGTGAGCAAGGTTAAAGGAAGAAAGTAGTTATATCACAAGAGATTTTATATTTGTTTCCAAGTAAATCTTGGCCACTGAAAAGTGCTCAGAGGTCACAACTCATACGAGCTCGAAAACATCATGACTATGAGAATCCAAGTCCAAAACTGTGTAAACTGCCTCTTGGCAAGGCTCTTCCTTGGGTACCAAGGTCATGGGCCACTTCTCAAAATGTTGGCCATCAGATTTAACCTTTTGCTCTCCTAAACTGTTATATTTCCTTGTGTTGTACTGTTATCCAAGAAATCCTAAAAGATGGCTGACGTGTTTGTAGCTGGTGCTGTTGATGCCTGTTTGTGTTGCTAAGGCTCAAGGAAGAGGACAGAAAATCCTTTGTAATTAAAAATGGTCAAGTACTATTTTGTAATTAGTTTTTCTTTTAATATTGACATTTTAATATACTAGGCCTCATTTTACTTTCATTTATAGCTACACAGAAATAATTATTCCCTCAGCAATGGACATGTGTGTTGGGGGTTTGGGGTGTTTTTCTGTTTGGTGGGTTTTGGTGGTTGTTTTGGGACTTTTCTTGGTTCGGGGTTTTTTTTTTATCCTCTGTCATTGGGCCACTTGGCTTGGATTTGGGGTCATTAGGTTGTTATTCTCCCCATCCTGTGTGATCTTGGTAACTCCTGGTTTGCCTCAACACCCTTGGCTTCATCTCTAAAATGAGGGTTTACTGCTTGAGCCAAGCTGGCTTGTTGTTCGCTCCATGATGGGACTCAGTGCCTTTAAATCGATGTCCTGGGCATAAAGCATCACAGATAGCAAGTGGAAAATTACAAACAAAAGAATTTCCCAACCAGAGCTCCTTAGAGTTCCCAGCTGTTATATTTTTGATCATTTTACAGTTTCTGAAGGTTTGTATTAGACTAAATTGGTTTGGGAAATGGGACTGAGAAATTTTCTGCTCCTAATAGTTACTGTCCTCGTCCAGGTGCCATTGCCAAAGCAGCTGGAGTGAGAGACCTGACTGACCTGAAGAAAACAACTTGGAATAAGGACTATTCAAGTTCTGCTTACAACAGTTTCAGCAGATGTTTTCTGCAGAACCCAGGTGGTATATTCAACTCTTTGGGAACAAAGCTTGTGATACACACTTTTATAAGTGTGGTGGAAACGGCTGGCATGGGAAAACTCAGTGCTAAACATTTCCATCAGGTATCAAACAATCCCGCTGCCATCTGTCTGCCAAGTGGATTTGAGGCTTCAGTTTGTTGTGGGAGTATTTTCTCAGAGGCATCAATAACCTTGTCTTTCTAGTTTGTCAGCAAACTACTTTGCTTCCACGTTGTCCTTCTGCTGCCAGATTCTGCAGGAACACACTGTGCTTTATCTTTCTTTTCACACACATGCTCTTTTATTATTCTCTTGTCTGTGAGAAATGTATTTGGTTTCCGTGTATACAGCTTCATTTTTTAGGCTAAGGAAACAGAAATGAAATAAAGCTCTCTCTGTAAGATGTGTGCAGCACTTCTATCACTAACCAGATGCTCAGAGACAGAAGGACTGCTCTGGTACAACGAACACCTCGCCTGGGTGGTTTCAAGCTTGATTTCAGAACATAGCCTAGTGGGTATTGTACCTGATCAGCACATAAAAGATGATGCATGCACTGCTTTGAAAGCTGTGATCATCATTCCCCATGATTCACCTCTGTCTAAATGTATTCCTTAATTGCAGCCACCTTGGAGTGCCCTGTAATGCCCTTTCAGGTCTCTCTCCACACTTCTTGTGGCAGGAGGATAAGCCTTACCTCTCTCTTTGCCAGGGGTTTAAGAAACTCATAATTCCTCCTAGCATGGGGTGTTAATAGTGTGTCACACCCTGGCAGGGCTGGGAATGAGGGGGTAAAATCTGCATATACACTACTCAGTTTTTCCTTAATATTTTTGTGATTTTTTTCCTCATCCTTTTTGATCACGTTAAATTTTTCTGTTGCATTTTTTGTAAAGCAACTACAGGTAAGTCATACTCTTGTAAAATACATCCACAAGAGAGCAGTTTGGGGTTTTTTTCTTTGTTTTTTTATAGCTATAAGGCATAGGGAAAGAACAAAGGCCAAAATGCAGCTCTCCTGCCTTCCTGTGGCCGATATTTGATCCAGGCACAGCTTTGCAGCTCCTGGCAGGATTTCCTTCAGGTGAGTTAGGCTTTTAGTGGTAACGCTTAGCAACCTTCCCTGGCAGCTAAATCCCAGTCCCACCCTGCTCCCTTCCCACATTCACTGCAATAGTCCAGGACCTCTTTGAATCCAATGTAGTCTCTACTATCATTAGTTCAAATTTTCATCTGTCCTTGTCCTTTCTGTATCTGTATCTATACCTGGTCTTTTTCCAAGCTCTATTTTCCAAACCTGTAAAGCTCCTTCTCAGGCTCTGATTCTGTTTGAAACTGCAATGCCCCAGACTTGGGAAGCCCAGCTGATGTATTGCCTAAGGTAGAGCAAGTAGCTTTTATGTATCATTTAAGGGGGAAGCAAGAACCACTTTTGCATGGCAGAGACATTTAAAAAAATGGAGTAACACTTTCATTGTACCCATTTCATACAGCCCCCTTTTTTCTGTGAAGGATGAGTAGGAAAGGGAAGGAGCTTCTAATCTTGCCTGGAGCACAGCATTAAATGCAAGAAAGCAACTCCCCCAGAAAGCTCTGGGAGCAGCTTCAAGGCCAGGCTAGTGCTCAGACTTCAGCAGCTGGGACAGGGAAGCACAAAGGAAAATATAATATAGTGCTTCACAATCTCCAACTCAAGCTGCCAGGCACAAATGACTGCTACACCCAGAAGCTGCCAAACATGTCCTACCAGCGTGTGCAGAGCAGGACCTGTGGAGCCCTGCTCTGGTTGTGCTCTCCCACTGAGCAGCCTCCTGAGTGATCTGAGGAGGAGGGAGGCAGCCAGGTACAGAGATCACACCATTAGTTTGACTACAGCAGAGCTGACTTCCTAGTACTGCTCAAGGCACAGCTCCCAGTAATCCTAGGAGCAGAAATCCCTCTCAGGTAATTAAAAGAAATGTGAAATCCCAGTTAACTAGAGTAGAGTTATATAAGAGACTTGAACAGCATGAACAGACACCTTAACTACTCCACCTCTGTACAGCAGCCTTTTTAAGGATGCAAGAGCAAGGCCATTAACATTTCAGTTCAGAGGTCCCTCATGGCCCAACAAAGCTAATACAGACACAGGGCAGTCAAAGCCAGAAGCTTAATCCCCAACACAGGCTTGAGGCATGAGCTGCAGGGTGACAGCAATCTCCCACCACCCCTCCTGGAGTTCCACCAAACACAGAAACAGACACAAGCTTCAGTTTCAAATCATTAGAATTTATTTCTTGTCGTAACTGTGCAGTTTTTAAAATTCTACAGTAATGATGAAGTCATAGGCTACTATGTTCTTTAAGTGTGGAAACAGCTTTCCAAAAACAAAGACCATGCGCTACAAGTGAGGAACAGGCCATTGACTCTTTAGCTGGAATATACAGACATTTTTGATAAATACTGATCACTTTAACACTTAAATGGAATGACGTGTTCAGATTTCTATGCAGTTCACAATGAAAACAGCGTGGCAAGTTACATAAAAGCTTCAACTTCAAGGACCCTTCCTTTTTTGTTAAATTAACTACTTGATTAGAAAAGAGAAATGCAAGATTATTTGAAATGGGAGTATCACCTGGACAACTTCCCCCACATTGTTAGCAAGCTCCTGTTATCAAGATGATTCCATCAGAGCTGGCAGTTAAGTTAAAATATATATAAAAGAATCCCCCACACTGCTCTCAGCTTCAGGAGTTTTAACAGGCAAATATCTTTATGAATTTGGAATGGGTTTTCAAAAACTGTATCTTGACATTTATTGCTTTTACTTGTAAACCTGAAATCCAGTTTATTCCTTTGACGAGTGCCAGAAGTACAGAGTCAAAGGATGCATGTTTGACTTATATCTTTGCATTCTGCTTAAGAAGAAAGAAAAAGATGACCCACACTCAAGAACACACATACACCTCCATCTACAAACAGCCTGTACAGACTAAAGCAGAACAAGGTAAGTCCTAAAGTAGCAGTATTTAAAAACATCGATGGGGTAGAAACCCAGCTTATCCAACATATTTGCAAACTTCTCCCATGCTCGGCCACAGTTTAGCTGAGACACAGGGAAGTTTGGCTCTCCTGCAGAAAGGAGTGGTTTCTACAGATCAGAATTTTGGAGGGAGCAAAGGTACGTTTTACTGGAACTGGCAGGCACAGTGCCATGTATACTCTTCATGCTTACATCTATTTAAACTGTTTTATGGCTGCTAAAGGAGGAGTGTGAGGTGAGGACAGAACCCAGACTCATTACAAGCACTGCACAGATTTACCCCTTGCCAGTTAAGCTGGCAATGTGGTCTGTGTAATACCATTCAAGGGAGGGACTGGGAGGATGCAAGAGATACCTACTTTTGATACATTCCAGCTCACCTTGAGCATCACCAGGCTGAAGGTGCTACCGAGCATAACTGGGCTAAACTGCAATCTGCTAGAACTGAGATGGAAGGGATGTTACTCTAACAGACAAATTTGTTACAAGACAGTTTGAGAGACCACATTCCATAGGTTTCCATCTCTTCCTCCTCTACCCCCAGAAGAAGAGACACGCAAACATGATTAAGTTAGTATGTATTTGTGTAAACACCAGAACATTTTGCTATACAATAGAAAAAAGTTGCTGCTCTTATGTTCTTAAAGGAGCCCTGAAGACCTTGGAATACCTGTATCCTGCAACTATTAACCTGTACCACATGCATTTCCTGTTTTGTACACAAACTGAAAGCAAGCTTGAACAATAGTAAATAGCAACTACACTCCTGCAGCAGGCAAGAATGCCATGTTGCAGCTGCTACTCCTTCACTTTGGATATGTAGTCAGCAATTTTGTTGATACTATCCTCTTGCTGTTCTAGAGCATCCAGTATGATGCCCATCGGGGTCTTCTTCAAGCCTATTCCCTCCATCTTGTTCTGCAGCTTGTTCTGTATGTTCCGGAGCCTCAGCGAAGCATGGACAAACATCACTGCATGACAGAAACACACTCATTAATTGTTAGTGCCCAAGGAGTGCATAGTTCTCGCAGCACTCATCTTAACACACATTCCAGCATCGTGACATCACTAGAAGATGATGACGTATCAATGACTGCTTAAGTAACCACAGGTATTTAATAATAATGTTAAAGATGGCTTGTGCTGTTTTGTGTCCCTTCCCCCACAGTTCTGTTTTGGGATCATTTAAACAGACAGCAAAAGCAACAGCCAATTTAGACTCGGCAGACTTATCTGACAGAGCTCAAGTTACACTTCTCTAGCCCCACAGAGAAGAGAAAAATTACTTACAGAGGAGAGGAAGCGTGATCCCAAACATGAACACCATGACATCTCCCAGGTAGGAGATCAGGAAGTAGCTAGACAGCATGATGGCCACTACAAACGTGGTTGGGTACTGCTTCTTCATCTTGCGGAGTATATCCTTGTTGTGTGACATCCACACAAACCCCAGGAACACCAGCACCACCACAGTACCACCAATGACCATGTTCAGGGGACTCAGAAACCTGGAGAGAAGAGGGAACAAAAGTAAAAAAAGTGTTCCATTTCAGAGCCTTCATGACTTGTGTGCACAGAGGAACAGCTTGCTCAGTAGTACCGTTACCAGGGAGGTAAGGCCTTGAACAGGCAGTTGCTGCTGTCAAGACCTTTACCAAGGCCTTTAGCAGAAACCAAATAAAGCAACAAGTGCAACTGAACAACCTAGTACTGTGTTTAGAAAATCTTTGTCTTTACATTGTCTTCCTGAGCTTAGCTCAGGATAATGAGTTTCTGCAGCACCTTATAATGGAGCACTTCCCACCACGACCCCTTCTACCTCTGCATCAACTCATTTGATATCACACCCAGAGTCAGCATATCTAGAGAGAAGATGGAGCCAACAGTTGCCCAAGGGACCGATCTTTTTCCTTCACGTGGCAAAACCAGGCTCAGCTGAGGCCTTCAGATGAACTGGCTTTTCATAGTATCTTCTCTATGTTTGCAAAATGGGAAAGGTGGGAGAATATGGAGTAAAGGAAGTTACTTCACTGTTTCTTATTTCTGAATAAATCCTCTTACTAGTTTGCAATCAAACAAAAGAATTGTATGAACCTGCAGAAGGAGCTTGCCACCATCAGCACAGCAGATGGAAGCCCAGTCCCAAGCAAGCATGTCCCAGAGTCAGAAGGAACTGGAGTATGGGATAAAGGTTGTTACAGGAAGGAGGAGAGGCCTGGCAAGAGTCACTGCTGAGGTTTGTGTTCTATTATTGTTATCGGAGTTTCCAAGCAAACCAATCCATCAACTGCATCAGCTTTGGACTATAAACAGCAAGTCCCTTTTTTGGACCAGAGTGAGAACATCACCTGCTCAAACCACTTTCCCAAGTATTTAGAGCTTCTTCGGAGTCAAGTTTTTCAGCAATGATTTTGCTGAGCTTGTTTCTGTACTCACAAAGTCAAGGCTCTAGGATATTTCATTTCTATAGTAAGAAGTTATGTGATTTCATGTGCCTTCTGCTTCACTGGCCTGTACATGATCTGGTTACACAGCAGCTGAGGGCTCTGAGCTATTACAACTATTTCAGCAGCAAAACACCCCCCCGACAAAGCCAGACACACTCAAGATTTTCCCCAGCAGACTTAGCAGCACGTCTTGCTGTTCCAAAGCCAACAGGCACAGTGATTCACCACTCCACCCCACTGCTGAGGAGGATGCCATGGTTTGTGGTCTGTGCTTCATATCCGGCATGAGCAGAAGAAATGTGCTGGTACGTCAACACTCCACCTGCAGTGCCAGGGAGCATTTCCCTAGAGAAGGAAGAACCTCCAAGAATTATTTCAGAGCAAGGACTGGCTCTCAATTCTTTAAGTCAGTTGTGCCAACAGGAGACAGGACAACTGGACAGAAAAAGATTAAAATTCAGACTAGTTCCCCACCTGCTTCTGCTCCTCAAAAAAAGCCAACAGGGCTTTTTGGAAGTGGTGATAGGGCAGACTTGCTTGTTGCACTGAGTCACCCCCTGTAGCCAGCCAGATTATATTTAGCTTTGAATTGTCAATCTAAAGTTTCCAGGCTGGAAAAAGTGAACAGCATTGCTCTGGAAGGAAATCAGTTTCATCTGTGCTCCTCAGCAGCAGGAGAAGGAGGGTGACTCATGACTGGACCACACTAGTGCCTGGTTTATATACATACTATCTTGGAGCAGAAATGGCCAAACTTAGACAACTCACAGCAAACAATTTTTTGTTGCCAAAACATCCATAGAGAAGATAATCCTGGAAGCAACACAAAGCTAGGCAGAGCTCCACACTGCATTTTCCACATGCCTGGTAAATGCTCTCAAAGCCTTATCTTCCCTGCTCTTTCCTCTACTCTTATTACAACTTCAGAAACTTGTGGTGAAGAGCTATCCCTCCATATTTATAAGGAAGAGACCAAAGACTTCTCTGCTTTACATTTCTTTCTGGTATTACACAGGTTCAGTAAAACTGATTGGCTGTAAGGGATATAAAGGGGAGTGTGTAGGGGGGTACAATGCATTCAGAAGATCCCACTTTCCTGAGGAAAGTGATTTGAATTACATGTTTTCTGAAGTGGGCTGCATTCCAACGTGTACAAGGGAACAGTGAACAGAAGTATCAAGTGAAGGCATTCAGAGCTACATGAACACAGACAGGCATTGCAGTTGCCACTAAAAACTGGTATTCAAATCATCAGCCATGTGTCCACAGACTTCACTGCTGGGGATTGCAGTACTGGACAGGGTGTCATATGCCAAGCTCCCCTTTATTGCTTGACTCGCCCACAGCGTAATTTACAGCACTATCTAAGATTACCCTAGAAATTCATATATAGAAAATTCTTCTCATGCAACGACATTTTTAGGGAAGGCAGATCTCCATTATCATCTCACTCAGATCTGTTCACACTCTGCTCTCAGTAACACGATAGCTAAAAACTAAAAAGGAAAACCATGGACACATTATTTTAGAACATCAGGGCCTGGGGAAAAAGAGAGCTGTGTAACAGCCCTAGAAGTCAACCCACAGCTGAACCACCAGCATTGGTACTGGCCTTCTTTATACAGAGGTCAGAACACAATATGGTAGATTTGTGCTCAGGTAAGGAGGCGGGAAGTCTTTCAAAGACGCAGAGACAAAGTAAGTGACCAGCCATTAAGGATGTTACAAGATACCTTCTAAATATAATTCCCTTCAGCAGGGATTTATGAGACCTCTCAAATACCCAAAACTGCAATGCACAAAACTATCAGCATGGCAGTGGTGTGGTGACCTGAGTTTATACTGCTCAGATGATGTAGGGGGAGGAAAACCCCTTTTAGGGTTGGAACTGAAAACCACCAACTTCTATGACCCCAAAAGGTGCTAGTATGGCAGCATTCATGGCATTTGGGTGTGCCAGTGGCCCAGAGCACCCTGTGTGAATGATCTCCTTCTTTGCTCTCTGTGGTGGACAAGGTACAACCCTGGCAGGATGCTGTGACATCTAGTACAGGTGGGACAAACTGACAAGGAAAAGCCATCACCCGGATTCCGTTTCAACAATGTTGTCGTGGGAATTGCCCTGCAGAGCCCAGGCTTCCTGCAGCATCTACCTCAATGCAAAGCAAAGAGACAGGGAAAACAAATAAAAGAAATATCCTGCCCAGCGGCAGGGACACAGGCATTGTCCTGTGCCAAGCAGGGCTGTGGGACACTTTGTATTCATGGAAACAATCTCAGGAGAGCAGAGATGCTGGGGGTGCAGTTGTGTGGGAAGAAGTACTGGCAGCTACCCCTGGCCAGCAGAAACATGAAGATGAAGTACTTTCTTGTTTTAAACTAGATGCATATTTCAAGCCTCTGCCCTACATGCATCACAAGTTAGAATTCTCACATAGGTTCAGGGAAGCCCAAAAAGTTCTGCTTTCAGTGAGTCACCACATCACCTCTTCTTGTCAGGTGGTTCCATACCTGCACAGCCTTACAGCAGAGGATGGGGAGGACACACACCTGCAGGGTCGGGAAAAAGAGCATGGCAAGACACATCCTTTGTGCAGGACAAGAAGCCTCCAGCAGCACAAGTCCAGAAATAGGACAGGCCACATAAAAAGTAAAGGCAAGGCAGCTCTATCCTCAAATCAGCTCCATTTTAGAAGAGTGTATTGGGGCGATTACTGGGGCAGTTGCTGTCACATCTGTTTCTTCTGCATGTGACCAGGCAAGTCTGAACAAAAGCACTAAATAGGAGACTGGCACTCATCAAGAACTACATTTCTTTTACTTAGTGCAGCTCAGTTAGGCTGTTGCATCAAATAAGAATGAAAATTCCCTCTTTGAAGGCCTTTTGCTCCACCATGTCCCAAACAGTGGGAAGGTCTGAGCACTAAAATGCTTCCCTCCTCATTTGGATTAATTTAAATAACTTGAAAGATGATGTTCTGCCTCTCTCCACCTCCTTGGAGCTTCACTGAGGTTATGCAGCTGTAATGAGATGTAGCACATAAATAGCACGTTCTTGCAGGTGACAGCCCTCAGCATCCATGGATTTAGCAATGCTTCTGTACTTTCTGTTGTTCACTTGCATTGCTTTGAGAACAGGGGACAGATTCCTTCTTGCAGCCCAGACCTTTATGAAGTTATATACTAATATTATTATGCAACATATGTTTTAAAATTGTATGTTTTGCTTGCTCATTCTTAATTTTGCATCAGGCATGAGAGAAACTAAACATTTTGCTGCTCTGGAGTTTTTGTTTCAGCCAAGACAGTGGTCTGGGGCAGGAAAAAAAGGAAGAAAAAAAGACAGGCAGTCATTGATTGCTGGGGTTGTACAGATGGACAGTAGATGTTTTTAAAAGGTGGCAAAGAAAACAGACATTGACCCTTGGGCTGCAAGGAGGGCATTATTTCAGAAGAGAATGAGCACTCTGATGCTCACAGAGATGCAGCACTCTGAAATCCAGCACGCTTTTTAAAAAGCTTCAGATTTAGAAGCTAATTTTTAGCAAGTACATAGCAACAAAAGCCTAGAAGAAATTACATTAATTTAAGTAGTTAAGTTGGAACTAGATGACAGAGAGGCCTTGTTGGAGTAGGTGGAAGAACAGACAAATTCCACTTATTAACCAAATTGACTGTTTGAGGGGAGTTGCAAACTGCTGTGGGAGGCACTGAAGGCACCGATTTTAATAAAGATCCCAAGAGGGTTCACAGTGACAGGGCCTTGGCTTCAGTGTAAGAATGGGGAGTCCAGTTCCTCTTTCAGTGGGAGAAAGGGCACCATTTTGTAAAGATCTTGTTTTCATCTGTGATCTGCTGCAACAGAGTTTTAGGGGGAAAAAGGAAAAGCACACAAATCCAGAGCCATTCTTAAAGGAATTTGCAGGGAGGGACCATGGAAGAGACAAGGCTGCTACCAGCAGCCTGTATTTGTGGAGTGGCACTAATTCAGGAGTTTTAGTGTTTTGTTCACTGATTTATTATTTTCTACCCAGGCCTGCAGGCTGAAAGTAAAATCTACATTAATACAAGCCCAGAACTTCATTCACATATAACAGCAGCTTTGGGAGAAGGCAAATGGAAGGAGAAAGGCAGGGACACGATGCAGTAGAGATCATTGCAATTCCACTGTGCTCATGGTAAGGTCATTCAATACCTTGGAGAGAGAGGGAAAAAGGAGGAGGGCTCAGCTTTGTTGTAGGAGAGGCAGTAAACTAAAGCTGTGGCAATAAGCACTGCACCTCCAGTATCAAGAAAGCTCTAGGCTACAATTTCTGAGTCAGCCCCGTGCAACCACAGCTACCAAGTACTGCAATAGCTGAAAATATTATCTTTGCATTACAAGTCTGTCTATATAATTAGATGGTTTAAGAACAGGCAGAGTTGGTCATGGGCTAAGTTTAGTCTTGATCACGGGAAGACCACGACCTTGGGGATTTCGATAACCCTGCCCTTAGGCCTGTATACAACTCTGGAGTTCCTAAAAAGCCATGATTCATCATTTATCGCTCAGGGATTCCTGCCCAGGACAGAATTATGTGCAGAACAACTTAGTCATCTATTTAAATTTATCAGGAGAACTTTCTTTACCTTTCTCCCAAAGTCTGGCCAAGTGAAAAATATTTTTATTAAATGGATACTTTTATCTATTGAAGTATTATCCCATTTCCTTTAGAGTTGTTCTCCTATTTGATTTTATTTCAGTCTTAGAAGAATCAGGTGCATCATATACCAAAGGCTCTAACACATGCCCTAAAAAAATATTTGAGATCAAGATCCCATTCCAGGTGGGGTTCATCCCTAAGTTTTCAACTTAGAGGGTTATCACTCAATATTAAGGTATTATTACAATTGCAATTCTGATATTAGTTTCCACCTCCTGTGGCTCTCTTCCTCTTCCCCCTCCCACCTCAGCTCAGTAGTGAGATGTAACTGAGAGATAAATCTCCCTTGATCGGAAGAAAAATAATCAGAGTTCAAAAGGATGAATTTAGGAGTGTGTAAAAGCTTTTGCTATTCTTGTTTTCTGACCGGAGATATCAAAATTGTTTACGTTTTGATAACATAAACCTTTTTGGGCAGAAGACAAGCCCTGCCCTCCAGGGAAACTGTGATTAACCTGTTCTTTGAGAGGTGGCTACAGCATCACGGTGCCACAAGGGTAAATGAACACAGAAAGTTTAGAATAACATGGTATGAGAAAAGCAAGACCACAGAACTGTCATTTTACCAGCCTAGTAGTCTATTAAGTTCACTGCAGCATATCCCCAACAAATTAAAAAGCAGAAAGCCTATGACTCTGTGCTGAGCTCTTAACCATCATAGGCATCAAGAAGAAAAAGCAGGATTCTGAACCTGTCCTTCCACAAAGCACAGGCCAAAGCTCTCAGTGAGCCAGAAAATCTGCACCAACTTAGATGCTGGGTCAACAGCTTCAAAAGCCTTAACAGGATGCAGAATGCTTACCCCCCAAAAAACGGATTTAGAGGAAAAATTATAAGACTCTGCAACATAAAAGATGTACTTCAGCTAAAGCCACTCTGGCCTACTGGCTGGGCAATTCTCCAATGTAAGCATTTGCACAGTTTGTTGAGAGTGTCGTATTCCAGTTTCTGTATTAAAAGCTTAATCATCAGCTTCTGCTGCATGTCTGGCTTAAGAGCTTTCTGACCAAAGATGCCAAAGCAATACCTGAAGAAGAGTCGCACAGGCTTTGATTCAGAAGATGACTATAAGGTTATTGCCTAATTCTCTTCAGGAAAGCTGGGCCTGACACTACATGGTACCAGCAGATGGTCCTGCATCGAAGAAAGCAGAATTTATCTACACATATTTTTAAATTCTGAGCAGAGTGTGTCTCAGCGTGCACAGCCCTCGGGACAGGCTCAGGAGGAAGCGCAGTCGCTGTGCAGGATGCGGCTCCCTCTCCTGCGAGCACACAAACCATCGCTGCCTCTCCCTCGGCCAAAGGGCTGGAGGAGCAGCCCATGGAACGGGGAGATACCAGGAAACCCTCAGATCTGTGAGACACCGCCAGTGAGCACATAAGTCATAAACCCGACTCCTCTCAAGCCCCCTCTCCACAAGGGAGGCTGAAACCTCCCGCATTTTTAAGCGGCACCGGTGGTTTAAGGAGAGGCAGGAAGGGAAAAAGGGGAAATAGGGATGTAAAGGGGGGAAATAGGGAGGTAAACGGCGGAAAAAGAGGGAGGAAAGGGGGGAGAACGGGGAAAGGGCGGAACGACAGTCGGGG
>JAOXXN010000175.1:16350568-16383662 GCA_026770055.1 Myrmophylax atrothorax | reverse complement strand
GGCGAGCGCAGCCCCGCGGCAGCCGAGGGAGCGAGGGCGGGCAGGGAGGAGGGACCCGGCAGGGAAGGGAGGATGGATGGCAGGGCTGCGAGAGGAGCCCGAGCCCGGGGGCTCAGCCGGGGGGTGCTTGGCATGGTGCGCTGAGGAGCTTGGGCACAGCAGCGGGCAGAGCTGTCGGGCCGCAGGGAGGGACCCCCAGGCGAGGAGGAGCAGGGGGCGAAATTCTTTGTCTGAAAAACTAAAAAATTCAGGCTGCAGCAGAACAGTTTGCCTGTGCTTATTAAAGCTGTAAATTTTACGCACCTGCCTTAAGGGCCTTGCAAACTGATGGTGGGGGGTCTTTAGCATCGTCTGCTTCCATCCATCCCTTCGCTGCTCCCTTCCATGTGCCTGTGCCCCCATTCCCAAGGATCGCCTGCCCGGCTCTGCATGTGTGTGTCGGGATGGGGGTCCCAAAAATCCCTGGGCATGTTGGAGGGGAGGGTGCATGCCAAATCCCTCAAAAAGCGTGGAGCTTGGGAGGTGAGAGGTGACAGGGAAAGGGCTGAGCTTAAAGCGCTATAGGGACTGTGGGGCTCTGAGATTTTAAAGAAAATTGAAACCGAAAGCAAGTTGGTGAAATAAATAAGAATTTTGTTAAACTCTCACGATACCTGGTAATGCTGTAACAGCACAAAAAACCAAACACTTTGAAATCTCTGCTCTCCTGAGACTGTTTGAAAAAATGTCTCTGAAATAAAACATAAAATCTCTGGTTGAGTTGTTGATGCTTCTTCAGATCTCCACAGTGTCCAACTCTGTAAAAGCCAAACTGTAGTATAATTGCAAAAGTGAAACTATACCATTTTACCTTAATTATAAAGGAATATTCACATTTAAACACAAAAGTAGTGGTGCTGCTTAATGGCTGTTTATAGGGTCTATATAAAAGGATAAAAACAAGTTCTCATTGTCACCAAACAAAACTTCTACACTCGTTTCCAGAAAAGCTAAAAATTATTATATCCATAGAAGGAGTTTTTGTGATATCTGTTGACCCATCTTATTTTCTTAAATCAGTGCTTAATGCACATCCTTAAATCTGGTTTACAAAAGATGAGGGGCTTTGTAGGGAGTGTTGTGTTTATTCACACCATTTCCCATTATGTGAAATATTTGTATTTTCACATGATTGTGAAAACTGGAGGAGGTACAAAAGTGAAAGTCAGGTCAAAAGCCCTTTATGAATTCACATAATTTTTATTGATCTTATTTAACTGCTCATGTAGTAAGTAACTTAACTGTTAACTAGTGAAGAGTTCAGCCTGCAGTCAAAATATCATAGAATCCTAGAATAGTTAGGGTTGGAAGGGACTTTAAAGATCATCTCGTTCCAACCTGCTGCCGTGGGCAGGGACAGCTGCCCAAAACAGGTGAATTATGACTTATTTATTCCTGCAGTTTAGACTTTTTCCCTGTTACTGAAAACCTTTTGCAAACGTCCAAGTTACAATGGACATGCTGTGTTTTCCATGTTCTGAATTCTGTGAAGATGAAGGCATTCACTCTGGATGTTTTCACTACATTTTCCTTTTATTTTTAGATGAGTTGCCAGGAAGTTGTAATAAATTCTAAACATTTCCCAATAGTTATGAGCCAAGTGCTTTTCACAGGGCTTCATAGGAGGAAGAAACAACACTCCTTATCAATGGTGGCACAACCTTTACACTCAGGATTGGCAAAGCTCTTGTATAACAAGTTTAGTTTTGTATTAATGTAGAACACAATTGTTTACATTGAGTGGGGCTCCCATTTAAAAAGGGGAGTAGCTCATTGTGCAGTAGAAAATTACTTGAGAGCTGATTTTGAACTATTCCAATAAGTCTCTGCAGTTTAAATTTATACTTAGGTACTACTAAAAGTGACCTGCAAAAGCAGAAAAAGGGTAGTGGAGTATTTTGTATAAAATTCTGTCTTGAAAATTTCAAGGAAGATAACTGCAAACTTTCCTTTTTGCAAGTGAGACTGTTATTGCTGACAGGCTCAGAGATGACCAGAAAATGGGGGTGTTATATCTGAGGGGGAAGAGCATTCAAGATTTATGTATTTTTTAAACATTTGTTTAAATTAATGACTCTGAAGATTCAGAGGACGATGTTGGGGCACATCACTGTTATTTATTCATTGCCCCACAGTTGCAGTTACAAACTGGTAATTCTGAATATGATTTATGAACTTAAAAAGTCTGTCAAAAAGGGATACAAGACGTGACAGATGAAAAAAACACCCTCAGGATCTAAACAGACAAGATCTTTTTCTGTGTCCTCTTTAAATAAGAGGGAAATAAAAGCAATGAGACTAAATCCCTTTTTCACTTCAGGTCAGCTTTTACTAGTAACAGTTAAATCACTGGGTTTATTGAAGTGCCTGGGTGTTTTTTTTTCCTTTCTATGCATATTTATATTGTTAATTTCCAGTTCCACAAATAAACCCACTCAGGCAAATGCTTATATGCATAATGCACATGCATAGGGAATATGTATTTGTATGAATGGTCAGTAATTGAGGTATTTTTTATATAGAAGAGTTGGAGGTGTGGCTTTTTCTCTCTGATTTTGCAGCTGAATTTACTGTGTTCTGTGCAGAATGGCTGTGGATGGTGGGTGTGGGGACTCTGCAGACTGGGAAGGTCGCTGGAACCATGTAAAGAAATTCCTCGAGCGATCTGGACCTTTCACACATCCCGATTTCGAGCCAGGCACTCAAGTGAGAAACACTTACTTTCAATAACAAAATCTGTAGTGTGTGTTGCAAAGTAATGTGAACAGGTTCATTAACTGACCCACCTGCAGTGTGTGAGTACTAAAACTGCATGAAAAGCTTGTATTTTAATCATTTGAACATGATGGTCCTTGAAGAACATACCGTGTTCTTTTTATAAACTCGTGTTTCTAAACTGTGCACTGTCAGCTACAAGCTTGCTGTCATCACATATAAATGTATAACAACATAGGAATTATGCTCTGTCTTTTGAGTTTCACATGAAAAGTCGCAGCATTTGTCTTCCATTTTTAAGTAATTTGCTACAGTGAGGAATTTATGGTACTAAAGCAGAAATCAAAGTTATGAGTACTTGGAGAACTGGGAAAGATGTTTAGCAGGGAAGAGCAAAATTTAGACTGTTTTCATTATTTCTTCTTTCCTTTTTTGTACATTTTGTTTCGGTGCTTACAGTTGAAAGTATTTTACTATCATCTTTTTAATGTACTGTTCCATTATTTTCTTGTTAGAGGATGGAATCTGGAGAAACAGTGCACAGAAAGCAGTTATGTAGTTAAAAATGTCAGTTCTTTTTGGCTAGAAATGTTGTCTGGCTGTTGAGATTTATTTTGTAATTATGTATGTATGTGTGTATATCAGTGAGATATTTGAAGGAGGAAAACATGACCTTCTCAAACCAAATAATGATCAAAGTGGGCATTGCTTTTGTTATGGTCAGAATTAATATAAAGATAATATATCAATAAAGGTCTTGCTTTATTCTAAGTTGGGATATAGGAACTGCATGAACTTGACAACTGATTAAGTCCGATATGTAATTACTTTTGGAAATACAAAGTTGCTTTATCTGTAACTCACTAAGCAATTTGTGGTAACATGTTTAGAAGGATTATGAAAAAAGGACAAATTGCATTAATTTTTTCTTTTCTGTTTTCTGCAGGCCCTTGATTTTTTGCTAAGCACATGTAAAGTACTAGTTATTGGAGCAGGAGGATTAGGATGTGAACTCCTGAAAAACCTGGTAATTACTCAGTTTTCACCCTTTGCTTCTTAGAATCTTCTCTTTTTAACTTGAGGGTTTACTTGTTATTGTATAGATTTCCAACTTCTAATCAGCATGTGTAAAATAGATGATGACACAGACAATAAATTTGACGAATGTTGTTAATAAGCTTGAAAGGTGGTGGTCTAATGGATTGCTTATTATTTATTCAGCTGTCTCCAAGCTTGTCCTGAGGGACGTGTTGCTGCTTATGGAGTGTAGCCAGAAGTTCCTGTGCAGCCTTAGACAGAGTCTGATTTGGGGATTCTCCCTAATTTTCTGGTCTATGTCAAGAAAGTAAACTAAGAACAAATCATGCTCATGGTGTTGCAAGGAGGGGTTGGTTGGAATACAGTGGTGAAAATCGTAGACTTATGGAATTGTTTAGGTTGGAAAAGACTTTTAAGATCATTAAGTCCAACCACAAACCTAACACAGGATTTCCCTGGTGTAGAGATTACAAGGAGGTGTTCTGTAGTTTTCTAGATATGATTGCAATGGATTCTCTCACTACATGTTCTGAAAGGCAATTTTTAGGTGTTTAAAATGCAGTCTCAAGATCATGTGTTGTCAGACTTTTACCCAATAAATGTACATGACTTTAATTATCCTTTAAATATGGCTTTTGTCTTCAAAGATACTCACATTTATCACAGTGTATCACAGTTATGATCCCTTTTGAGTTTGGTAGTTTAGACTAATCCTGTACTTTCTATTTTACAAAAATAATTCATTAATTAAACAGGAATTCATTAATTAAACAGGAATTAATAACAAGAATTTCTGTCCATCCCTTATTATGCATGGGGTAGTTCTGTTTATTCAGAAAATATGAAGTGATTTTTTTCCAAGTCTGTATGCAACAAAATTGAGTCTTAAAGGTAAAAACTTACTTTGTACATTACTTAAATTTTTTTGGAGTCACTTTGGAACATCACAACTCATTTCCTTTCTCTAAACCCAGTGTTTTGAAGCATTTATTTCCCATTAATAACTGCAGTTCACATTGTTTCTTTGTGTGTGACTGTTGTTACTGCTTTGTCAGATCAGACTCACAATACAGTTTTAAGTCATTTTTACTTCAAGGTTACATGCCAAATCTGGTCTGCATGCAGAAGGAGAGCAGGCAGAGCTTCTTTTTGGTGTGTTCTTGGAGGTGACTTTTGGTTTTGCCTTCTGTTCCAGCATTGAATGCCGTGTGGAATGTGGCTTGTTTTGAACTGTGATTTCAGGCTCTGTAGACCAGTCTCATTTATACCAACTGTGAAAATGGTGAATGTCCAACACCTTAATATTTTACAGGAATTGAATCTTGTTTTTCTGTTCCTGCCAAGCGGAGAAGTTCTTTTGGTATTTCTTCACATTCTGTGCTTTTTCCCCGCAGTGAGCACTTTTGATTTACTCCAGTTGTGAGGGAGTCCTGCAGTTTCCCCTTATAGATCAGCCCACTGTTGGTTTCCTGTGTTAGGATTAGGTAGATTAAAGCAATACTGCCTTCAGTAGAACATTGACTGTTGGAATGTTACTAATTCCATCTGTCTAAACCAGCACTAACAGCCCAATAAAGAATGGCCATGTACCTGTCCACACAGGGGATGAGGAACAAATAGGTCTGTTCCTCCAAAAGTTGCCTTTTTTGGCATGTGGAATGAATTGTGGAGCTCTGTAAGCATTTCATTTCTTGTTAAATGAAGTTGGCAATCTCTTGTCACAGGCACTGTCTGGCTTCAGACAGATCCATGTTATTGACATGGACACTATAGATGTCTCCAACCTGAACCGTCAGTTTCTGTTTCGGTAAGTGGCATTTTTACAGTTCAACTTCTGTTTTTTTCAATGTGCTTAAACAAAATGTGTATGTGATCATTATTGTGGTGGGACCAGATGTCATTAAAGTTCACTGAACCTTCATATCACAATAGTACTCAGAATTAACTGAATGTTGCTTGTGATTTCTTCTTTTTGGATCTGTGGTGTCATAGTTTGACTGTGAAGGAAATACATGTTCCTTACATTTCCAGCAGAGCCAATGAAAAAGGTGACACCAAGAAACAATATATATGGATTGAAATCCCAGATTTTCTGGTGCCCTTTTCTTCCAAGCACAATGAAAATTGTTGGATTTTTTTTGGTGCTGATAACTGTAGTTACATGGACATATTCACATAACTGAATATATCTGATGCTTTACAGGGATTATAGAATGCTTTGGGTTGGATGCTTTAATATTATGTCAGTAAATTTTCCTAAAGTAAGAATTAATCACTTAATTCAGTATTGCAATGCACAGAGAGTGGGGAGATTGAATCTGCTGAAATAATACATTTGGAATTGCTTGGGTTTTTTCCCAGACCGAAGGATGTGGGGAGACCAAAAGCAGAAGTTGCAGCAGAATTCCTGAACAGTCGCATTCCCAACTGTGCTGTTGTACCGTATCCTTTTGTAGAGAAGGGAGTAGCCCTAAAGGTTTCAAAATCCTAGAAAACTCTGTAGGTGGTAAGAGTATCTAAAGTATTTCGCTGCCATCCTCTCTTCTCTGTGCAATAAAGGACAGAGTCATTCAGCTGGTGATTGAGAATTCTTTCTCAGGGACATTGGCATACAGGGAATATGCATGGGAAAGGCTCAACTTTAAGAAACTGTTTTGTATTTTTCCACTTAGTCTTTTTATTCAAGTGCAATATTGTAATTTTCACTGAGATACTGGGATTACAGGTTTGTTCACCAGTGTTTTGAGTACTTAGTGGTAGGAGACATGAGTTTATAAACTTGAGCAGCTCTTACTGATAGAGGACTTTGTGAGAGCACTCTTTGAGCTTCCTAAATATTTTGCCTGCTGGACTTTATCCTGTTTTTGACTGTTCCATTGTGTCCCTGACTTGTTTTGTCAGATGCTACAGCTGCAGCTGTGGGAACTCTGAATCTCAAATCCCATAGTTTTTTTAAGAAAAAATCTTGTATAAAATTATAGCAATAAATTAGATAGCATTTTGGCTTTAGGTTAGCAAATAGAAAACAATAAACTTATCTATAATTATATTCCTTTACTGGGCTTACATTCAGATATTTTAAAAAGATTCAAGACATGGATGAAAGCTTTTATCGACGTAAGTGGAATTTGTGTGCCTGCCAAACACCCACTGGTGCTTTAGGGGGAACATTGCAGTTGTTGCTACTCATTGCTTTTCCTGGTAGTTAAACTGCTAATTATTTTAGTCTTCTACAATATACTGGAAATAGAATACAATTTCAATACATCTGTGATACAGGTAATCTAGAGGGGATAGTTAAACTACAGTCACTGTCTCTGAACTGTTATGGACAGAGTATTTTGTTTGTGTTATGAAATGTCCATTAGTATAGACTTTAAATAAGTGGGTTTTTTCCCTCTAGAGTTCCATATTATTGTTTGTGGGCTGGACTCTATAATTGCCAGAAGATGGATAAATGGCATGCTGGTAAAGTCTTCAATCTTTTTAAAGCCTGATTATTGCTTGGGTATAGATAACTACAAGTAACCATATTTGTGTAGAATGTGACATTAGAATGAATGGGAGCTGTTGAAACTCACAGCTTTCTGTATCTATTTATGTTTTCTTCCTGTGAACAGGGTTAAATGTGTGCTCTCTTACCTGCCTCTTACAGTATTTACCTGTATTAAAAGAAACCCCCAAACCAAAACAACAAACCAAGAATCAAACCAAATCCTTCAAACCAACCAACCATTTGTTCTGATACACTCTAAGGAAATAAAAGCATTTATCAGGGGAGGAGGTGGAGGGTGAGGGAGGTAGAGAAATTCGTGTGCACTCACAAAAAAGTAGCATTTTATATACTATGCACCCTTAAAATAAACTGTATATGAAGCATTTGATGTTATGGTCTACCATTAAGAATAGAATTTTTAGGATTTTTTTCTTCCTGCAACTTGTTTAAAAAAACTAAACAGAACCAAACAACTCCTCCACCTTTATTCGTTAGATGTCCTTTTTAAATTATGAAGATGGTGTTCTGGACCCAAGTTCCATCATACCTTTGATAGATGGAGGCACAGAAGGTTTCAAAGGAAACGCTCGTGTGATCATTCCTGGTATGACAGCCTGTGTTGAGTGCACACTTGAGCTTTATCCACCACAGGTAATTCAACCAGTGATACTTCTTTTTTTACTCTTCTGATTTGCTGGTTTCTTTTCCTAGTACTACATATAGTGTATTACCTGGTTTCTTCTGGTTTTCTTCCCCTGCCTAACCAGGTCAATTTTCCCATGTGCACTATTGCATCCATGCCCAGATTGCCAGAGCATTGTATTGAGTATGTCAGGATATTGCAGTGGCCCAAGGAGCAACCTTTTGGAGGTAATTAGTGTATTACACTGGTGCTAAATTGCCATTTCTCCTTTTAACTAACTTGAGTTGGGTATATACAGCTACTTTTAATAAAACAATCCTACCCTTAACCTCATGTGGCTCGTTGTCATATTGAATCTAAGCCTCATATTGAATCTAAGCCTCCTCTGAGGGGGAGATGGATTTTCATTCCTTGCTGTCCAGTTCATATTTGTTCATGTGTTTTTCACACTACACAATGACTTCCCTGACTTAAAATGTAACCTGTAACAGCTCTACAAATCTGTACAGTTAGGATAGTTTGTGTATAGGATGTGTTAGAACTAAAAATGTTTGTAGAAATGATACTGGATTTAAAGTGTCAAGTTACAATAGTTTCATGGGGTATTTGTTTTAACTCCAGTGAAAACAAAGGGATTTTTTTAGACAATAAGAATGCTGTATTTCTGAAGAACTTCTATATTTGCAATTTACCTGTGAATTCTTTACTGTAGAAGGTATTGCATTGGATGGAGATGACCCTGAACATATACAGTGGATTTACCAGAAATCTTTAGAAAGAGCATCACAATTTAATATTAAAGGTGTTACCTACAGACTCACCCAAGGTAAGGGGGTGGCACTTCACCAAGTTTGTGACATTTGCACTTAGGCCAGATTGGCATTCTTTGTATTTTTAATGACTAAGCTGGCAGCTCTGCTGTGAAAGAAAGTTATTTTCTTCCTTAAAACAGAAACAAGCAGCTCACTTCCTATGCCAACACAAATATTTTTATGATGAATCAGATGTTTAGGCATTTATGATGAATGAGAAGAACTTATCTAGGACAAAACTGAACATTCTTTTTGCCATTTTATTTTTGACCTGGAGCAGCTCCACTGTTTACATTACACTGTGACCACTTTTGCTGGGTCAAAGAGTAGAAACAAAAGGATGGGATTGCCTTTTTTAACAACAGCAACATTTTATGGCAGTTTGGGCTGGTTAAGACTATGGCATTGGTTCCTTACAGCTGTCCATGCCTCCACTCACATGCAAGTGCAGACTGCTGACACTTAATCCACATTTTAAACACTAACCAAATAGAAGTGATGAGTCTCATGTGGAATCTTCAGAATTTGAGGTAACTTCTTTAAATTTGTTGACTTGTAGTTCTGGGAATGCATTTGAAGTTCTGGACTTGAAATGCCACACTTGAACCTCTGAGTGTGCCTTTCTGTCATGCAAGGAATCAGTTTCCCTTTTTTTGTCTTCCCCAGATTCCACCTGGTGTATTGCAAAATCTTTGTAGCATTTTATACTGGCTGCTCTGGTAGTATTTTTGGGGTACAGATAAATGTGACCTTCAGTTATGAAATACAATTATGTAAATGCAAATGGCTGCACAGTTGTCAGCATTTGAAGGTGGCCTCATTATAAAGTATATAGCAGAAAAAAGCCAAAGATAGAAGCTTTATGCCTGTTTTCTCAGATGTAAAGGGATACAAGTCAATAATGGAAGTGAGAGGAACTTCAGATGACTTAGGAATTCACTGTCTTTTTGTCAGCCCTTAAAAGAGAGTGAACTTCCTTGTTCCTGATGTACAAACTTGTATTCACAGGAAACCTTGCTTTATGTCAGTGTGTTCTGTGCTGTTTGAATGGATAGGCCCAGGAAGGAGAGCTGGATCCAGATGGCAGTGCAGTTTGGCAAGCCTGCTCTTGCAGAAGGAATAACAAACCCAACTGCCTTTTTCTCCAGTTAAACGGGAATAGAACAGAGTTTAAATTCATTTTCAGTGCTAAAGAGAGAATAATTACTTTCAGAGGTTGTTCACCACTTCTCTTTGTGTGATACCTGCTTTTTCTCAACATGTTTGATCCATTCCTAAGACAAAAAAATGTACTTGAGCAGTGTGCCATTATACCTTGTTGTTAGTGAAATTCCTGGGAAGTTTCAAATGCCTTTGGGTCCACCCTTTCCTTTGGGTCCACCCTTTTGTAATTTGTCTAAAGTCGTCTCAGCATAGTTTCTTGGGAAACACAGAGCTGTATGTTTTGTTTCTACAGGAGTGGTTAAACGAATTATTCCTGCAGTAGCTTCTACAAATGCAGTAATTGCAGGTATGCTGAAAGAACTCATTTCACTTCTGCTTGACTGACTTGAGAGTTTTGTGGGACAAAATTTGTAATGGAGAACTTGGGGAGGATAACAGTGTACTATTTTTAAATTGGTCTGACTTACAGTCTCGTTTCTGTTTTCCATAGAAAAACTGGATGTGACTGTATAAATGTTAAGCTCATGTTTGACTGTGGGAGTGAGCAAAAGCATTTGAGCCTGGGGAAAAAATTGGAAAACACAGTACATAGGCTTAACATAGTCTCAGATTAGTGCCAAATATGTGGTGTTAATGCACAGAACTACCAGCTTCCTTCAGATACTGCTTTTTCTTTTTACAAATTGTTATACTTGATTTTTTTTGTCACTTTTTGGGTACAATTGTGTTCACTAATGCCTGCATGTCTGATAGAGCTAGAAAGTGAAGAAATTGTTTTGTTTTTTTTCTCATTCCAGCTGTTTGCGCCACTGAAGTTTTTAAAATAGCCACAAGGTATCTAATTTCTTACTAATAACATGCATGATTTCCAGAAAGTGCCATGTATCAACACTGACCTGTTTGTCATTGCAGTGCATACGTTCCTCTTAACAACTACTTGGTGTTTAATGATGTGGATGGATTATACACATATACCTTTGAAGCTGAGAGAAAGGTCAGTGCCATTAAAGCCTTGTTTCCTTGATCTTTATTTATGCAGTCTGTGTATATTTCTGAACTCTAATAGTGAATCTCTTAGTCCCTAGCACTGAATATTAATATTTCTGAAGTCTTAAAAGTGGAAGGTAAAATGTTACCAGCCTGATACTTCTACAAAGTAGAAGCACAAAATAAGATATGTAGACTTTAAAATGACTAATGGGCAAATCTCAAAAAAGGGTTATGACAAGATTTGAAGGTTTGTAGTATTGGGGTTTTTGTCAGATGAAATTTGTCATTCGTAAATACTCAGCTGCTCTTGGAAGTCAGTCAGTGACAAACTTAATAAGGAATTGGGTTTTGTCATTAATACTTGCAACACTATTACTGTTTCTAGAGCTAAAACTCTAAAAAATCTACATCACAGTTTTGAGACCTTCTTATCAGCATTTCTAAAATCGTATCTAACACACTGTGTCTTCTTGTGCTGCTTTGTAATAGGAGAACTGTCCAGCCTGCAGCCAGCTTCCCCAAAACATAGAGATTTCCCCATCAGCTAAATTGCAGGAGATCTTGGATTACTTGACAAATAATGCTTCATTGTAAGTGTTCAACTATGCCAATTTTTTTGGTAGTTGAGTGTTTCAAAAAGATGGTTTGTAAATGTATTTTTACCTGATTGTCTGTTTGTTGTTTTTTTTTTTTCTTCTCTAATGTTTTATATATAGGCAAATGAAATCTCCTGCAATCACAGCAACTATGTATGGGGGAAATAAAACACTTTATCTACAGGTAATCTAAACATACATAATTGTCTTTAGTAATCTTGATTTCTTTAAATTTACTTTCCTGAACTTGAAATCTTTGTTGTTTTTTTTTTAATTTGCAGACAGTAGCTTCAATTGAAGAACGAACAAGGCCAAATCTTTCCAAGACACTAAAAGGTATCCTGGAGTTGTTGTAGATTTTCAAGATACAGAAAGTCAGTTCCATCCCTCTGTGTGGATGTGTAGCTTTATTTTGCACTAAGCAATAGGATGTGGTTCATTGTCCTTCTACTTCAATACACCTTTCTCAGGTATATGAATTGTTTAAAGATGAAGTGCAGGCAGGTGCAGAAAAGATTGCAGAAAACCAAGCTGATAACTGCTGTAAATTAAACATACTTCAGTGTAGAGTTTTATATACATTTCTGAACAAGGTCTGTTAGTTTCTTGGTTAAATTAATAATTTAGCCAGTGAGATGTTTGCAGCTTTATTTAATCAGATTTATGATATGTGGAAATAGCATTCATAAACTTTTTGTGCTTTTTTAGGTGCAAAAAAGCAGCAAACCACATGTGTTTAACTAAATTAATGAAACTTTTCTTTCTGTTTCAGAACTGGGGCTTGTGGATGGCCAAGAACTTGCAGTTGCTGATGTTACAACACCACAGACTATGTTGTTCAAGCTTCACTTTACCACTTAATTTATTCATAAGTGAAGTGCAAATACAGCAAGAGAAATCTGTGCCCACCTTGTAAAACAAATATACTCTGTGGGTATTAAAGCAGCCTGAAATGTTCCTGTAAGTGCTAGCATGGTTGAAGGTCAGGAAATCCAAACAAATCACCGTATTTCAGAACTTTACATAGAAGCCAATATTTGGTGGATTATATTTGTATAAATGCTTATTCATGTACAAATCTGACGTATAGAAATACACTTTTCCCCATTTCTGTTGTCAAAATGTTCATGCTAATGTACTTTCAGACACATGGAACTTTAAGGTGGCCAAAGTCTTGTTTTGAACAACTGTGCAAACGTACATGCAAAGAAAAGACCTTTTAAAAGGAACCTCAGCAATCTGGTTTTTACTTGTTGACTGCTTTAGACTTCTGAGTCACCTTAAACCAGAAGAGGCAGTAGATTAAAATGAGCATTTTCCTTCTATTAGATACTGATTTGATCAGTTTTATGAAAGGTTTTAAATACAGAAGAGATTACTTTGTTTACAAGAAACACAAAAGGACAAAATGATCAGCTGTACATGAAAATACAGATGTATTTCCTCACTGTCCCCAGGCAGCCTCCATGCACAGCATTGCAAGATTATGTTCAAGTATCATTGGTGCTGTTAAGGTATTTATTAATAAAAATCATAAAGACACCTGAGTTTGTGACTTAGCAGTGGACATTCAAGGGTGTTTATAACCTCAGTTAAAACTTCTGGGGCATCACTTGCCTGCTTTGGTCAGAGACATTTCTCCGAGCAGTGTGGGGCACCTCGATCTGAATTCTAGTTTTACGTGGAAACAGTGTTTAAACTGTTTAAACTATGAACTGAGGTGCAACTTTCCAGCTGAGTAGTGATAGGACAAGGAATAATGGGTATGGATTGAAAGAGGGGAAATATAGGATGGATATTGGGAAAGAATTCTTCCCTGTGAGAGTGGGCAGGCCCTGGCACAGGTTCCATCCCTGGAAGCGTCCCAGGCCAGGTTGGACAGGGCTTGGAGCACCCTGGGCTGGTGGAAGGTGTCCCTGCCATGGCAGGGGGTGGAACTGGATTGGCCTTAAGGGCTTTGCCAACGCAAACCCCTCTGATTCTGTGACTGCGATACCACGGCGAGTGATCTCTGAGCAGCCGAAGGGAGCGCTGGGAAGCAGGAACTAAGGTGCTCCTTATGGGCGGGCATGGAGGGCAGGAATGGAGGGGGAAAAGCCCCTCCCGGCCGGGCAGGGCCGAGGGCAGGAACAGCCCCTCCCGGCAGGGCAGGGCCGAGGGCAGGAACAGCCCCTCCCGGCAGGGCAGGTCAGGGCAGGGCCGAGGCAGGTGCGGCCCCGCCGCTGGTTCCGGCGCTGGTTCCGGGGCGGGCCCAGCCCCGTGCCGGTCTCAGCGCGGCTGCGCCGGGCCGAGTGCGACGTGGATCCGGCGGCGCTTGCGCGGGGAAGCCCTTCCCTTCCCTTCCCTCGCTCCCGTGCCCATCCCTGCGTCCCCTCCGCTCCCGTTCCCTTCGCTCCCCGGGCACCGAGCCGAGCCCCGCGGCCCCGCCGGGCAGCGGGTCCGAGCTGTGGCCGTGGGCCGCCCCGCCGCCGCCGAGGATGAGCTGGTTCAACGCCTCGCAGCTGTCCAGCTTCGCCAAGCAGGCGCTGTCGCAGGCGCAGAAATCCATCGACCGGGTGCTGGACATCCAGGCCGAGGAGAGCCCCTGGCCCGACGCCGTCATCCCCGACTACGGTGACGGTAAGGGCGGGCGGGCGGCCCAGCTCCCTCCCCTCCCTGCCGGGCCTGCCCCTCGCCCTGCCCCGCCGTGTCCCCTGACCCGGGCAGGGCTGTCCCCCCGGTCTGCCCAGAGCCCTGACCCGGGCAGGGCTGTCCCGTCCCTGTGCCCAGAGCCCTGACCCGGACAGGGCTGTCCCGTCCCTGTGCTCTGTGTGACCCACCCCTGTCCCTGCCTCCCCCCCGGGCACGGTGACACCCCCAGTGCTGGGGCAGGCCCAGCTCAGCCTCGCTGTTGTCACCCCTGTCCTGCTTAATTGCACTGAGCTTGACACCCGCGTTCCTCACGGCGGTGTTTTTTTTGGCTTATAAGGCATAAAAACCTGCTCAGTAATAATAAAGGAGAAAACGTGCCCTTCCAGAGGCATTCACTGATTCGCTCTTTGCGACGGGAAGAGCAGAGGAGGAGCTGAAAGTCTGGTCCGCATAAACCAAGTGAAGTTTCCACTTTCTGTGGCATCAAGTTCATAATTCCCCAAGTTCTGTTGAAAGGAATGTGTTGGTGGAAAAGTTGTTACGGCTCTGAGGAAAGGTCTCTCTTTTACTCGTGCTAATGTAGAACCTGAAGGAATAGTCAGTCCTGAGTTGCTGTTTGGAAATGAAAGAGCAAAAAGGAGCCCTCTCATCAGAAACTTCTTTCCCCTGCTCATAAATAATATCTTAAAGATAAGAATTAATGAAAAAAAGGGTGGGAAACTAAATCACCTGGAATTAATGTCCTTATTACAAACATATCTAGAAAGTGTCCATGTATTTGGAGTAGGAGGTTATTTCCAGGTCAACCCACAGCAGAGGGAGATTTCAGAGAACTGAAAGCTGTAGCAATTGAAAGTGTTTTCCAAGTGGTCACTCAGCAAAGGTCAGTTTCGCATGTCTTTGTCCCTTTATGGGCTTGGCAGTCACTTAAGTAGTCCAATTTCATCTTAAATTACTGGAATTGTGTGTAGAACTCAGTGTCTTGCTTAATTTACTAAAATTCTGGACTTGTCCAAACAATATTTTAATTTATATCTCAGTATTTATAATAGTTCTGTAATTCATAAGAAAATCAGCAAAGATCAGCATTCATTGGGTTTCAGGGAAGACATAACTTGTTTTTAAAAGACATCAAAATATGTTCTGAAAGTTACAGTTCACTCAGAGCTTTTTCTGCAGCGGTTGAATCATGGGCAGTACTAACTCAGGTATTGAATCAGATAGTAATAAAGCAAATGTTTGTAGTAATAAATCACATGTTTGTAGTATTTTTGGCAGTGAGACCAGCAGTCATCTGAATTTGAGATTTGAGGCCAACAGCTATCAACTGTTTCAGTTCCTGAAAGTGGAAGTCAGCTTTAAATAAAACTTGGAGTTTTTAATAGATGCTGCTGTGTAAAGTGAATTTGTTTTTAAGTAGCCTGATACAGTTATGTTTCCCAGGTTATATTTGTAGGTACAAAATCAAATTGGTTATTACTTTTTGATTTATCTTTCTTACTTGGGATGCTACTGAAATTTGATGCTGAAACTCTTACTATCCTTGCTGTTGACAAGTCCTGGAAAACCTGCAAGAAGTAAAATAACAGAAAGTGTTGATGTTGTTTTAGAGCAGCTTCAGAACTAAACAATTCAGTATTTCTCCACAGGAGGAGAAAAAACCTCTCAGCTGGGCTGCTGCTGCTGAGCATTGTCAGCTCAGTGCTGATGGTTGCTGTGTGAGGAAAAATACAAAGCCTGCCACAAAGTGGAAGGGCAAGAGCCTTTCTCTTGGTGTAAATTCTGCAAATATTTAAAGCTTTTCCCCTCTGTGTTCTGCAGTGGTTTGTGAAGTGTTTATCTGCTACTGATGACAGATAACTTTTAAGACCTACATTGTTTTCTCCTTTTGTAATCTGTATGTTCTCAAAGCTACACTGTTTCAGGTTGTTTTGCTGGGCCGCCTCATGTTGCAGGAAACAGGAGGCCACATTTGCTTTTGCTGGTTCCCTTTGACAAAGCAATTCTTGCTTTTTTTGCCCAAATAGCCTTCAGACTTGTCCTTGCAGCTCTCAGAATGTTCTGCGAGATTGTCTTCTCTTCCCTGACACTTCTGTCTGTCTGCTCTCTGAAGTTGTCACTCTGGGATTTACTGGTGCAGTTTGTGGGTTCTTTCTGCCTTCAAGTTACTGTTTAACTGGGAGGGAGCAAGTTGGTTCCTTTCAGGTACTCTTGCTTTGTAGAGGTGCCTCTGCTCAGCTTAAGTTTTAAGCTTGAGGGAAACATGAAACCATTTTCTTCTGCTCTGTCTAAAAATTGGTTCCAAGCTTTGTAAGGAAGTAGTAATGAAAGTGATGCTGTTTGGGATTGTGTATAATATTCACATTGAAAGCATCCTTTTTTGAACTGTTTCATCTAAAAAGATAAATACTGAACAATAATACATTTTAAGGGTTTTTTTGCCTGTTTCTCCTTTTTTTTCTTACTTTAGGAACAAATTCTCTCATAAGTGGAGGATGGGATACGTCTTCCTGGGGCTTGAGTTCGAATGCAGAGCCCCAGAATCAGCCGGTGTCACCCACAGCAATCACTAAGCCAGTGAGAAGGACAGTAGTAGATGAATCTGAAAACTTCTTCAGTGCCTTTCTCTCCCCGACAGATGTTCAGAGTATACAGAAAAACCCAGTGGTGTCCAAACCTCCAGCCAAATCCCAGCGACCCAAAGAGGAGGTGAAAAGCACTTTGAAGGAGTCTCAGTGCCCCCCCAGTCAGCAGGAGGTGCCGGTGACGACAGAGGCGGAAGGGAAGGATTCCCCCATAGCTGTCCTGGACTTGAAAAGCCTCGATGTTCCCCAGGAGAAATCAGAAGAGAATTCTGTGCTTAAATCTGATGCCAAGCATGAAGCAAGCATAAATGAAGTTACTGACAAAAAGGCTCTGAATTTTGAGGCACCTGAAGATGCTCCAGATGAAAAGTCCAGTGGAGGAGAGGAAGGAGCGGCGGGTGCGCCGGAGGGCCCCTCGCAGCCTCCTGGTGCAGGCACGAAAGACATGGGTTTGGAAGGGAAGGAGAGAAAGACCGAGGACAGACAAAGCAATACCCCCTCACCTCCCATTAGCACTTTCTCCTCGGGCACTTCCACAACCAGTGATATTGAAGTTCTGGACCATGAAAGTGTGATAAGTGAGAGCTCAGTGAGTTCAAGACAAGAAGCTGCAGAGTCAAAATCCAGCCTTCACCTCATGCAGACATCGTTCCAGCTTTTATCCACGTCTGCCTGTGCGGATTACAATCGTTTAGATGACTTCCAAAAAATGACTGAGAGCTGCAGCTCCTCTGATGCTTTCGAAAGAATTGACTCATTTAGTGTCCAGTCCTTAGACAGTAGAAGTGTAAGCGAAATAAACTCAGATGATGAGTTATCAGGCAGGGCTTCTGCCTCTGCATCTGTCACTGTCAGTTCTGCTGTGCCAAAGACAGAAACAGTTGATGCCCTGAAAAATAAATCTGAAATCTTGAATGATGCTCCTGTGTTACATGCTGAGGAAGCCGAGATGGAGGAGAGTGGGAGAAGTGCAACCCCTGTGAATTCTGAACAGCCAGATGTTTTGGTTGCTGCTGTGCAAACTGTTGAAGAAGAAGTTGTGAAGGAGGAGGCTGAGCCACAGCAGGATGCTGTGGAACAGGTTGTAGAAGAGGACAGTGAAAAGCAAGAGTTTAAAAAGGTAACTGTAAAATGTATTGCAAACACACTCTTTAATTACAAGTGAAACTCCTGACATCTCCTTATATTAGCTTGTCCTGTAGCTCAAATATCAGCTTCACCTTATTTGAATGAATTCACTGATGCTGAACTATCTTACCCTGTAGAAAACTGTCCTTGATAGCCTGCAGAAGGACACTGCAGGTGAAATTTCTGGTGAAATTTCAGATAGTTTTGGGTTTCAGCTGATCCACCTGCCCTAACATAATTGTGAATTGTCAACAGTGCTGCCAAACAGCACTTCGGTAGGTCAGACCTTGATAAATCAAATGTGTTATTTTAATTGTTTGATTTAATTTTTTTTTCTGTGAAAGGTGGAAGAGATTCCTTGGAATATTTTGATTTGAATTGCAAAATTACAAGCCTTTAGTATTTAAGCAATAATCAAGAAAATATTTTGCAAGCATTTTTTTACCACAGACAACTATCAAAATTGGATTACATTCCAGGAGTGTTATGCATATTCTTTGAGGGTAGCAGTAGTTAGTGTAAACAAGTCCTTTTTACTAAATAAATTAATATTTGTTTTGAGCAGGAATGATCTTTACTTGTAAAAGAAAGGAGGTAGAGCAGGCTTTTTAAAGAAACAAAGCATAGTTATGGATAGTGAACAGATTCAATGAAACGTGCATGACTAGTTTAGACAGATGGAATGACTAGAGTTGTGACAGTGTAAGATACCCACATGTATGGAGGCTACAGTGAAGTTTGAAGCAGAGTGTTTTGTCCCATTCTGCCAGTGTAGTGAGTGACTATTTTTTTCCCATCTTCTATGACTGTTTTGGTTACACTTTGTGGGGAACAGTGATAGTGGTCCCCAGCAAATTTTGTCTTCCATTGGCCCATATTCAGCTACACTTACTGAATCTGTTCCATTTGTTTCTATATGTATATTTGCTTGTGTTTGTTATTTCTCTGTGTTCAGCTTTCCAAACTAGTGTTAAGGAATTATTTTGGTGATGTCATCTAAGAGCTCTTGACCCTGATTGACATTTCCTTCCCCCGTCTGATGCTGTTCTGCTGCTTTGTGCTGTTTCACAGGAGAGACCTTCCCATATCAGTTACTCTGTGATTCTGTAAAGAGTCATATAAGGAGCACTGGGAGTCTTAATGCTTAATGTAAGCTATAGAGTTATGGGCTATCAGCTCTGCTTAAAAACTTCATTTATAGTTAAATATAACTGCTGATATTGTTGAGGAACTTAAATAAGCCTCATGTGCTGATTAAGTAGGATTTCTACACATGTAGAAAACAGGTATCTATGTGTTTAGATATTGCTTAGTTCTGAATTAATGTGGCAGAAACATGGTAATCCTCACTCACTTTTACCTCAGGTTCTTAAAAGCATTGACGAGTTGAGCTTTAAATAGTCTTGGGAGGGAGTGGTGGTGGGGAAAAGGGAAACCTGCCCCTCTTGTGTTTTAATTGTCCCATTCATCTGACCTTTATCTGTAAAAACATTATCCAGATGATTGATTCATTAACTGAGAAACTGGAGAAGAGGGAAATACAGTTATTAAGTGCTAGTAAAGAAAAGGCACGCCTGGAAGAAGCTTATGATAACCTGAAAGAGTAAGTATGAAAACACACACAGTAGTGGGTGTAACTGGGACTTTCTGTCTTAGACAATACACAGACCAAGTAGCTTGATGTCTAGAGCAAAGGTTGCACTGCTTGGGAAAGGTGGAAATAACAATTGCATGTGCTGTGGTGAGATTTTTTTAAAGATATGTCATGTTTTGGGGCCAGAATCTCCTTTGGGAGGAGGCTGGTGAAAGCTTTTTGGAGTAAGCAAGGAGTAGGAATGACAAACATTAAAGTCAGGCTTGGTTATTGATAAAGATCATTATTACAAGACTGGATTCAGCTGTTTGGGGAGTTCAACTTCTCTGATACAGAGGGATAAACTTGATTTACTGAGTACTTTGCTGACTAAAATACAGGCAGTGTAAGTGTGGTAGAAGGGCTGGTTGTAGGAAAAACCTGAATTCATTATTTAATTTGGTTAAAATTAAAACAGTAAAAATGGAAAGTTTTATTTACCAGTTCACTGATCAAATACCAAGTTTAAAAATTTAAAGGTAATACATGAAGCTATTGTTTAATGACTAAATTGATCTTAAACTTAAAAAATACATTAAATAATTTGCCCTGTATATGATGCAGACTATAGTTAATTAGAAAGTACTTTATTGGGGCAAAACATTTAAGATAAATCAAGCATTTAATTGTTTTCATGGGTAAATTAAAGAATTAATAAGGATTTTTGATTAGTACTTCTAATATGGATGTGGCTTTTTTTGACTTCTGCTTAACTGGTATAAAATAAATGAAACATTTTTTAAAAGCATTTAGACAACCTGTTGCAAATTGTTTAGAATGTTACATAATGATGCAACTGTTCTGAAATGTTAATTTTAAATGTAGTGAAATGTTTAGAATGAAAGAAGAGAGCAGTAGCCTTTCATCTCTTAAAGAGGAGTTTGCTCAGCGAATTGCAGATGCTGAGAAGAAGCTCCAAGTAGCCTGCAAAGAGAGAGATGCAGCTAAAAAGGTAATTTGGCTTTTTAGTGAAATTAATATTTATTATTTTAGGACACAAATTACTAAAAATTAAGCTAGAGAAGAGCATGAGGCTGACAGGTGCTGTCCTATGCTATTAGAAACCATCATAAGCTGATTTTAGCCATCCAGCTGCTTGGTGTTTCCTTGGTATTTTTAAGTTAGTCTGGTTTGGGAAAAAAAAAAGGGGTTAAAGTCTGCTCTCATTCACCTTGTACCCGTATATGCACTGGCATTGGTGTGAGGGAGAATGGCCTGGGGGTGAAGAATGGGAACAGCTCCTTTAGAGGATTATCTGGTAGGAAAATTAAGGGCTGACGACAGATTGATTTGGAATGAGCAAAGAAATCTGCAGCAACAAAGTTTAGGAGGTTTAAATGTTCCTGACCTGGCATCACAGCATTACATTTTGTAACTTAATGCAAAAAAGGAATCTCAAATCTGTGACTGAAAAACAAATATTTGTCACAGTTGTTTGTCACTGTACCTGTCACTGTGTTGACACAGTAGTGAGTTGAAATAGAAAAATTACCTAATACCTGTGTGTGAATAGGACAGATTGGTTTGCTGTATTGCAAAACTTTCAAGCACAGAAAATTAAAGGGATGGAGGAGTTGGAACAAATTATACAGAGGATTTACAGAGTCTCAATCCTTGGAGGTTTTAAAAACTTGTTGGAATAAGGCTCTGAGCAATCTGTTTTGATCAGATAATCTCCAGAGTTCCCTTCCAACCTAAATTATTTTCCAAAAACATTTCCTCTCTTTCTGAGAGGAAGGGGTGAAAATAAAAAGGTGATCAGTGTAACTCACTGTGTGTTTTTTCCTAAATGTATTTTAATAAATGGTTCTAAGTATTTTATTGTATTATTTAGGAAGTAAAGACTGTTAAAGAAGAATTGGCTACTAGACTTAATACTAACGAAACTGCTGAATTACTGAAAGAAAAAGAAGAACAAATCAAAGGATTAATGGAGGAAGGTGAGAATGAACTTTTTTTTTTAATAGTAAAAATGTGTAGAATAGTTTGAATATACTGGCCTGGCAAATTAGCCTTCTTTATGTAAAAAATGCAAAATTTGAAGCATGTTGGATGTTTCTGAACATTTGAAGCATTTAGTGAGTAGCAAAGAGCAGCAGGAGGGGTCGGGCAGGTACAGGTGGCTGGAGAGGGGCTTCCTGCAGGGTGCATTAAAAGGGGCTGTGAGATAAAACCTCCATGTTCCATTCTGCAGAAATCTGGTAAGGGTTTTGTTAAGGCATTTCTACAGTGTCCCCTTTAATACTTTTTTTGGAAGTAAAATATAGTTACTAAATGAACAGGCCATTTTATTTTTTTCCTGATACAATGAGCTCATTTGCTTTACTTTCAAACCAATTCACATCCTATCCTATTTCACTATAGCTGAGTGTAACAAGGTCATCCCAGAATAAGGCAGATTTAACACTGAAGAACTTTCATGAGAAAATGTAAGAATAACTATTTCTGTACTTATTTGATTGTTTTTTTCATGGGACTGAAGAGCAGGGCAGGTGTGAATAGAGACACTCCATACAGTGTCAGCAATATGCATTACCTTTATATTCATTTTCTTCACAGGAGAAAAGCTTTCCAAACAGCAGCTGCACAATTCCAACATTATTAAGAAATTAAGAGCCAAAGAGAAAGAGAGAGAAAATATTAACACAAAGCAGAACAAAAAGATTAAGGAATTGGAAGAGGAGTTGCAGCATTTGAAACAGGTGAGATACTTGGTGATTTTTCTTTTTTTTTCTTTACAGTTGTTTAGGTTAGCTGCAGAGTTACCTTTTGGGAAGGTTCTTGATAGACTGAATATTCTTTTCTGGGAGACTTTCCTATTTCAGAGAATCACAGAATGATTTGGGTTGGAAGGGACCTTACAACTCATCTCATTGCAGTGCCCCTGCCATGGGCAGGGACATCTTCCACTAGACCAGGTTGCTCAGAGCCCCATCCACCCTGGCCTTAAACAATTCCAGGGACTGGGCATCCAGAACTTCTCTGAGCAGCCTGTTCCAGGGCCTCTCCACCCTCACAGTATGTGAAACTGTGGTGAAGAGCAGCCCACTCCTCTGGGGAAGGGCAGGGAGCATAAGCTTTCTCCTTTTGCAAAGTGTCAGGTGTGTTTAGTCATTTGGTGTAACCTCATCCCAAATTGGTTGCCACAGTTGTTGCTGTCCTCGGATGGCATTGTCTGCCCCAGGTTCTGGGGACAGTCTCACGTGTCTTGTTTGCCCTCTGGTAGGTGCTTGATGGCAAGGAAGACCTCGAGAGGCAGCATCGAGACAGCATCAAACAGCTGAACAGCGTCGTGGAGCGACAAGAAAAGGATCTTGCTAAACTTCAGGCAGAGGTGGAAGACCTTGAAGAAAGGAACAGGAGTGTCCAAGCAGCGCTTGACAGTGCATACAAGTAAGTGATCACACACTCGGATTCTGTGTCTATTTCTTGTGCAATGCTTGCAAAATGTTTATATATAAAAAAGTTGTTTGCAAACTCACTGTTGGCATTGTATAAACTAAATGTATTGGGGTTTTTTTGTTTGGTTGGTTTCTTTTCTGTCCTCAGGGAACTTGCAGATCTTCATAAAGCTAATGCTACAAAGGACAGTGAGGCTCAGGAAGCAGCCTTAAGTAGGGAAATGAAGGCAAAGGAGGAGCTTGGGTTAGCTCTGGAAAAGGCCCAGGAGGAGGCTCGGCAGCAACAAGAAGCTTTGGCAATTCAGGTAAGTCTTAAGTACAATCAATAAACTTTTTAATTGAACAGGTGACTGTACTGAGGTGGTGTTTGCACCTGACATAATGAACCAGGTGCAGGATAAGGTGGAACTCGTTTTGTGTGCTTAGCAAATACCCAGGGGATTTCTTTCCTGTTGAGCTTGTTCTGTCTTGAGGGGTAGTTGTGCTAAGCTTTAAAACACTAATTTTATTTAAAAACAAAATTATAATTTTCCATATTATAGTGTACCTATTATCATTTTACTTGTCTAAAAAGTTATTTTGACAGGCCCTGTGTTAAGTTTGTAGTACCCTTACCATGATACAAAGTTCAAGCAATTCAGTTGGACAGAGTTTTTAGTGATAATCAGTGGAACTATTTGTGTACATGCAAAAATGAAGCCTTTGCTTGTAAACAGACATAACCTGTTTAACAGTGTTTAAAAAATAGTATAGGACTGTGGCAATGGAAAGGTGATACTGAAACTTTCAGTGAGAGTTTAGTAAGAATTAATTGTTTATTTAGGTGGCAGACCTGAGGCTGGCCCTGCAACGTGCAGAGCAGCAGGCAGCAAGAAAAGAAGATTATTTACGCCAGGAAATTGGTGAACTACAACAGGTACTCTAATGAATAGATGATGCCAACTTGTATCTGCAAGGAGGGTTTCTAAGAACTGAAAATAAAATGCTGCAATGGCATTAATAGCCTGAAAGAGAGGCTTTGTTTTCCTTGTTACCTGCAGTAATTGTCCCATGTAGAGGAGCAAAAAATATTAAAGGAAATGGTTTTTTAAATCACATAGTTTAAAAAAAGGATTTTTTTATTATGCCTCTTAAATGGAACACTGTCCTTTTAATATAAGACAAAGTACAGACATTAAGTTTGTGATAGTCGTCTAAAATTGCTGACAAACGTGTTTTGAATGACTCTTTAGCTGCTTCTTAAGAATATTTCTCCTGTTCTTAAGGTCCAGGAGATAGATTTTTGCCAAAATGTTTCAAATTACATTCAGAGAGCTGGACATTTCTGGGCCCTTCCTCTGCCATGTATCTAAAAACGTTAAACTTCTTTCTTGGAATTTCACACTTTACTACAAGTTTGAACACCTGAACGTTACAATGTAGAGCAACTGTAAAACAATCATTTTAGAATGTAAAGCATCTGCTATGTATTTAGCTGAATTCTCTATTAATCTTTGAATCCATTTTAAAGCTTAGTTATATTTAATTTGTGATTTCAGAGACTACAAGAAGCAGAGAGCAGGAACCAAGAACTAAGCCAAAGTGTCACATCCGCTACACGGCCCCTGCTCCGGCAGATAGAAAATCTTCAAGCCACCCTTGGAGCACAGACCTCTGCGTGGGAAAAACTGGAAAAGAACCTTTCTGACAGACTGGGTGAGATGTATTTAGCTTTTACTGAACTGTGAGGCTCTTGATGAAGATGTGAGGTCCATGAAGGTAAAATTAAAGGGCTTCATGTTGCCCGAAGTGTAGATAGTAGATCAGGAGAGATGAGCACAAAATGCTTTCCTGTAAGGAAATGGTGTGGGGAGAATTATGCCAAGGTTCTTGGACAGATTATCCACTGGTTGTCTTTAAAAGATTGGAAGGTGGAGGTGTTAAGGTGTACATGTCCTTACAGCATCTAAAGGAAGGATGGACTTTGAGACACTGAAAGTATCCCAGTATTTTTTGGTTGTCATACCTGGTGCTTAGATATTGTAAAGGTTGGAATAATTTGCTTACCTAACTGCATAGGTGATGATACATGTATTGGTTGATACAGTAGTAATCTATTGTCTCAAATGAAAAATGCTTAAAAAGCCCAAAGGAACACAAAGAAATTATTTCCTTTCTGAAGGCAGTCTGCAGTTGTATGTTACATTCTGAAAGAGTAGGAAGTCTCTCTCCTGTATTGCTTTACTCCTCTGACTATGTGGTGGAACATACTTAATTTCTTTTACAAAAGAAAACTAAATACATTTAGAAAAAAAAGATGAGTTGCATATAAAAAAAAATCACAAATTCAATTTTGATGCATAAGCAAGTGGCCCATATTTGATGTTTGATCAAAAAATGTTAAATTCCCTGCTTTTCTTAATATTAGGTGAGTCTCAAACTCTTCTAGCAGCAGCTGCTGAGAGAGAACGGGCTGCTACAGAAGAACTTCTTGCTAATAAAATTCAGATGTCTTCTTCTGAATCTCAGAATAGTCTTTTGAGGCAAGAAAATACACGCCTTCAGGCTCAGCTGGAAGTGGAGAGAAACAAATTGAAGAAAATAGAAAATGAAAACAGTAGGTGAGTTGCATTTTTGGTTAACAGCATTTCTTTAAAACTGTAGTGAAATTAAGAGTTGATTTGACTACTGATAACAAAATATTGACAGCTATTGATGAAGCTGCCCAGGAAATTTTATTTCATGCTAAAGATTGAAACGTGTTACATTCATAATGTTTTATAGCCTTGGAGCTGTATTTGTTGTAAAAACATATGAATCTAAAGTAAACAGAGAATACTTACTTAATCACCTTCTCTACCTGTTTCCTTCCTCAATGTAGGTATGAGATTGAATTAGAAGGGCTCAAAGATGAGTATGCAAAAACCCTGGAAGACGCAAAAAAAGAAAAGGTATTGCTTTGTTCAGCTTTAATCCACATTATTATTGAAGTCTGAGCTAGCAGGATGTTAACAGCCTGTATTTATTTGTGCAGACACTACTGGCTACTCAGTTAGAAATGGAGAAGATGAAAGTTGAACAGGAAAGGAAGAAGGCCATTCTTGTGCAAGAAGCAGCAAAGGAGAAGGTACCAAAACATAACATCTCTAGGTCTTACTGTTACTGCCATTTTAGTGGTTTTCTATAACCTGAAACTCAGAGTAGGTATCTGTACCTGGCAGTATATACAGCATATGCTGTATAGCCACTGGGGGCTTGGCTCTCTATTGTGAGTGCCATTCATTTCCAGTGAAATAAGTGTTGTGTTAGACTCACTGAAATACATTCTGACTAACAGTCCATTTAACCTGAGAAGAGATAAAATATGGATAACGATTGTTTTAATCTTCTGGGGGTTTTGAGTGCTCTTTATTCTCTCTCTTCTGAAGCTCCTTGTTTTCTTTGCTTAGACTACTAGCATTGCCTCCACTGGATTGCTGGTTTGTTCCACATGAGGGTGTGTAATCTACCACATGCTTTCCAGCTGAAGTCACAAGTCTCAGAGCAGTCCTCAGGAGTCATTAACTTTGCTACTGCTAATTAGCAGTTTATATTCAAATAGAACTGTTTGTATTATTGGTTTCTTACTGTCTCCAGTCCTAAAATATAAGTTCTTTATCCTTTAGAGAGCAACATGCTTGTAGATGCTGCCTGGAAAAAGAGGCCAGTATGTTGGGAAGGTATATCAGTAAGGTATTGGCATGTGAGAAATCTCAGAATTTAATTAATACAATTTATTTGAAAAAACCCCACAAGTATTAACTTTCATTCTAAACAGAGAGGCTTTCTTCTGCATATGAATACTCTTCCTGTGATACATTGGGGCATACAGAACTGCCTCTGGGGAAAGGGACTGGGGAAGTAGAAAGTTTATCTATCACATAGTGTTTTTATAGGTAGTGGTGAAAAAAGGCAGTCTCTTTACAGAATCTCTCTTTTACAACGTTGTGAACTTTTTTCTTTTTCTAACTGTTGATGTTGTCTGTTCTTGTTTGTTTTTAAGGATCGGAAGTCATTTACAATTGAAACTGTTTCAAGTACTCCATCAATGTCACGCTCCAGTTCCATCAGTGGGGTGGACATGGCAGGTCTTCAGACCTCCTTCCTCTCACAGGTAGGATATGTCACCTATATTGCCTTTTTTTTGACAGACTACTTACTTTCCTCCTCAAGAAGTTTTATTAATGCAGAAAATGACTCCTCAAGAGTGTATTGACCCTAGACAAGGGAACTCCTTCATGTGCAGAAACACCTAAAACCTGCTTGCAAGGTGTCTCTGCTTGTAAAACGTGTGAGAGGCAGGTGAAACTACAACTTCTATTGCAGAGTTATATATATGTGTATTGGTGCTGAGTTCACATGTCTGATTTCATAAGAAGAACAGAATAACATGAGTAGGAATCAAATGATGATGTATTTTTACTAGCAGTCCTGGTTTAGGGCACACCCCTGTTCCCTAGGCAGGTCTGTGACTGTTGTGCTCTGTGTGAACTCTCCTGCTGCTGCTTCTTCCCTGTCAATCTGGTTATTGATGCCAGAGTTAAATGGCACCTGTATGGGTGACATGAGAGCTTGACAGTAAGGAGCTATCTCAAATTGTACCTATTCACCTTAAGCTTTTGTTCTAAAAACAACTTTAAGCATTGAAATGCTTGCCTAGCACAGCATAATTTTACATCTCAGAGGGTATAATACTTACAAGAAGGAAGATTTCCTAGTGTGCACATTTTAGTCTAATTTTAAGCTTCTCCAACCTTTTCTTTGTAGGATGATCCTCATGATCACTCTTTTGGACCAATAGCTACTGGTGGGAGCAATCTCTATGATGCCATAAGGATGGGAGCAGGTTCAAGTATAATTGAAAACCTTCAGTCACAGCTAAAACTAAGAGAAGGAGAGATTTCACACCTACAGGTACTATAGTCACTCTGACACAACCAAACGGTGTTTACAAGTGTAAATACTAATGCAATGAATGTTATATTGTTGGGTTTTTATTCAGAGAGCTTGGTCACTTTTATGACAGTTCTGTCAACCAGAATAGCTGCTGGAGGTGGAGGTATGTGTAGGGATCAGCACCTTGTTTGGGCAAGGACTATCCAGAAAACGTCTCAAATAAATAAAAAAGGGAAATAAAACCCCCAAACCACTGATCAGATTTGAGGAGTGCTTCTAAGGTGTGTGCTGTCTCGTTGTCTGGCTAAAGAAAATGCCTTAATTACCACATCAAAAGATTTTGACACAGTGTTTTATAAATAAGATGAATTCTTTCCCTCTTCTAATTGTTACCTGTGTTTACCTTAGCTGGAAATTGGAAACCTGGAGAAAACTCGATCAATAATGGCTGAAGAACTGGTTAAATTAACAAACCAAAATGATGAACTTGAAGAAAAAGTGAAGGAAATACCAAAATTACGCACACAGTTAAAGGTAAATGTTTTTCTGTTGTAATTCCATGTAAAATTCATGTGACTGGAGTTTCTATTAGGACTGCCTCTGCTGGGTTAGGATTATATTCAAATCTGTCCTTAATCATAAGTGACTGAGGAGCTTGTTTGGGATTTTTATATAGTAGAACCTGAAAATGCCCACTCCATGTCCACATTTAATAGAGGGAGAGTTTTGAGAAATAACATGTATTTGAGAGGTTGATGCAGAAAAACTGAGTGTCCAGTAGAGATACAGGAAATAAGACAAATATTTTAATCCTAAAGTTTAAGAATTTAAATTGAAATATTTGAAATAGTTTTGGAATAATTCTGGAAATTATCAGCATTCTGTATTTTCAGTTTTCTGTCGAAATATTTCACAAACTGGTCATTCCTATAGTAAAGCAGTGCAGTTTTCTAACTGTTTCTAATTCTTACAGCAATTGAAATTCAAGGTGCTTCAGTACACGAAGGGAAACCAGCACTAATTATTTGCAGGATCTTTAGAATATCTTTCTTCTAATATCTAGAGTATAAATCCAGCCATATTCAAAGCACAGAGTGTTTTTGAAGAGTTTACAGTGTGCCCCATTGTAGTTATACTTCGATAAAGTAAGGCTACACTTCCTTCCCCTAGAAGCGTCAAACACTGCCCCAGCAGCAACTGTTTAGAAGTTGAAAAGCAGTCAGATAACAAACTTGTGTCCTTGCAGGATTTGGATCAAAGGTACAACACAATTCTCCAGATGTATGGAGAGAAGGCAGAGGAAGCTGAGGAACTCCGACTGGATCTGGAAGATGTGAAAAACATGTACAAGACTCAGATAGATGAACTTTTAAAACAAAGACAAAATTAATTCCTGCTGGAACTCTTAACATTAGATGATAACAGACTGTAAAGATAACTGTTTATGTAAATGCTGAATTTAAATGTCTTGTAAAAAAATGACTGTATTATAGAAAATGTGACTATATAATAGAGTTCATATGTTGACAGAAACATCAATGCTTTAAATGTCCCATTCTGTCTGCAGTTAAATTATTTGTGCAATATTTAATTTTTTTTCAGTCATCCCTTTATTTAAGTCTTTGCTAAATGGTGGGTCATTTTACTTGTAAACAGTAGCAGAAATGATGGTTGTTACCTCATGAGACAGTACTGGATGGCATGAGTTGTGCTAAAACAGCCCTTGATTCATAATCCTTGTAAAACTATGAAAATCACAGTAGAAGTCTTTCCTAAGTGTTCTTCATATGAGTTTTTCTAAAACCTCATAATTTAATTTTTAATAAGAAATTAGCGGTGACTTGCATAACTGGTGGATATTTTTATGACAGGAAAATCTTACATTTGTACTTGCAACATCTGAACATGTTAGGGTGATTATTTCTAAACAAATCAGATTAGTCTGGCTATTTTACACTAAGCCTTCTAAAGCAGAGTGTGAGGTTCAGATGAGACTTTAAATTACAGCTTCATCTTGTATATTCCTTGTGTTCTCATGAGCAGTCTAGAGACAACAGCTCTGCTTGTAATTGTACATGTGTCCAATTTTAGCACCAGAAATCTGAGCTATTAAATATTTATCCTAGATCTAGTTGCTGATTTCTAACAGTAGCTAAAACAGTTCAGAAGAATGCAGAAAACTGATTTTTTAAAAATAAATTTCTGCAGCTCTCATGGTCCCTGGTATGTAAGTATCAGGGTTTAGACTTTCTGTAAAATTGTACTGTGATTTAATATAGTTTTCAAGCAAGTCTCCAGTGGCTGCAAAGTATTTCTCATGCAATTCCTTGAGCAAAGTATTGGTCAAACAGCATCCATGTGACTTGGAGTTGAGCTGCATTTTTGGTAATGTCAGAGGAAACATTTGAATTGGACCCTTGGGAATGCTGAGAATCACGGGAAGGAGTTTTCCTCTTCCTCTCTGCATTCCAGAGAGCAAATATTTTGCTGCATTTTGGAACCTACTCATGTGAAATATTCGGCAGTTGAAATTCTTTGCTTATCAAACCAGTGCCTCTCTTGGGAGAGAGTTTTTTTTCCCATAGCTGTTCATGTTGTAATTTGGGAACTCTCTTCCTCCTTGGGTATTCGGTGGCCTGAGGGAGACAAAGGATGTGAAGGGTGAGAAATTGCTTCTGGAGTAAAGCCTCTGGGTAATACGAGTTTATTATGGGTGTTAAGGATTTATTCCTCTCTGGGAGAACGGTTAGTCACTGCAGTTACACAGGCAAGGGTATGTTCCTGTAAAATCCTAGCCCAATTTGAGATTCAGGCAGTTACTCTGAATGTTTCAGTAATGCCATAGAGCAAAACCACTAAAATTTGTTATAACTCGCCATCTGTTACAAACTTTTAACTGCTTTAATAAAAATGCTTTTTTCTTTTCCTTTTTTTTTTTTTTTGGTCACGGGGAGGTGGCAGGGAATTACCATCTCACTACCTTCATTTCAGATTTGGAAACCATGGTGATTCCATTTTTCTTCTAAAAACCTCAGAATTTAATACTTTGCCTTCATATTGAATCATGGTTGGTTGCTCTGAGTTTCAAAAAAGCCCCAAACCAACCAACGCCAAACAAAAAACACTCCTTACAAAAGCACTTTTTGGAGCTTTACTGATTTATTGCATATTAGAATTATGATGTGCAAAAGTTAGTTCAGCCTTTTCTTAGGAAAACAACTTTTTATGATGGTCAAAGATTAGAAATTCTGTTCAGCTTTTATCAGCTACAGAGAATCGATAAATCACTGGTTTTCAGCATTTTTTTACAGTCTTGGTAGACAAATGCAGCACTCTTCAAAAATATCATCCTTTGAACTTTTATTGGGGTCTGCTGCTGCCAGTGCTTTTGAAGGTAACGCTTCCTCTGTAATTTGTGAGTAGATGCTCCTGAAGGGCTGACAGGGGCAGTTCTGGGGATGTCTCGGGGCTGTCTCGGGTTTTCAGGAAGAGCTTTGGTAAATGGGAAATCTTAACATGCAGTCAGCATTAACTATTTTCAAAACATTTGACAGGTATTAGATTTTTAAATTTTACAAAGGTAGATGTAAATATTTGTATTAACTATTTTTGGATTCTTTATTCCCATTTAGTGCAACCTTTACTATCACCTGAGAATCAGATGGCCTTCTGTGTCTTAATCATCAAAGCCTTAGAAAACAAGGTGGCTGTTGGAAGGTAACATAGAGTTTATTCTGGTTTGGTCATCTTTGATACAATTCTTGTATGCTTGTTTTGAAGAAACATTGTCTGCTTGGACACATTTAGTTCATTGCTCTTACTGAGTTAGCTTAGAAGAGTAACATGTGAAATGAAAGGACTTGGGGCGGAATTCTGTTTAAATTTATTATTATTCATTTCTGTTTAAATTTATTTTAGGATATTCCTTCTGAAAGCAACTAATTCAGATCTCATTTTCATTGCATATGCAAGTATGAAGAAATGCTATTTAAAGGTTTACACAAAGTACAGTGTTCAGAGGGAGGTGAATTCCCAGCCTAGATGATGGAAAGGCCTATGTGGATTAAGTGGGTTTGGGTGAGGAATATACTACTCTGGTTTCTCACGTCCTTTAAGAACACAAGAGCTCATGTTCAAAATCCCATGTAGCTGCACATGAGATAAGGGTTAGTTCTATTTATTTTTCTTTCCTGCTACAAGTTTGTTTTAGTTTATGTACTTATGTTTTACTAAGGGCTAAATAATAGGAGGTGAAATGGTTATTGCACGGTGAAATTAACCCCCTTGGTTTCTAGTTGTAAAATGTGTATAAACTGTAAAAAGCACAGGCCAGGGTAAAATAAAATTTTGCGCTAAGAGTGTGCTCTGGCTGTCTTTGAGAAAGACTTAAAATAGTTCCGTGATGGGTGGATGGGTATAAACCTAGGGGTGAAACGAGAGTATCGCTCAAGTTAAAAGATACCAGATGTAGCTGGAATAGAGCATTACAGATGCCACTTAAAGTCCTGTGGTGCTTTGGGTTTTTTGGTAGAAGAGGTTGGTTTCTTTATAAATGCACTACAGTGATAGGATTATTTGAAATTCAGACTAAGTTCCTTTATTCAAGGAAGCGGTGTCCATGCGGGGTCAGCCCATCTACCGGCGCCCTCCGTCCCGCGTTGTCCCGCAGGTTTCCTGTGGCAGCCTGGGCGTTTGTTCCTCACTCCCCACCTGTGAACGAGGGGAGAAGCGCTCTGTGCTGGCGCCCGGTGCCCCCTCCGGCGCTGGGCACTGCAGGAACTGGGTCACACCGAAGGAGGTTGCGGGTTTCCCGTCCCGGCAGCAGCGCTGTCATGTGCTCGACCCGCATCCCGCGGGGCAGGGCGCGCATCACCCCCCGCGCTGGCGAGCGGGGCTGGGGGGAACCCCTGAACAATGGGGTGCCGGGAGGCTGCGCTTCCTGCCGAGCGGCGGCAGGAAAAGGCCCTTTTCCTCCGCATCCTGCCATCGCCGCGCCCGGGGCGGCAGCGCTGGATTTCCGGCAGCAGAAGGAAGACGCGCCGCTGATCCCCCGCGGGCAGATGCCCCACCTGAGCGGCGCCGCAGCCCGACCCGCGCCCTCCGCCCGCTTCCCGGGAGCCGGGCCGGGCTCCTCCTGCTCTCCTTCGCTCCCTCCTTCTGTTCCTCCCTCCCTCCCCGGCTCCCGCCGCCCCCAGGCGGGGCGGTCCCGGCTGCTCCCCGGGGCGGGGGTGGCGGTGCCCCGGCCCTGCCCTGCGCTCCCGTCCTGTCCCGTTCCCCCGCAAACGGCGCTGCCCCCGCGCAGCCCGGCG
>JAOXXN010000175.1:16301086-16339017 GCA_026770055.1 Myrmophylax atrothorax | reverse complement strand
AACTGCATAAGCCATTGTACCTGAGTATGTGCACTCAAAACTTAATGAATTCTCATATTGGTTCATGTTTTCAAATCATGCAACTTAGTGGACTTACAGTGTAGCTTCTTTTGTGGTAAAATGATAATATTTAATGTTTTCATACCTGTTTTCATTCTTTCTGTTAGTGCCTGACAAAAATGGATTGGGATTATCATCTCCGCCTTATGTAGGGAGAAACTGAGGCTCGTGTGATGCAGTAGCTCAGTGACATAATAGACAGAGCAAAGGATTTGTGCTTTATCTGCTGGGCTGTCCTCAGTTCAGGACTCACTGCTGCATGTAGTGTGCGTTCTGGTAGAGTGCATGTGACAAAGGGAGAAGTTAATTTTATCTTTACCACACTTCTGTAAAACAAAATATTTGGCTCTTTCTGCCTCTGCTGCTGGATATGGATTGGAGACTCTCCAAAAGCCCTTTAGTTCTGAAGTCCTGGTCTAAGCTGGTTTCACTTCTCATGTCAGGAGGAGTCTGACCTTGTAATGGATTTCTGAAAATCCTTCTGGTTAGCAATACCCTGGTGGGGAGGAGCAGTATGTGAAGTGGTCAGGAGTGCAGGGAAGCAATTAATTGAAGGAGAACACCAAATCATTGTCTTTTTATTCTCCTCCTCAGCTTGTGAATGCTTTGAAAACAGTATCAACGCTGGAGGTCAAAGTGGTGGACTACAAGTACAAGTACGTAAATTGATGGAAAAATCTGGTGTGAGCTCGTGCTGCCTGTGGCTGTGAAAGCTGTTTGCAGGTGGGGCTGTGTCTGTCCCCATGTCTGACCTCTGCCAAGCCCAAGGACTGGGAAGGAAGAGTGTTATTGAGGGAGTGGTGGGTGAGCTATTCAAGCACTCCCACCCTATGATGCTCTGCTTAGGAATGAATCTCTAGAACATTAGGTTCAGATTAAACCTATTAAATGATGAACAAGTTTTGAAATCACTTTTATTTCTGTTTCATCCCTTCTCCCAAACCCAGCTGTGTTCCCATCACCCTTTTGCATTTGCTAATGCTCTGCAGTAACTGTGGGCCAACAGTTTGTATGATGCCAGTGTCTTATTTTATGTGACGTTGAGTTTAGTAAGGTATATAGCTCTCCTTATTAAAGGTTCTGGTAACCCCTGAAACAACCACTTGAGATCAGTTTGGGGTGCCATGTGTAGCAGGCATTGTTAGAAATGGATTGAAGGAAAAGTTCCCAAATGCCTGTGCCAAATGGCAGCAGCTCCTTCTGCTCACTGGTGCTGTCATGGATCATGCAGGAAGAATGAGAAACTGAAACAGTACTGAGAGATCTGTGTTCTGAGCAAACCAGAGACATTATTGGAAGCTTATTTTTGTACTTCAGCATTACATTGAATCCAGTTCAGAAACAGTTTAAGTCTTTTATGTTAGGGAGTTTTTTTTTGAGGGGTTTTTGTTTAGTTTTCTTTTACAAGGAATGATGCAATTTATTTTAAAGGCAAGTGTAAAGAAAACCCCAAACTTACAAAACTTTAACTTGAAAGAAAATATTTTTGAAACAGATTCTTGTGAAGTTGTGAAACCTGTCTGCATTTCTTTTACTTCCATACTGAGTTATTGCTGGCTGCAGTATTGTTCCTTGAAAAATCAATTCTCTCTTTCAGTATTCCCTTAAGCTAATTTTGTGCTTTCTCCATGTGTGTGATCCTTACTGCTGTGGGTAGACCTGCCACATGATCAGTTTTGTTGTGTTGTATGCAGGGAACTTGAGTTTTCAGAGCAATTGAGAATCACCCACAACTCTGATATATTCATTGGGATGCACGGAGCTGGACTGACCCATCTGCTCTTTCTACCAGACTGGGCTGTTGTTTTTGAGCTGTAAGTCTGTCTCTCTTTCCCTCTGTAATACACACCACTGCTCTTGTCTGTTCCTATGTGTCAATGAAGCCTCTCCCTTGCTAGTGTTTGGCCATGAATGTTTGTCTTCCATCTTTGTTTAGACTTCATTTTTGGCAGCCTCTTCTTCTGGGGATTGAAAAACAGGAAACTTTCATTATAAAATACACTGTGATTATATCATACAGATTTAGCCTGTGAGTTCTCAATATACCATGGTGTAAATATAATGCAGCCTGGTCAGAAATTGCTTGGGGAAAATGGCAAACAATGAGAAATTCTCACTACTCTGCAGGTGTGTCTGAGATCTAATGGTGTTTTGGTGCCCTAGCTGAATTGATTGCACAAGGTACATGTCCAGGGTGCTGGAGATCCCCTGAAGGCTTTTATATCCTTTTTGTGCTCGGGACATGAGCACCAGCTTGCTGACCTCGGCCAGGCCTGTCATTCTTGTAGCTTCCTTTTAACCATATTTTGTCACAAAGTCTGGGTGTTAACAGACACTCCAGCTGTACAGAACGGAACAAAAATGCAGGATGCTTGTCAGAAGAGCACTGAGTGCTCCATCCTGGGAAATTTTGATCTGGGAAGGCTGTGGGGCTGGTGTTTTGCAGCCTGGTCTTGGCTTGAGAGTATTTTGTCCAGTCTCCAAAGAAGTTCAGAATCCCAGGAGGTTTTTTTTCACATATCCAAGAGCTGCTGCAGCTGGACAGGGGCATGTCTGACATGCAGATGTGCCTCAACCTGCCTCCTAGGGCAGTTGTTGTTTTCAGTGGAACAGAATTGGTCCGTGGTGTTGGTGCCTTAGAACAGAAAACCAGACATTTCAACTTGCAGAGTTTTTTCCTGTTTCACCCTGGTAAACTACAGCACAGTCTGTGTTGGTAAATGTAGGGTTTGTGCCTGTTCCTAGATACAATTGTGAAGATGAACGTTGTTACTTGGATCTGGCAAGGCTGAGAGGCATTCATTACATCACTTGGAGGAAAAGGAATAAAGTATTCCCTCAGGATCGGGTAATGATGGGCACTGCTGGGAGGGGGAGGGGCTGGAACTGAAGCATTTAAGGGTTATCTGGCTTTACCTATCTATGTTCTGGTGTTTGAAATAGGATTTTCATTCTTTAGACCAACTTAACTTGCCTGATGTGATTACAAAATCATTTGGTGTTAATGGCTGAGGGAAAAAGAGAAATTAAATTCATTTGACATTAATCCAAGCCATCCATAGCATGGCTGTTCTGCAGTTACTTTGCTGATTCTTTGGCCTCAGAGCAAATCAGTAGATCAGAAATAATAAACTAAAAATGGCAGATCCTCAATGGTTTTTTCTTGCTTTTTTGAATGAAGATGTATTGATTTTTTTTTCTGTCTAAAATTCCTTATCTTGTTTTTCTAGGGACACCACCCAACACTGGGAGAACATCCAAAATTTACAAACTACTCCTTTGATGTGGAAGAATTTATGTACTTGGTGCTTCTGGCTGCAAATCATGTTTCACAGCATTCCAAGTGGCCATTTAGGGTAAAACATGATGAATTCTAAATTAGATTTCTGACTGAAATACTATTTTTAAATAATCATAGAATGGCCTGGGTTGGAAGGAACCTTAAAGATCATTCAGTTCCAACCTGCCATGGGCAGGGACACCTCCCACTGGACCAGGTTGCTTCAAGTCCCTTCCAACCTGGCCTTGGACACTTGCAGGGATGGCATAGCCACAGCTTCCCTGCGCAACCTGTGTCAGTGTCTCACCAGGTCACAGGGAAGGATTTTTCCCTTGTATTTAATCTAAACCTACTCTCTTTCAGTTTGAAGCCATTTTCCTTTGACCTATCACTCCATGCCCTTGCAAAAAGTCCCTCTCCAGCTTTTTTGTTGCCCCTTTAGGCTCTGAAAGGGGTTCTAAGGTCTCCTCAAAGCCTTTTCTCCAGGCTGAACACTCCCCAGCTCTCCCAGCCTGTCTCCAGAGCATCACTGGATCATCTGTGTGTCCCTCCTCTGGACTCACTCAGGTCACTGATCTCCATTTGGACATCAAGCCATTGACCACAACGCTTTGAGTGCAGCCACATAACCAATTTCTTATCCATCCTCATAATGCTCCATAAAAATACTGTAGCAACATGAGGCAAAGTGTTGTTGTGAAATGTGTAAACCTCTACGAGGGAAAATAGCTTGTCATTACTTTTTCAGACCACTTCTTAGCACCATACCTAGTCTTTATATTCCTTCTCTAGTCTGGGAGGTTTTGATATGTTAAAACTGTTTTTCAGAACTCTTTTTGGTTTTTGGACTGTGTTTTTTCATTCCAGATTCTGAAATACTCATCTTTATGCAAAGATATGTCCATCCATTTCATGTAAGGTTTTCTGGGGTAGATACAGTGTCAACAGACTGCAAACTTCTGTTTTAAGTTTAGAAACATTTTCACATTAGAGGCCACAGGCTTGTGTTTTTACATTTAAATATAAACTTTCTCTTCTTTTAGTTATAAATGCTAAAATATAACAGTTCTGCACAGTAGGTTCAGTCAGTCTTCTGTTTCAGAACAGGTAAATCTTTTCCTAAGTGAATACTTAAAACTTCAGGTAAACTATGTGTTTCCTACTTTTTCACATGAACCAGCATGCTGCATTGGAAAACTTGAGCATATTGGAATAAAACTTGAGTCTTTTGGAGGATGCTGAAGGGAATGGGCTTGTATTCTTTTGTGACAAATGACAAGATGGATGCAGTGTCTTTCAGCTGCAGCTGAAAGGAAAGGAATTCATGAGGAACCTTGTTCTTAGAGTCATTAAAAGCCTAATTGTTAATATTCTTGTTTCCTCAAGATGTTGAAGAGTCTAGAAAACTTTTAAAAATCCAAAGCTAGTAGCACAATTCACTGTTTCCAGTGAAGGAAATACTAAGCCAAAGCCAAGTTCTTTATGAAATCCCCCGCTCCAAGCTGATGTGTTTGTGCTGGTGGAGGGGGAAAAAGGAAGTAGTCCCCCCTCTTAAGTGGGGCTGGAAGAATGTGTAAGAATCAAGTCCAGTGAGATAAAAAACAGAGTTCTGTGTTAAGTTATAGATTTTTTGGGGGAATGTATTCCCATGCTAGACTTGAAGTTCAGTTGTGCAGTGCTGGTGGTGCAAAGCAGAGCACATATTTGTGTGGAAAGGCAGGAGAGTTACAGTAAATGTAAACATTTCTCTGGTCTAATTGTAGATGTTATTGACTTCCCTTCTCCAGCAGCCATAGGCAATTTCACAGAGTGTAGGTGCATTTACTGACCTGCCTGTACTGGCAGGGATGAGTTACTGTAAGCACAATTTCCATATAGATCTCTCATGACCTTAAGCAGTGCATAGGGAAAGCTGGATAGAGCTGAGACCTTCATATATCTGGTGCAATTCTTCCTGTAGTGTGTTGTTTTATTGAGGGAGAAAACTGTTTCACTTTAAAGAACCATAGAAGCAAAATTGCACTTCTTGACATAAGGAAAAAAAAAAGCCCTTGAGAAATACAATTTCCTGTATTTGTGTCTGTGTGGGTTTTTTACCTTGTGGGATTTTCAAAGAAAAAATTGTATAAAACTGAAGTCAGTAAAATGCTTGAGTTTGAATGAAACCAAGTCAAAATAAAGAATACATTTAATTATGAAATGTGCACAGAAGTTTTTTAATAAAAAGCTTTTTAATTAAATAAAAAAGTGTAAGATTTTTGGTCATAGTTTGCCAGGTTCTAGAGGCAAATGTTTTAAACACTCTTAATTGCATGAGTCGTGTCTGCTTTCTCCTCCATGACAGCCTGATGTCCTGAGATCCAAATGGTATTCGTGTCTGTTTGTCTGGGGGTCATTTTGGGGTCTGCTGCCATCCTGCACTGATGGCTTTGGTGCCAGGCATTTGAAGATTGGTTTCTGAAAATGTGTGTATATGTTGAACTTCTGTGGTGCAGGTGATGCTGGTGAAGGCAGTGTGTGGGTGCAGGAGTGTGCTTGAGTCTGTGCAGAAGCAGCTAATGAGGAGCTGCTCTTTCAAGTGATTACTTAAGCAAATGGTTGAACATATGCATGGAGGAGAGTCTGCAAGGACTTAATCCAAGGGCAAAATATCCTGCCAACATTCAGGACTTTCAGCAAATGTGAGTGCAGCATCAACAGTTGGTGGCCAATTTATTATTCAGCCTTTATGGCTTAATATTACTGAATGAAAATACTGGTTTTGTTGATTAACTTTACAAGTAGTCACAAAATTATCCTGGCAGCAGAAGGAGGTTTGGTTGGATTAATGGGGTTTTGCCAATAAATCCTGAGAGAGTTTGGACAACAGCAAAAATCTGGCTTGTGGCTTTCTTACAGAGGGTCTGGGCTGTCTCTGTCTGCCTGGAAGTTGGAATTTGAGAGAATCCATGAGACTTCTGGGCCACTTGTTCTTTAGGCAGGACATAGTTCTGGATTATGTTTTCATTTTGGGACTTCACATAATGTTGCCAATCCTGAACACTTATGGGATTGCCTGTGTACCGTGTACAGTATAAACTGGGAGCTGGATTTGAAACCAAAAATAATTTATGGATGCACGTGGTGTCTTTTTACTTCAGAAGGCTTCAAGATGTATTTTCAATATGTTTCTTTGGGAAAGTCTGTGGAAGTTGCATAAGTGTGAGGAATGGTTTGTGATGGGAAGGTCACAAATCAGGATTATTAATCTTAAGAGTACAATTATAAATATTAAGGTAATAAATTTTTAAAAGCAATTAAATAATAATGGAATTGTTTAATTTTTGCTGTTAATCTTACCAGTACTCTTAATCTTGTTTTTTTTTAAGGAGAAAAAGTCGAGGAAACATTCTCCTTGAGAGCTTTTTATGTGCTCAGAGGGTAAAATGTTTGATTTCAACATTGAATAATTGTTTCAATTTGCTGTGCTTCCCTTAAGTTGAGCTCTTACTTCCTCTCCTCTGAACGCACGTTTCTCATGGATTGGGCTTTTTGTTTGGAATAAATTAAATACTATTAAATACTCTCTGGCTTTGGCCCTGAAATGGTCATAGAAGCTTGTTTTATTTTGTTGTTCATTCATGAATTCATTCTTGTATTTCATGTTCTCATCCCATGGCATGATGAGTCTCAGTGGTGGTTGAGGTGAACTTTCTAGAAACAGCTAAAACTGGAAGACAATAACTGAGCCAGAGTGGGTGAGCCGAGGTGCTGAGTTTCAGTAACTCTGTGTTCGTGGCACTGAGCCATTGATGGTAGGGGGGTATCAAACAGTGCAGCTGATAATGGCATTTTGTGGATGGGGAGATGGGCAGAGGGAACGAGATGGGGGAGGAGGAAGGAACAAATGCAAAGATTTCAGATGGGTAAAACAGAGATTCATTCTCAAGCCTGGAGCTCAGACCTCTGGGAATGTGATTATAAATCAAGTGAGGTGTGTGGAAACCCTGTTGGGACAGAGCCAAAAATTAGGGGAGTGAAAATGTTCACGTCAGAAACTTCAAGGAGATGCAGGAGGGGGAAATGAGAGGTCCTGGATACCCTCGAGTGTGAGCCAGGCAAGAGGGGAGCACCATCCCTGGCCAGGGGATTTCTTGGGGAGAAGGGCCAGGGCTGGAATACTGGGAGGTGACCTGGGAGTTTTGCTGCAGAGATGATCTGGAATGGGCAGTGGAGATTAGCCAGGGATGGTTGCCACAGCAGCACAGAGCTGATGGCACATTCCCAGATGTATTTTTTAATTGGCTGTTGTCCCCTCTTAGAAAAGTGAAGTATTTTTACAATATAAAAATACAATATAGATAAATACAAAAATAACCTTTATATATAAATGAAATAAATTATATATGAATATACCTAATATAATATTAACTATTTCTGTTATTATCAATGTCTTCTGGATAAGTGAATTAACTAAAAAGTAAATAGCAAACTATATCTTAATTTCATTTATGTTTTCTTGGTTTCCCTTTCCCTTCCAATATTCCATAGCAAATCAAAAAGGAGAAGTAGCAAAAAGGAAAAATGATACTGTTACAGAGAATGAATTTGTTTTGAATACATACAACTTCTACAATGGCATTGCTTTTTACCTTGGGTATTTCTTTTAAAATCAGATCTAGTTTTGGCCCTTAGGAAAGTGTTTATTCATGTAGTACATAAAGTCTACAAAGCTGTTGAGTAGTGGATGAGAAATCAGTTCTATGGAGCTCAGCTCACCCATCACTTGGGAACAAAAGAGTGTCAGGAATGTTAACTCTGGTTGCCAGGACTTTTGAGTGCTGGATTTGTTGAAAACTGAAGAAAATATGATGTTCAGTCAGGATTTAAAAAAGTTCAGCATGCATCAGTTATTTCCCAGTTTGTCCTGATTATAATGTCACCGTTGAATACAAAATGCTCTCGGTAATGACATTATATGGGAGAAAAAGTAATCTTACCAAATTGTCAGCAGTGATACAGCCTGGAGAAAAGGAGGCTTGGGGGGACCTTCTCCCTCTCTGCAACTCCCTGCCAGGACGGGGGAGCCAGGTGAGAGGTGGGCTCTGCTCCCAGGGAACAAGGGATACAAGAGGAAACAGCCTCAAGTTGTACCAGGGGAGCTTTAGATGGGATATAGGAAAACTTTCTTCATTTAAATCATTGTCAAGCTGCCCAGGGAAGTGGTGCAGTGCCCATCCCTGGGGCTATTTAAAAGAGGTGTAGATGTGGCACCTGGGGACATGTTTTAGTGATGGCCTTGACAGTGCTGGTTAATGGTTGGACTGAGTGACCTAAGTCGTTTCCAACCTAAATAATTCTGATTCCATGCTGATTAACACCAGCTCAGAACTTGAAATCTGCTTCCGCCACTCACATGCCCCCAGTCAGTGATGTGGCTGTACATTGTGTTTCAGAGAGTCTTTCAGGAGAGCATCCAGCGCTCTGCTGGGAGGTGACAGCTGATGTCCTGCTGGTCCTGCTGGTCCCAGGGGTCTCTGCTCACTGGAAATGTCTCCTGCCTTGGAGGGACATCCAATTTCCAGGTGAGGCAGAGGAGCATTCACTACCTATTGCCTCAGAGTGCAGTAGGTGTCAGCAGAGCCCTTCCCAACGTTCAGAGAGAATCTCATTTCAGATGCAGAAGCTGCTCACTGAGGAGCACAACAAAGCAACTGCTCCTGCAATCAGGATTTTGTTATCCCTCTTCCTCTTTGCAGAAGGAAATACCTGCAAAAAAAGCCAAAAAACAAGAACCCCCAAAAAATTAATCCCGGGAGATTTTAGCTTTTAGCCTAGGATGATTCAGATGGTATAATATCAGTATAGTTTTCATCAGTTTTAGTTTAAGCAACTTAGTTGATTTTGGAAAATAATTTCAGTTTATTTTTCAATTCAGTAAAAATTTTCAGTTTATCTTTTGTAGCAAAATGCTGCTTTTCATTTTGTTCAAAAAACACTTTTTACCAAATTGTCACTTTTTAATAGTTAATAAAATTCCTGTTTTGCTGCAAAATCTTGATTTGCACTTAGGCAACACATTACCCAGTTGTGAATGTATTCAGCACCTTCCACTACCTAATTACTTCCCCCATGTTGTTCACTGTGGGGTGTGTGCATAAGCACCTGGTGTCATGAAAATATAAACCACTGACACTTTGAAAATAGTAAGAAAATACTGGAAAATTATGGAGATGTTATACTATTTACAAAAAAAGCAATTACCCTGAAGATACTTGACTTTTAAAGAAAAAAAGTTTAGTTTTGTAGTTTGTCCCCTTTCCAACTAATTCCACAGTTGGTCTTTTAAAAGGGAATTCTTTGACTTTTCTTTGCAGCTCTGGGAAGCTTTGAGCTGATACAGGGAGGGCTGTGGTGTCCAGCCATGTCTCTGCACGGTGGTTAAAGTCAGTGAAGATGATTTCCCTGCCTGACATCTCATCCGCAGCTTTCAACAGCTGGACAAAGTAACAATATGCTTTAAATGTTAATATAGGATAGTAACTGTTTGAACTACCATTCAAGAAGGGTGGAAAGCAGGTGAGTTTTGTAATGTGATGGAAGTACTGAAGAAGGCAGATGTGATTTAAGAGGAATACATCCGTCATCAACTTTAATGAATTAAGTTGAATCAGAGCTCTTTGGTGTCTCCCTGTGTGAAGAAACCTCAAAACTATCATTTTGCTTTCAGTGGTGCAGGATAAGGCAGACCCTGTGAAAAGAGAATGTGAAAGACAATACCTGACTGGTACAAGTTGGCATCTCTTGGCCATTCTCCATGGATTTGTGTCAGATGAGGAACCTGGACAGCTCCTGAATGTGCAACAAAGTGTGGGCAGCTCTGATGGAGACTGCAGCAGGCATTACCCTATTTGGAATTTATTTGCATCTTGGAGGTAATTAAAATCCTCATTATGGTGATATGTCAGGTGTGGGAACCTTCTCCAGTGCTGGGGATGTCCAGAAGGCAGCTCAGAGGGCTGTGTCCGGCATGGGGAGGGATAGCCACATTGGTCAGGGCTCTGTGAGGATCCTGGCACCAGTGAGAGGGCAGTGGTGACCACTGGGCATCATTCATTACCCCATCAAGGACTGGGAGCATCCATCAGCATGAAGGCGTGTGTGTTGAGCTGACAGCTCCGAATTGTTTCCTCACCAATTACCGCGCCAAAGCCTTGATAGCGTAATGAAATGTGCCTCCTACCTATCACTTCATCTTTGTCAAACTGACCGGGTGTTCTTAGTTTGTTATGACTGGGAGAACTTCAGCAGCGTCAGAGAAATAAGCAAGCCTGTCTCTGGTGTGAAAGGCTTAAAGATGGGATGGATGCTGTGAAACAAAAATGCCTCAGTCCAGATGAAAATGTACATGGAAAAAAACCCTCACAGACCAGCTGAGCCCTCTCAGCTATGTCATCATTTGGGACCCAGTGAGAGATGAGAAGAGTAAGAACTTCTCTTTTGCTAGACATCCTTATACTTAGCAAAGGATTCAGCCTTTCTTATAATTTATTCATTGTGGTCTAACACAGTCTAAAATATCAGACCTTCCCTCTCCATCCTTTTACATACGCATTTTTGATGCCTCTTAATTCATTATTTAAGCAGCCTGCATTCTGCTTTACAAAATTCCCTCCTCTCCAGTACGTTAATGTTACCAGTTATTTGTGTATCCATGTCAGTGGCTTTCCAACAGGGAAGGGGCAGGGTGGGATGCTGAGCCCCCAGCCCTTGCCTCCTGTGCCCACACCAGCTCAGTTCTCCTGCTTGGTGAGGAGCAGCAAAAGTTGGGCAGCCAGAACTCGAGTGCTGAAGCTCCAGCAAACACTCAAGTATGTGCTGAAGTGATGCTTGAATGTGTGTTGCTTTGAAGCCTGGGAGCTCTTCTGAGAGAGGCAGTGGCTCAGTGGCACTTTAGAGAGGGTGGGAGAATGGGACATTGCAGCTCTTTGTACCCAGACAGCTGGGTGGAACCCCCCCTCCTGCTGGGACCTGGAGTCCCACTCCTGGGACTCCCTGAAAATCCATTTCACCAGCACATCCCACCCTGCAGCAACAGCTGAGTTAGCAAGGGTGAGATGCAGGGGATCCTTTTGATAGAAGTGCACCTGGAGCACAAAGTACACAAAGTATTCCCTGTCTCGTCATTAATTACAAAGTTGGATAACTGTCAACAGGAACATTTGCAGCTGAAAAACGTGTCTGTACTTCGTGAAGTCTGAGTGATGCTTTGATTTGAATTCTTGCAGCAATCTGTTTGCTCCCTGGGTATGGTGTTTGGATCTCTGCCAGATGTGCCATTCCACCCCCTCAGATTCCGTGTGCAGTGTCTGCGAGGCGGGTCTGGATCCGGGAACGGTGAGTTCGGAAAGCGTCATGTTCCTAGCACTGCAATTCCCCAACAAAAGAAAACTGGGTAGTTGGTTCAATGCAGAATACTAGAACACCTCATTTAACAACAACAAAAAAGGTTAAGTAAATTAAGAGGAACTCAAGTGCCCCAAACCTCCTTCTTATGCTCTTGGTTGCAGAACTGCCCTGGATATTGTCCGTTCAGGGTTTTTAACATTCCACCCAAAGAAAAAGTTGGTACTATTTGACCTGTTAATGCTTCAAAGAAAACATTTCTGAATACTATGTAATAAATCAATCTCTGTTTTCATTTTCAGTTAGGTCTCATGAGAAAGTCTAGGACTAAAAAAAAAAACCTGACAGCTTTCTGGTCATTTAAAGTAAGTTGCCTTTCATTGATCAGATTTGAAAGTATTTAATACTAGTTTTGTCCAGTGGCATCAGCTGAGGGTGCTGTCATGTTGGGGACAACAGGAGGAAGCATAATTCCTGTCTGCATGGCAGGAGCTTGTTCTCAGCAGAAGGGCCTTGGCTGAGGACATCTCAGATCCCACTGACTCAGTACTTGGCTAAATATTTTTGTCTTCTGTTTTGCAAACAGTAAACAATCTAACTTATTTCTAGGGCTTTTGGGGTTTGCCCCCTCCTGACAAAACAGCTTTTACTTGTTCTCATGTTTACTTCCTGCCAGCTCTCCAATATCGTATTTGCACAGTCGATACTCCTCTGCTGGCAGATTATTTTTAATAGAGCGGTTTATTAAAGCATCTTTCATGAGAATATTTGTGTTGCAATGCATGTCAGAGCACCGCTGTGTGAGAAAGGTTGCTCCTGAACGCAGCAGTACGGTGACCTGTTTATCAAATTTTATGCTTGGAACATTTATATGGAGAAGGGTAAAAAGGAACGTGACTGCAGATCCTGTGTAGATCCTCCTGCAAATCCCACTGTGGGTAAAGTCTTGCTGGACATCGACATGTTGTGAAGAAAGTACAGCATGTTCCATGCAGCTTTTTGGTGCCCAGCTTGTCTTTCCATTACTTTTTGAATTCTGGTAATCTAAATTCTTCTTTTTTAAAAAATTTGTTTCCTTTTTCTCTTTACTAGGAAGACATCTCAAGTTTCTCTCACTGGAGGCAAGTGTCAATTTACTTCTAATATATTCTGTTACTCTTGGAGTAATGTTGTTAATCCAGAGTAATGCTGGACTGCTTCTTTTTGACCTTTTTTTATGGTTATATTTTACACTTTTGCCATCAGTCTGAGCTGGAGAGGGTCAGTGGCACTGCCTGCACTGAAGTCCACAGCTCACCCCTCCTGGGATTTCAGTGGCACTAAGATGGTATCAGAGGTGGGGTCTGATGTCACTGGACATGAGAACTCTCCTCCTTCCAGCCACTCTCCCAGCCAACACTCCACAGAGAAAAATTTTGGCATGGCTATTGCAGGCAGCTCCAGTTAATTTTTTTCTTTTTTGCTATTAATTATTATTGGAGGCAATTTCCAGTGAATTAAAATCCTCATGTCTATGCAGTAGGGCTGCATCGTGCTCTGGGTGTGTTTATTTTACTCTGTGTCTGCTCATGCAGATTTCCTGAGCCCCTGGAGTTTTCCTAGCTTCACTCTGGTATTTGACATTTATTCTTTGTGTGCTTTTCCAGCTCATTAATTTATTAAACATCAACGGTGATGCAGGTCTTTGATCCTCTTAAAAATTAACCACCTACGCCTGTCTCTTAACCAGTTCTTGAGCCATGAATATATTCCCTCTCTCCTGGATACTTCAGCTCATCAACAGACCCTTGCCAGTGCCTTTGCCCAAGATGTTTTGAAATAGCATACAACTTAAATGTGAATTTCCCTTACTATTTTTCAGATTTGCTTGTGGAGAGGTGCAGTTTTTCTCTGCAGGAATATGTTTTTCACCAAGGTATGTGTAACTTACTGGCTTCTCAAAATAATTTACTTCTTTGGCAAGTTAAAAAAAAGTTGACTGGGAAATGGATTAGTCTTGAGAATTTCTTAAAGAAGGGGGACACCTGATATTAGAGGGAAGGGATCTCTGTGCTGGAGGCCCAGTTGCTCTCTCCTTGCAGAGCTTTATGGTGAAGCCATCTGGTCCTGAGAATTTGTGCTTTCCCCTGTGCTGCTGACTCAGGTCATGCTGCATCTCCCTTCTGCCTGAAACTCCTGGGTGTCCCCCATGCCCAGTCCAGGATTTGAATATCCTCCTTTACAGGACTGCTTGAATCCTACCCACATTCCCAAATTTTTTTTTCTTTTTTCTGTGTGTGTGTGTGCTCTCTTCCTATGGGAGATAAAATACATCACTACAATGTCCCGCAGCCCCTAAAGCCTAATGGTCCAGGCAGAGTTTACTGCTGAACTTTGGTCCCCAGGAGATGGGAGCTTCCCTCCCTGGAAAAAGGTTGCCTCTGAGTTGCTAAGAAACAGCTTGTCACTGTGGCATGGGCTGTAATCAGTTGTGTACAGGTAATTAGAAGTCACTACTGCTGTATTATTAACTGTTTGTTGATTTTTTTTCCTTTTAAATAATTTTCCTCTCCGTCCCCAGAGCATTCAACACTCCTGGTACATCTGCATCAATTATGCATCATCTGTGTGATTTTTCTTCCTGTGGAAACTTGGCTTCCAGAGGCTCTTTGTGGTGCTCCAGCCATGACCTAACCCTCCTTTGCTGAATAATTCCTACCGAGACAACACAGTTTCCCCACTGTGTTTTCCACGCTGCCGTGTTTCAGCAAGGCAAATAAATCAGGCTGTCTCCTGCCACCAGGCAGCCTTGTTTGCTCAATTTTGCTGTTCCATTTCTTGCTTTATTGAATAAGCATGTATTTATGTACCTTGTGTCCTTTTTCTGCCTGCCCATTTTTTATTGAACTTCTCTATCGGCTGCACGGTTGGGTTTTCCTGACAGGGTTTTGGATCTTAAAATGCTATTTCTTCAGACCAGCTGTCACTTCTGTCCTAACCTTGTCCCAGGAGGTCTCTGTGCATTGCTTACGTGTCTAGCTCTGCCTGCCTGATCTAAGTGCCCCTTCACCTTCCCCTCAGCTCTTGTAGTTTTAATGCCTTGTACTTGAAATCTTGCTGGGATTTTACCCCATCTCCTTAATTAAGGTGACTCTCCTATTTTTGGTTCTCTCCAAAAACCAGCACCCATACAATGAGCTTCTCTCACATCCCTTATGCCTGAGCTCCTCTTTGTGCTGGTACATTCCACAGGCAGTGCTGAGCCCATGTCTCTCCAGGGACCAGCAGCAAGATGCTGCTGCACCAGCCCTGGTCTTAAATCTCTTCCCCAGTAATAGAAGCAGTCTCCAGCCCCAGACTGACAGGTTTATTTTAACACACCTCAGCCTACAATAGAGCCATAGGCTGTGGCTCCCAGGGCAGCTCACGGTGCTTCTGAGGGAGCCTCGTGTTCCACTTTGCTGGAGCAAACACCGAGTGGCAGCTGGGGAGAGATGTGTGAGTGCTTCCCCAGTGGGGATCTGCTCCTGTCTCGTGAGATGTTATCCCCCACCCAGCAAGTTCAGACTGGAAAGGAAAGGTTTTGTGCTGAATCACCAGTTTGGGAATGTGCCACTTTGTGGGATTTCCCCCCACCCCAAATCCCCATTTCTCTTAGGAGAGCACTATGGAGCTTGGGGGGGTGTGGGGTAACAGAAACCCTTTTCCCTAATGGCTCATATTTCTGCCTAGTGACTGCCTGCCAAATTTGATGTTGGGAGACGCTGAGATCTGTAGGGCTGAAGGTTGGTGTCTAATGAAGGGGCGTCAGGATGGGAATGAGTTTTTTATATCCCGCGCAGCTGAACACCAGGATGTTATTTATAGCTGCTCACTTGCACCATAAGCACCTGTAGAGACTTTATTCTTCAGCCTTTCAGTGGAATCACAAATGACAGAAAGAGCTGAAGATGTAATGACCCTTGAGGTAGGAGAAATTATTTACCAAACCGTAGATAAGACGATAGATCTCTCCTGCACTGTGTTTAGGGCATCCAATCTATTGCAGATGTTACCATAGTCATGCTGTTTAATTTAAAATTGCCCTGCCTTCCTTGTGTCTCCAATTCTTTTCTTGGGAAACTAAATCCTTTCATAACCTAAATGCAGCAGAGGAGATGAAAGCAGCTGGTCTGGGGATGTATATGGCCATTCCAAGGGAGCTCTATGTAATTGTTTTTTAAATGGACATGCTTGCTCTATTTTTTTGGTCTGGTTCATCCTGGTTTAGTTTTTTGTGGTGTGTTTTCTGTCATATGCTCCTTGTCTAGCAATAAAAAGCTACCAAGATTAAAAGCCTTTGTTAATTTATAATGGGCACAGTAAGAGCTCTTCTCATTTTACCAAATTTGCAACCTCCGTAGCAGGTATGATACAGGGATTATAAAGGAGTGGATACCATTGGTTTCCTGGAATAATTTTCTTTGTGCATGGGTCAAAAGGATAAGGATTAACAAAACTGTTAGGTGTTTGAGACAGCAGCCCTGTCTATTTACTTTTAAAATCTGTCTCTGAACAGGGCAGGTGACTCTGGAGTAGAAGACTTGCCACTGTCTTGGAGTGAACATAGTCCCTACTCCCAAAAAACTCATTCCCTTCAGATAAATTTCTCCCTACCAAACACTCAAGAGGTCTTTCTCTGCTGAAATCAGAGAAGGATCCCAGCTTCATCTGTGTATGAGGAGACTGATTTATGCTTGCAAGATGTTATATGATTGGTCCCAATTTTTAATATGTGCTTTCAGCTGCAATGTCAAGCAGTGAGTTGTGTAAATCTCTCCAGTGTGAGCTTTATTTATCATTTATCAATCACATGTGAGCCCTAATTTTAGTTTTCCCTCTTCTGAGACCAGGTTTTGGAAGCACTCAATGGATGTCAAACCAAGCTGGAGATAGTCCTGGGGATTCATTTCACCCATGGCTTTTTTCAGGTCTCTGGTGAGACCCATGGTATAAGAGAAGCCATTTACCCACAGGTCCTGGATTGTTCTTCCTGGTGGTGCTGCAATCAGAGCTGTGAAGGAAAATGATCTATGTGCAACAGCTTGATTATACTTGTCCTGAGGTACTTCTATGCTAAAGGATTTTCAAGTTTTAATCAGTCTGCATTAACCGTGATGTTCTTGTAGTTGTTTCATGGAAAGAAAGCAACTGTTGATTGTACTAAAAGCATTAAGTGACCTCTGCTAATTAAAAGATAATGTCAGTGCAACTGAGTGGAGTGCCTGGGTCTTTAGCCTTTTAGATAGACATTAAATGAAAATCAAAGAGTTTGTAGGAAATAAATGTGGCAAAGGTAAGAGACTTGTTTGTGGAAATAGCAGGTCATGTTTCAGTAAAATGATTTAATCCATTAATGATACCTAATATGCCATAGAATCAGCAATTTGCTGAAAAAGAACAATCTTCCTCCCCAGTTGTGGGATGTCTTCGCTTACTCCAGCTTGACTGGTGCATTTTGCTTGGGAAGCCTATGATATAGTGGATCCACTGTGTCCTTCTGTTGTCCATAAATAAACTAAATGTGTTTCCCCACAAATGCATGTCACCTTTTAAATGACCCAGACATTTGGTGTTAAGATCTGTGTTCAGTAATAATGTAGTCAGTGTCTACAAATGCAGTCTTACTTGCCTTTTTTCATTAATCTTGGTGTCTGGGAGAGAAAGCAAGACAGGTGGAATAACTATGTGCAAGCACATCCCTTACTCCTTGGAGACTTTAACAGGTAAATATTATCTTCTGCTTTCTATGTTTGTATAGATCCAAAATGAAAGCCCTTTGGACAGGGAAACAATGGCACAAATCCTGTGTGAAATCACCTGAAGATGCTGCCTACCCATGTCCCTGGGGAGCCCTGGTGGCCAGAGATATGTTGGAGGAGATGCCAAAGCAGTTGGTAAAACTGTGGTATAATTTTTCAGGTTTGCACCTCACCCTTTGACTCCTTCCTCTAAGAGAAGAAACAAAAGGAAGGACAGTTAAAATACAGGGGTTTTTTTCCACATGGAAGAAGTTAAATCCCACGTGGGAATATAGAGTGGAATGTAATGGTTCAAAATGTGGTATTGAGAATGAGGTTGGCTCCGTGCATAAAGCAGAGGCTTCACAGGGAGGAGAGGGGAGGTATCTGCTTCTCTTCAGATTAGAAGAAATGTTCTGGAAGCCAAAGGTAATCTCTTCCCAGGCAGTTTGTAACTGAGCTTCACAGCTGCCAAATTGCATTTGATCACATTCAGCATCTCTAGCTGAGGAGGCTGCAGGGTGAGGAGCAGCACGTTGTCAGGGTGTGAAGGCATATGAGCCAGCCCTGGCTCTGCTCTCTGTCAGAAGCTCCATCCAAAGCATCTTTCCAGGTAGAAAATGTCTGATTTGCCACCATCTACAAAGATGGGCTGAGCCTCTGTGGTGCTGCTGATCTTCTGACCAGGAAGCCAGTGCTGGGATGAGCTCATGAGCTGCAGACTCAGCTGCTACCAGTGATGGTGCTGCAGCATCTGTGCCATTTATCCATCACTGTGGGCAGGAGATCCCATCACTGTGGGATCCCCTTTGCTGGCACGTGACTTCTCCCACTCCTGTGCCAAGTGTGCAAGGCCTGCTGGCTCCAGGATGCACCATGTGCATCACTGTGTGGTAGTCACAGAATCAGAGAATGAATTAGAGTATCACTGAATACTTTGGATTGTTCCATCTTGTTCCAACCCTCTGCCATGGGCAGGGACACCTTCCACTAGACCAGGTTGCTCAAAGCCCCATCCAGCCTGGCCTCGAAGATTTCCAGGGATGGGGCAGCCACAGCTTGTCTGGGCAACAAGAGTCAATATTGCCCTCAGAAAGGGCAGCTCTGGGAGTGTCTCTGACAAGCACAGCCTGGGCTGATCCGCCCAGGCTGCCTGGAGCAGGAGCTGTGAGCGGCTCCCGGCGTGGGAGGTGGGAGGATCTGGTATTGCAGGGGGAGCAGCAGCAGCAGCAGCGCCGTGTCCAGCCCCTGCCTGCAAGCTGGGGGAGCATCATTTCAGGGCCAGGGGTGTCCTCTCAGGCAAAGAGAGTAACAGGATGAGGGTGGAATTTTCAAGTAGAACATAGTGATCTTTCTCAGTGTCAGGCACCCACCTTACAAAAAATATTGTTCATCTCAAGGGAAATCTAAATGGGAGGTTTTGACATAAGTATCCCCTTTATAGAAGCTTCCCCCTCCTCCCCACCCACTTGCAGTAGAAAGTTACATCCACTTATGTGAAACACGAAGATTTTTCACTTTGAAAACTTTGAACTTTGAAAAAATGCCCTTTCTGTCTATCCTTAGCACTGAATTTCGTGGAATCCACTCCTTTGTTGTACTGAGGTCTCAGCAGTGCCTGATGCCTCATGTCTCTCCTCTCTGGTTTTTCAGTGTTTTTTAAAGAGCAATATGTACACCTGAAGGTATTTTAAAGAAACTATTTAAAAGGTTTTAAAAAATAAAATAAATACTTGGCATTGAGGTTCTTGGAGTGCATGATGAATATTTTAATAGTTAAAAATCTAGCCAGAGAGAAAGGAAAGGATTTAGTGCTCTAAATAAAACACTCTGTGGGTTTTAATGTGCAAAAATGGACAACAATGGCTTTAAAACCTCTCCACAAATCCTTACATCTATGCCCTGATATACTCTGTGTATGTTATATCCGTAGTCAGTAATGGTCTGTTATGTCTTTTTAGATGCTGAGGGAAGGTATTGCACAATTTTTCTCCTCTAGGACTTTGAATAATAACCTTTAGGTTTTGAGCAGAGAGTTTGGAGCTTTGGGAAGAAAGCCATGGATGTGAATCTCATCTTCAGCACCTTCATTCTCAGAGTTTTTGTGTTCCTGGAAAGGGAAAACCAGAGTGAAAGGGAGATTTGGGAGGTGATCATTCCCACAAAGAGCAGCTCAGACAGCATAAATTGTGGAAAGCTCTGTGCTCACATAACTTCTAATTGTCTTGTGACTGCAGAAAGTTTCAGACCAACAAAGGGGTAATGTTTGTTTGTGTCTCTGTTGAACATTTCCATTTCTTTCTCTCACACACACCTCCCCACACAGCTGGAAAAAAAAGAGAAGCTTTTTGTAGTATCAGAAGGCAGAGCATTGCTTTGGTTCTTAGTTGGGTAACTGGTCAACTCAGTAGCTAAGAAAGTCTTTAGCGCTTTTTTTTTTTAATTAACCAAATGTATTAGTGTCCATGAAACAAGTATTTCTGTAATGATTTCTGTGAAATAATATCTGTTGCCTGAGCAAGAGCCCTTCAGTCCTGCTGTAAGGTTACCTTTCTGCAAATGTTCCTGCTAATCGAATCTTCTGTATTTTCTTCCTTGCTTTTATAGTAACTCCTGTTGCTAAATGTAGTGAATGCAAATGCTAAAGTGATGGTGTCAGTGTAAATTATTAAAATTACATGGAGTAATAAAAATGTGTTGTGTATAAAAAGAAGCAGAACAAGGAAGTAGAACTCAAGCTTTTAAGTTACTTCAGAAAATTCCCTATATCTATAATATGGACAAACTATACATTAAGTACAGTTGGGTTTTATCTTTATATATTTTCTAAATCAAAATGTTTGGATGTCATAGTTTTTATGCTTCCAGTTTCCCCAAAGAAAATGAGATGGTGAGAGGTCTGCTCACAGGTTTTTGATAATTTTTGGAAGCATCTTGGTTTGGGTGATTAAAAACACAGGGTCTAAAATCATAAGTCACTTCTAAAAATCTATGGGGTCTGTTTATAAAACCAGGAGCACTGAAAAGATTAAACTGTATGAAGATCACTTTGTATCAAATATATAAATTAATTTATTTGGTGCATAATGTCTGTTTTCTTTTTATCAAGAGAGAGAAGTTCTTGAGAATCAATAAATTAAATAGACCCTTCGTCACCTATTGGCTTTTTTACTATATATGAATGAAAATAATCCATTTGAGTTCTTCCTTTCTTGTAGTAGGCACTCAGAGAGTGGATATAGGAATTGTCATGGAGAGCTGGAAAGAGACACTAAAGAGCACAGATGTAAGGGTGGTGTTATATAAAAAAAGAGTTCAGTGCATAATCTCAGCCCTTGATGGAGAAGATATGGTGAAATGTTGACTTTAATTGCCATGGGACATAGATTAGCAGATGGTCCCATGGATAGACTGCTCTCCATGTCTATAAATAGCATAAGTTAATTTATGCAAGATCTCTCTTTTCTTCTATAGCTATCTCCCGATGTGTCGATATCTTTCTGGCAAGGAAGTATCCAGCACTGGAGCTGGAATATAGGTCCTGTTTAAAGCCCTGGTATCACGTGATTATATTACAGCAAAAAAGCATCTGATCAAGTAAGTCCTGATTGAAAAGACAGGCTATGACAGCCCGATCTGGATGCACCTTCATTTCAAAAATAACTATCGGGTATCTGCAAGTCAGCTGGAATAATGGCTGTGAGACGTGGGGAAGGCAGTGCGGCTCCGAGCAGGGTCAGGGAGCCTCGTGTGGCTCCCATCTCATGCTGCTGAGTGCTGTTCTGCTTTGCACATCTCGTCTGCCTTCAGCTTCCACCTCCCCACTGCTGGATGAATTTCTTTGCTTGAGGTCTCATTGCCACAATCTATTTTTCATGGCTGTTCTTTCTGGTCAGTCCTGCACAGCTTTGCTTGCTTGTCTCCTTTCTCTCCTGCTGTCTGCACGCTCAGGTTTTGGGGCTGGTCCCCATCAAGCTGCAGTGCTGGGGGGCTGTTTGCATAGTTTAGGGCAACCACATTAACCCTGTTGGGGTCCTCCTGCTCCTGCCCAGCAGCTTAACACTCAGAGGGACCAGCACCTGCTCTCTGCCCCTTCCCAGACTGGTATCTGAACCTTGAGTGACACTGTGGGAGCAGCCACGACTGGCAGAGGTATTCTAAAAAGGAACTGCTGAAGCTGGTGGAAAGCCTTGTGTCTTCAAGTACCCTCCAAGTTTTAGGCCAAGCAGCAAAAGCACTCACAGGTAAGTGGCAGAAAGGGTTTGGGACCTGCCATCGCTCTGTGCAGTCTGCATTCTCTGTATTGGGTTTTGCCTGCCTGACATGTAGACCCTGGTGCTACAGCTGCCCCTCAGATCCTTATCGCTGGAGTTTATTTCCCTCTTTACTGGGCTTTCCCAGGCCTCCCAATCCATGCCTGTAGTTTCTGTAATGGAAATCTCACTTATGAGTTCATGTTTTTGGTTTCTCTGTCATTGAAGAGACCTCACATTTACAGACTTGGCTGCAATTATCGCCAATGCAATTGGTAACCAGATTCCCATGGATATTTCTGCTTTGGGGGGGTTTTGTGCCATTTGTGTCTTGTCTAAAGAACTGTCAGAAAACCTCACTTTTAAACTATTCATCTATCATTGTGCAAAATTGGGCAAAATTATAAATTATAAATCAGAGTCCAAGCAATTTTTATGTCCTGTTCTCCCTTGCTACTACGAAGTATTAATAAACAGGCAATATGCAAAGAACTTGCCTATGTAAGTACGGGCAGCATTTTAAGACAGAGCACTTTCTTTTCCCAACAGTAACACATTATCTCCCAGCCCCACAGAAGGGATGAGCCATCCCTGTGCTCACCACCTGGGCAGGTAGATGAAAACCTAACAGAGGACCTGCAGTGACCGACCTTGTGCCATTTTGAGCCTGATGTTGATCAAAATTAGCCACCACAAACATGCACTGAAAGATTAAGGTCCATATCCTACTCCATGATAAATCTAACCCCCCTATGGTTCAGTAGGGATATTCTGGATTTACCTACATGTAATTTTGAGCAGATTTTGGACCCTGCTCATGAGCATTATGCCTGTCCCTACAGGAAGGAAGATTGATTCTGGCCTTACTTAAACTAAGCAGCTTTAATCATTCAGTATGGAAACACCAAGACTGGGCTGGGGGCTGGGAACACAGACATGGGAAGCCTATAATCTTTGGTTAAGTTGTAATGAAATTGTCCAGGATGAGAGGGAAACAGATGGATTCTGATTAATTTCTCACAAGTGTAGACCTCAGCATCCGATGTAACATATGTGGTGAGCAAATGTCACTCATGCCTCCAAAGTGCAGAAAAAAATCACTATTGTCAGGATATATTCATTGGCATATTGGCTGCTGAACTCCCAAGGGTGTGAGGATGCTGTGCATTACATTTAGTCCCAAATTAAATATTCAGAGGCAGAGATACCTAACCCTTTCCTGTATGCCTCACTGGTTATCACAGTTGAACCTAATGAATTGAAAGAGGGAGGGGAAGGGAGATTTCCTCCCCCGCTTTGTAAATCGTTATTTACTGTGGAAGGACTATCAAGATGGCTTGATATTTCTGCTTTACAGAGTTCAGATGGCTACCAATACAGCCTGAGTTAGAGAAAATAATGCAGCTTTGAGCTGTAAATGAGCAACTACATGACTTTCATCTTGTATTGATAGAAATCAGAGCCCCGCTTTGTGTTTGTGGAGTTGTCCTGGGTTTTGTCACTTCTATAATCTATTCCAGGTAATTGCATATTTAAAGAAAATGAAGTTCATTTATTGATTTCCTCTGTATTGTTTAAGGCAGGTAAGATAAGAGGCCAGAGCTACTTTCTCTTGTCTCCATGTAGTCTTAGGAAGTCGAAGGAGCTACAAATGCGAGCAGAGCGAGGCCCCATCTGCGCTGAGGAAAGAGATTCATTACAGCTGACTTGTCCTGTCAGAATTACTGCCCCAGACTGTTTCTCGGAAGATGATGTCACTAAGATATCTATTAGAGTATTTGAACCACAAACTTGAGAAATGAATATTGAGTAGTGGGGCTCCCATGTAGCTCAAAGCTCTGCCCCCATTTACAGCTCCCCCCTTTCAGTCACTTGCTCTGAAAAATCAAGAAACATGTGTGTTATTGTCTTCTCTTCTAAAAATGAATTCCTCATTAGAAAAATGGTGGGGAGGAAGGAGGGGGGGAAGGAGGGGAAATGGTTATTTTGCTCTTTAACTCACTCTAAGTTGAAATTATGTCTATCTTACACCGTTCCCTCTCCTCCTGCTCTACTCACATTACAGGCTGGTTTGTTTGGCTTAATGATCTCCTTTTAAACAAGTGAATGTGCTCCTTTAATTTTTTTTTCTGTCTTTTTTGGTGTGGGGGAAGCTGAATCATCTCAAAAAGAGCTTTATTTCTGATTGAGGAAGATGTGTCTGATAGGGCTGAGGAAACTTGGAGACATCCACATTAGCTGCTGTCATACACTGGCTGAAGCTCCCTCACTCTTCACATGCAGCCCTTTGTTTTGCTCTGAATAGAAGATGCAGTAGTAGCTGGGACTACACTAAAGACCTGAAGTCACAACCTTCATTTTAATTAAGACTCCTAATTTTGGAAAACTTGACCTGAGATTCGTGTTTCCCTCTTTCACCATTTCATACTGTGACCTGTGCTGGCCTACAGGCTCCTCTCACCCCGTGGAGCACAGCAGTGTTTAGTTTGACTTCATTGCTCATTAGAGACAAGTAGTAGTCTCTATGCTTAAATCTTTAAAAATTATGATAAGACAATGAGACTCTGATTCCTCAGAAAGCTGAGAGAAATTGGGTTTGCTGAAATTTCTGTGTGTTGGGGTTTTTTTTCCTGAAATGGGTTGTTTCCTACATTTATCACCTGTCCTTGCCTTAATTATGCACCAGAATTGAGGTAACAATTTGTGCATCTGCAAACTTTTTGAATACAGTGCTCTCCTTTGTCAGCAGGAACCTCCTGTTCAGTTTTTCTGTTTTGTCCATGGTTCCTGACAATGCATCACTTACAGTTCCCTCCATTAAGCTGTTGTCAGTGCAATGGACTAAGCTTGATCATTGCTTATTGCATCAAGACTGCACAAGGCAAAATAACATAAATACTCCCTTGATCTCCACACACTGAACAAGATCAAACTGTTTCTTTTTTCCTTGTTTTATCACATAGCATGGAATTTCCTAAAAATGTTACGGTCCCCTTTGCTGTCCTGGAGACTAGGAGCTGTTCTGGGACTCCCTGGCCCATGAAAGTGGTGACATTGCAAAGCTACATTAGGATTTTTTGACCCAGTTTGTGTTGCATGGAAACCTCAGAGTCCCATGATGCCATCCCAGCTAAATCCATGGTTTGCTGAACAAACCTACTCACTGCTTTGTTTAGCAGAGATTTTTGTGGACAACTAGGAAATTCTGAAGCCACAGGAAGAGATGAAGCCAAGGACAGAGGTGGGAGATGGATTTATAGGGAAGATAAAATGGTGGGTGTGAATATTTGTATTAATTAATTGCAAAGCCACAGAAAAAAAAGGAGTATTCAACCAACATAGAAATAGCTTGTGGCCAAAACTATTTCCCCAACTCAGATATACTCAGTCAAGTGAAGCCATTTTCGAGATGAGGACGGGACCTGAGTGCACGTTGCCTTTGTCTCTTCGGCTCAGGCATCGCACATGAAAGTCCCAATTGCAGCTTCCTGTGTACAGCAAACCAGCAGAGATATTAAATTGGGGCGTAATGATGAATGAAACTGTGGGATGTGTCTTGATTATCCCAGGTTTCTAATGTATAATTGAATTATTTGGTAAGTGTATTTCAAGCCCTTTGATTTCTGGCCTCTGTTTTTAATTACTCAGCCCCCTCTTGCCCTTGTGCATTATTATGCTGCTCATTAGCATTCAGTGAGACTACAGAAGTTTGACTTCTGAATAAAGTAGTGTGCAAAAGGGAAGGGATGCTTTTTATCTTACCACTTAATAATTTAAATGGAACCCTTTTCTTTAATCAATGTTTAATAGTACAATAGTTGTTTATTTAAACTGTGCTTTGCCTAATTTTGCAAACAAAAAAGAGAGGCAGGATAAACATGTTTAGAAATAATAAGCTTTGTAACCGTTTTAATCTTCAAAAGATTTAAAATATCTACAGCACTTCTGATGTCGGTTCATCTCAACAAGGCAGTAAAACGGGCCTTGAATGTATCTGTATCATTTATGCAGCGTTAAGAAGCACAAGCCTATTTTTTATTTGAGGGAAGCAGAAAACCTTGCTAATTGCAAAACTGAAAGCTACTCAGCAGCGTTAATATTGTTGGCATGACCGCCAGCTGTGGTGATTAGGATGTGTGACAGAGGGAGAGATAATTTGATCACAGGCCTGGGGACTAGAAGCTCCTGTGTCCTGCTCCTTCCCAGTACACCTGGAAAGAGAAGGAAAATACAGGGGGAGATCTAGTTCAGCCCCACAGTGCCCAGGCTTTCTCAGAGGGTCCTAAAGGGCACAGTGGATGCCAAAATATGTATGTAACACCAGGCTGTGAAAGGGGATGGGAGCTCAAGCCTGGGCACTGACTTGTCAAAGGAATTAGCTTTATAGGGGCTTAATAAGCAGGTGTAAAGGCTCTGCATGTGTGGTGTTTATTGTACGTCATCAGCAAAACATGGTTTTGGATGGGGCTTGGAGACTCTGGGCCAACAACTGGGAACCTGAGCCATGGCAAGGTCAGGGGAACCCTCAGAACCTGACATAAAAGAGATGGGCTAAAGCATCCATCCCTCTGCTTGGCTTCCTCATCTGTAAAACAGGGATTGATCAGGGATATCTTGAGGATTTAGAGATATCTGGAGACCACTTTGGAGGCATTAAAACTAGTGAGCATAATATCTGCATTTCAAAGTACTCTTTGGACCTCTTAATTCATTTTGACAGCAACCCTGCACAAGAAACGTGGCTGCCTGCATTGTCTGGAGGGGAAAACTGAGACTAAGAGACAGTGGCTGTGGAAGGAAATGTGAGCACAGAATTGCACCAGGCCAGGGAGAGATGTGAACTCCTGTCTGTTATGGCTCAGCAGCCCAGTTGTAAGAGCACCCACAGCTGGTAACCTGCTCCATCCACACATACCAGGGTGTGTTGATCCTATGTAATCCCTGTCTGATGTCCTGACCAGCCTATTTTCAACAAACTGTACTCCAGGCAGCAAGAACAGACCTTTTTTTCTGCTGATTTGTGACTCCTGTCCTCTAAATCCTTCCCATCAGTACAGCCGGTTCTTTCCCATTTCCCCAGGTCTACTTTCACATTTCTTTATGCAACCTTTGAGCTCCCTGCTATCTCTGCCTTTTCTCTGCCCCCTTTCATAGGCTTGCTAGAGGTCTAGAGGGGATGTTAAATGCCAGGAACAGTAGGCAGCAAGGTGACAGCTCCTCACATAAGGAATGAGATGGATATTTGACTGTATCATAACTCCTATTGATTAGAAGAGCATAGCTGAGTTATGCTAACATGAGATGAGGGGGTGCTAGGGCTGAGGATTTGGACCCTTTCTTTCAGGCTAAATGAATTTATCCAGGATATGAGAGTCTACTCCTGTACTGCTAATTTACAATGAATGGTGCTTGAAAGGTTTTGAGATTTTTATGGTTTTTCACATGTGCACTAGAGAAGTTGTACAAAGACAACTTGAAAGGCAATATGCAATTCCACAGCAGTAGCCAATGAGTGATTTCCTGTGATGCAGGTGGCCTGCCCTGTTCCAAAAGGCATTTTTTTCAATGATTCTTCCAATTTAAGGAATGTTTGTCCAGAAGAATGATGATTTGTATCACAGCAGGATTTAGGTAACACAGCCGATATCAACCTACTGTTGCACGGAGCCCTACAGTCAGTTACGGTGAGACACTGCCCTCTCTCATAGAAATGGAACTCCTATCTATACGTATTTAAATGCCTGACTCCCACAGAAGCACGTATTTGGACGTCACTGTTTAGGCAAGCACCAGAGCTACAGAAGAAACTGAGGGTGCAAAGTGAGGTGATAAAGGTTGCACAGAGTCAGTGGCAGAGCAAGAAAGAGAAACCATTTCCCAGTGGCTACTGGAAAGGCTGTTGAAGTGAACCCGGCTTTGTAGCCAGGGAAACACCATCTTTTATTTTTTCCATTTAAACTAAATTTGTGAAGGTGACGATTTAATGATAAGCCGCAGGACAGTGGGGTAGGGGCAGCATGCGGTAAGAGGCGGGGGGATGTTGCGGCCGTGACCCCACGCTCCCTTCTCAAGTTGCTGCTGTCTCCAAAAGATGCTGCGAACTCCGGCCCGGCTGCAAGCTAGAAAACGTCTCCTGTTTCTTCCCTCGGCTGAGCAGCGACCACTCTGATGCTGAAATAAGGTCAGGGCTCCGTCAGGCGGCTAAGAGCCCGGGCTGAGGGAAGGCTCTGCCTCTGAAAGGCAGCGCGATCTTCCCGGCAGCATCCCGCTGCCCGGAGCGGAGGGAGGAGAGGGCGCGTCGCCCGAACAGCGCTGGCTCCGCGCTTACCGAGCGCGGTGGGGTCAGGTACGGGGGGAGAGAAGGGAAGGGAGCCCGCGGAGGTGGGAAAGACAGCAAAGCCGTGACACCGTGATTCCAAGCCCGTCTCTGAGGACGAGGAGTGGGAGGGGAGTTCCAAAGCCACTTTGGGCGGTGCGCCGATACGTGCGGAAGTCTGTGCGGAGAATCCTCCTGGCAGCCTGAACGGCGGGTGCGCTCCCTGCTCTCTCGTGGGCGATTTCCCCCTCCCCGCACCTCGCTCCTGCCTCCGCAGCCGCTCCTCGGACGAGACGGCGGCCAGGTGAGCGGTACTGGGGAGCGCCGGCAGCTGCGGGACTGGGACGGGCTGGGCGGGGGCCGGGCATCCCCTCCAGCTGCCCGGGCTGGAGCTCCGTGCGGGAGGTGCGGGGCTGTGTCACCGCCGCTGTCGGGGCTGGTGCTCGGTGCTGCGCGTCCCGGGCGGGGTGTGTGTGATCCGCGCCGGAGGGAGGCAGCTGGGAGAAGCATCGCTCCGTCTGCGATGTAACTTGTATTTCGGAGTGCAATAATCACGGGGAGTGCCGTGGCCAACAGTGTTCCTCAAGAGGCCATGGAGGGCTGGCAGGCTGCCCGGCCGGCGGCAGCGGGATCCCCAGCTCCCGGCACCCCCCCGTGCCGCAAGTGTCTGGGGTATTTTCTCAGTACGTGTGTAGCGAACCCCGTGGGCCGGGCAGACTCTGGCTCCGGCGGTGGGAGAGTGGTTGTGAGAGTGTCAGTCTGTAACACTCTTAAGTATTGGTGTTACAGTTAAATATATGCCTGTCCTAGTGTGTTTGCACGCAATTCATTTACTGCCACCGTTATTTACTGATGAAGGTGTCGCTAGCAAAGGGAGAAGCTTGCCCTGCAATATCACTCTTACTTTTTTCTTCCTTCTTTATAAAAATGTTTATAATTTCGGCTACCGACTTTATAGCTCCTGAAATACTTTTATTTCCCATATCATTTGGTTTCTCACCACCGGCACTTTCACCTTTTCGAGTGGGAGATCTTGAGGATTTACTTTCTTTAAAACAGAGCTCCAACAATACCCACTCCTTTCAGCGAGGCATGTGTTATTTCCTGACCCCAGCAACTTCACTTTGACAAAAGAAAAGCGGGAAGTATTCACTTTAGAGATGAGACTTTCCCCATTTCAACAAGTTGCTTTGTTCTCTGCTCGAGTAATTTCCTCCAAGACGCGCGGTCATTGTTAGTAGATGATGTGGTGATACGTGTGATGTTAAACCTGCAGTCACCGGGGATTAATGCACTGGCATGACATCACCGACAGCCAATGGGGGGATGGGTTTGGACACGTACTGACCCAAACTGTCTTCCAAACTGATGTGGTGATCCTGCCGTTCTCCTAAGGAGCAAGTTTGGTGGTTTCCTAGCATAGTGTCATTGTGTTTGTCGGTCTTGTGTCCTCCTCCGAGATAGCCACTATTTATTAAACAGCCACATGTGTGTATTAAGTCTGGATAGTTAAAGGTTTCACTTCTTGGGAAGAGATTATTGAAAATGGACGTAATAGTTCCCTGGCACAGAGATAGAAAATGCGACTGAGCTTGTTTCTGGCAGAGTATAAACAGCCAGAGTTCTAAGCCCTTGTGGCAGGAGAACTGCCTGAACAGCATGTTTGAGCACACAGTGGTTTCACCTGTAGTAAATTGCCTCCTTTGCCTTGTTGCTTGAAGTAGAGCTGCTCACGTGGAGGCAGGCACAGCGCCCGTGCCAGGGGAGTGAGGAGGGAAGCCGTCCAGCCAGGTGGATGCTGTGGCTGGGGAGGCAGGAGAGCGCCTGTTCCCCGTTGTGCTAATGGCTCCTGCTGCACTTCGCCTTCACTTCAGGACCTCGTTCCCTCCGTGTTGCCAAGGTCCAGCAGGTCTGAAGCCCTTGGCCTCAGTTCGTGTTACTTTGCTCTCGGGTTACTCAAAAACTCGGCTGTCTTGGGTGGCTTTTGCAGAATTGCAACAGATGTTGCCTGGCATGGTCTGGCTCCTGAAATGTACATTTTGGAGTTCAGGCTGCCTCTTCTGCCTAATGTTTCCTTAGCCATCATTGCAGCAGACTAACCCAGATTCCCTGCAGGCCAGACAGGGGCTTCCCTGCAGGCTGTGCAAGACCCTTTGTGTCGCTATCACAAATATTTGCACACAAATCACTTATATGAGCTTAAATGTTTTCTTTTTGCTAGAATTGTTAGTGCTGAAAGTAAATTTTTGGGTACAGACTTCATCCCTGAAGTCTCTCAATGTTTTTGGTTGTAATTTATATGTAGGTACACACACAGTCTCCCTTATCAGTGCCATTGCATTGATAGCCCTTGACACTGAGGGACCCACACAGAATATTAGCAGTATGACTGACATGCCTCAGAGTTGTGTATGATCCTTACGCCTTCACTGCCAATAAGACATGACAGGATACATCTAATGAATTACCTTTAAATTAGAAAGCAGTAAACAAGCAATTATTGGATTAGAGGAATATTAAAATTAGAAGAACGTTCCCATCTTTTGATATCCTGTGGCACATTTTTTCCAGCTAGGAAATGACACGGGTTGCTGCAGAGAGAGAGGGTCTCTAGAGAACTGTAATGATTTTCATCTGTGTGAAATAGATATTTTTTAAAGCTATTACTTAGTGTCTTATGTTTTAGATGATGCTGTAGCAGATTTTTTTCCCCCCACCCCTTCTAGTTTCATATTGATGTTTGATATATTTCTCTGAGTGACTTCAGTGCTTGTGGAAGGCACAGGTTTGATGTACTCTGATAGCTAAAAAGCTCCTAATTATTGAAGAAAAACACAGGCAAAATGAAACAAGAGCCTTGGTGATAGATTTTAGTCCAATACTGAAGAGCTCTCTGGCTTGCCAGGGTGCAGAGATTGTCTGGGTTCATGCCACTTACTCCATGGCCCTTTTCCTCAGCTGCCTAGAAGGCTGCTCCAGCTCTGGTAATTCTGGGATATTATTTTAATTGCATAAAGACCTTCACATTGACTTTACTGAGAGTCCTAAGAACTAGATTAAATTCACCAGTTCTCCTGGTCGTACAGCTCAGGTGCGGGTATTACCTGGTATTGCCTTCCAGATGTGACTGTTCTGGATTAGATATGAACTGGCAACCAGTTGCTGGTACTTGTGAGCAGTTCCTGATCATCGCATGCCAATCTTTTATTAATTGAAGGCCAGCACCTGCTGTCCTCTCTCAGGCAAAGCTGCACAATTAGAGGACTGGGCTCTGAGTGAAAAGGACAGAATTTTGCCAGCACTCCTTAAGTATTAGAAAAAAAGGTACATAGAGAGGTAAACAGCGAAATATTCAATGAAAAGCAGTTAATTCTCAGGTTCATACAAAACAAAACTTCTTAAGAAATCTTAAAATTATTGTGGTTTTTATATTGTCACCTGTGTTTGCCATTGAAAGAATAGGCTCAATCTAGAACTAAACTTATATTTGTGGGTGCAAAAATTGTTTTGTTTAGAATATCAATATTTAATAACACTCTAACACCAATCTTTTATTGTTTTAAACTCCCTATCACTATGAATATGGATCAACAAGATGCCTTGAAGTGCTAAGTCTCATTTCAGTCTCCTGAGGAAAGCCTTGAGCATGCTGTTTTTTCCTGGATTTTGGAAGCACACTCAGAATAAAGATCTCTCCCATATAAATACTTTTCATCCAAGGTATTGGATTTCCCTTGTCTCACTCTCACAGTTTATGGCCCTGGGACTCTTTGCCCCTTCTCAAGGTCTAGTAGAACTCCTTCAGCATGTCTTTTTCCCTTTGAAAAATGTGATAACCATCATGCAAGCGGTTGCTTTGAAGCCAGTGCCAGCCCTGCAGATCAGAGGATCACAGCACACTTTCACCTGAGGTCAGGCAGCGTGAGCTGAGCTGCTTTGCAGTGGCAGAGCATCCTGAATACTTGCAAGCAGTGGGGATTTCTCTTGGACTGTGCCACTGAAACCTCTTTGCTATTCTGAAGAGGCTTGTGAGGAGGAACAAAGCACTGCGGATTTCACCAATTTTGCTCTATTTTATATTTTGCAGCAGTTATTTTGGAAGGCTGTGAGCTGAAATGCTGATTTTCTAGCACTTGGTACAACTATGCCAGAGTAAAGCTCAAATGAAGGAAAGTAGTATTAGGTATCTCTGTGACTCCAAAAGTGACCTGTTGTTTTTATTGCCCCTTCTGTTGTGTTTCAATTTCAGTTACACTTCACAGGGAACCTCTATGGAATAAAAACTCTGGTCGGGTCAGGCCTTTCTCCCAGAAGGATATTTCCCTCTGCACAACATCAGTACAAGTTTTCTCTCTCCCTCCTTTAAAGTAAGAGTTGTGTTACATGTGCTGTGAGCTATAACAAGGATAAATGTATTAAGGGGCAGCAATCCTGTCCTCAGTGTTACATGATGGTAAAAGATGGTTAAAGAACTTAGTCCCCAGCCCTTGATGCAGAGCTCTTTGCCCCTTCTGATCTCCAGCTACTTGCCAAGTACAACTCAGCCATGTGCTGCATCCTCCTGAGCTGAAGGACATGGTGTAGCTGGAATCAGCCTGAACTTACTGGTTCTGGAAGAAGTAAACCTCCTTATAAAGGAGGAAGCTGAACTCTGGTGTTTTAGCTCTTAAAGCCTTTGTAGGCTTTCGTTCCACCGAGCCTGCAAGAAGCTGCTAAGCCAGAAGCATTTGAGTAATGCCTAGACACGGATAAACCAATTAACAGGAGTTCTTTCAGCTTTTTAAAACAAATTTCGAATTTCAGGTTCATATTTGCATAATTCAGGTTATTAATTCATGTGTTTGCATTTCCTAAACTGTATGCCAAATTCCCATTTGGCACAAGTTTGAGCGTTAATCTCAGTGTAAAGGGGAAAAGGTGGAAATTGAGTTGTTGTAGGAAGCACTGAAGGGTTAGTGATTTTTCTTTTCAACAAAATTAAATGAGCTTCTTTTTTTTCTGAGTCATTTCAGTGTCATCTCAGGTATTCAGTGAGAAATTCAGAAACTCTTAATTGATAGGGTACCTAGTCTCTCCTATGTGCATCTCTGGGATTTATATATATTGCAAGTTAATAAAGCTTCCAGCACACATTCTGTGCATGTGTAATTAAGGAGTGACTGCCCCTCGATGTCATTTGCTGTGTTATGTAGATTCCAGTTGTAGGGATGATGGTATTTTATGTTGTCATATAAAAGCAGGAACATCCCTGCATGAGTGAATCTGTTTGAAGGACCAGGCTGTGGCTGGTTTAGTCTAGAGAGCAGTTACCCTCGCATTTCTTTCCTGCTTCCATTATTCAATGAGAATTATGTGTGTTTATGATAGTCGGATCAGCAAACAGAAGTGCATTGCAGATGCAGATATATTGTGAAGTACAGCGGTTTACATTAATGGGAAGGATTTATCTTGTTGCAGTGTTGAATTTATGATACCAAGCTGTGATATTTTCCTGTTTCAAAAATGTTATATTGCAGTGAGTTGATATCAGGGTGATAAAATAAATGTTTCTTTTTTAATTCAAGCCACTGTAAGATGCTAATAATGTTGGAGACAGGAAGAAAAATGTCGTATTCCAGAAATTAATAGAATGCATCTGTATTACAATTTCCTGGCAAAATTAACTTAGCTTAGACTCTTAAATGAAAGTTCTTATTATGTTTAAACTATTAAACAGGTGTGGTTGACTTCTTTAATGGAAGTATGATTCTATGACACAAGTAGGGGGGTTGATATGCCCTGCTTAAATTAGTCTTTGGGACTCTGTTCCCTATAATTTAGAAGGGTATGTAGTGATAGGAGAAGGGGGAATGGCTTTAAACTGAAAGAGACAGGTTTACATTAGATATTAGGAAGAAATGTTTCGTGGTGGGGGTACTGAGGTCCTGGCACAGGTTTCCCAGAGAAGCTGTGGCTGCCCCATCCCTGGAAGTGTCCAAGGCCAGGTTGGATGGAGCTTGGAGCAGCCTGGTCCAGAGGAAGGTGTCCCTGTCCATGAAGGGGCAGCTGAAACTTTATGGTCCCTTTTAGCCCATATTGTTCTATGATAATTCTGAAAAGAAAATAGAGAAGCTCTAGTTGCTCATGATTGTCTCCTCACTGGGCATTCGGGCAGCCCACATTCCTTGCTGGTTTACTTCCAACTTCCAGGCAAATGCTCAGCAGGGTCTAGGAAGGGAGGAGGGGTGATTTCTTCCCCTTTGCTGTTACCTCCTCCTCTGGCTTTGCCAGAGACTGTGGCAGTGCAAGGGCTGTACTCAGGATATCCATTTGCCCTGCTCCTAGAAAATGCAAGAGAATATGAAGGAAATCCTGAGAGCAGAGCAGGTCTTGTGGCTTCTCTGCTATGGGGTCACAGCACTGCTTCCTCCCCAAGGAAAACCGGGATGTAACACGTCAGTGGATTTACCATTGGTCAGATGGCATTGATGGTATGGGGCTAAACCTTTCTGTGTATATGTGCAGCTGTGCCTCACTCCATGAGCATTTTACTGGTTTCACTGGAATTGTCCCAGCATGAACACAGGCAGCTGTAAAACCCTGATCCTGGTTGCCTGGCAGGCTCATGTTGACTGCCTTACTATTTGTGCTGAGCACTGTCAGTTTAATGACTCTGAAGCACCATGGTTAGAAGTCAAGTGCTATAAAATTTTCCCCAAACACAGATCTACAGCAGGGAGTGGACCTGCACATAAAATAGGCCATTGAATCTGAAAAAAGGATTAGTCATGTGGTGGAATATAGAAAGATTATCATATGTGTGTATTCCTGTTACATTACTCAGTTAAACAGTGTCCCTGAACCTTTGAGTTTATATCCATTATTTGGAAACGCATGGAAGAGTATTTGACATTGGCTTGTTCAGCTGAAAGGTACTGCTGGAGTAACAGATTAACTGTGGAAATACTTACTAGTTATAGGCTTAGGCTGAAAGGGGAAAAAGCTAAATAATTATTTAGTACTAAATTATCCCCATATTTTTGGTGTGCTCTTGAAACGATTAATTCTGCTTTTGTTTAGTAATAGATCTGCTTCTATTCAGGGACCATTAAAAGAACAACATTTTCTTAGATAAAATTACTTTTAAAAACCTGCACTGATTGTCTTATATTAAGACAGTTCCAGGTAAAATGGGCTATCCCTCCTTTTCTACACCAAATTGACATGGAAGGATGGATCTGAGGTGAAGCAGGACAATTCCTGGTAGAATTAGTGTAACCTTTCACCTGAGAAATGAATAGGTTCATTTAGTTCATGAAGTGTTGGAAATTAATTGGTATTGAGCTTATCCCCATACTTAAGAGCATTTCCCTCCAGAACATTTCCTTCCTGTAGATGTTTCTAATGTATTTTTGTGGTATATATTTCAGTTTAACAATAGAAGAATAGTCACAGAAGCCATAAACCTTTAAGAATAATTACTGTTTATAACTCTGAAAAGGTTCAGCACTTTAGATACAATTACTCACCCTGCCAGTGTGTATCAATCACGACATGCTCCAGGGGCAGTTTGCTCCCAGGCTGCACCCCAGATGGGTTGTGTTTTTGGGTGGATGAACAGGTAGCTGCATTCACCCAGTGTCTTTGCAGGAAGCTGTAAGAGTGAGAAAGAAAACAGATAATTTAAGCAAAATTCTTGGGTTTTGCAAGTATTAAACATGCTTTTTTCCTGAACATGTTTTTCAGCAATGAATAAACTATTACTGCTAAATCTTGCTTGGAAAGGTAGTGGAGACAGCTACTTGTAATCAGTATATATGGAATATGCTTAATTGGATTGTGGCTAAAAATCTGATCTACCTTCTGTGTTTTTGTCATGTGGGAGGAAAAATAAAGATTGAGTAAAGCCAAATTGGTTTTATTTTAAATGCCCTTTTTTTTTTCTACAGCAGAAACATCTTCTGTTACATTTAGTGGGGATTGTTGTCTTTTGTTTAAATTCTTTGTTACAGACACTTAGAGCAAAAGGGCATTAATAATAAAAAGGCCTTCTTCTCTGAAATGTCTGTCTGATAATAGCCTGTATGATTTAAGAATAATGCTGTAAAATAATTGGTTTTCAAAGGAATAATTTTGTATAACTAATTGGAGGGCAAAAGGAAAATCTGCATCCTCCAAATAAATGCAGTGTGTCTCTTTAAATAGCCAAACAATTTTGCCTCCTATTTTTCCGCTCTCAAGACCAAAATAATATCAAATCTCATTCAGGTTGTACTTAAATATGACCAAACTGATAATTACATTATTACAGAGAAGGGCAGGATAGCTGGAGGGTATGTACAAGGTGCATTAGTACCGCAAATAGAAGCTGATTTACTTATTGATAGTGGAGACACGTTTTAGTCACTTTATAGAATTAACAATTGATCAGCTTGTTAGGTTCTAGTTCTTCATAAGCACAGCATGTTTATTCATTATTGTCATTACATGGTGCAGGCAGCTGAGGTCATGATTAGTAAGGCACAATCTAAAAACATTTAGACTTGTTTAAATCTAACTTGTGCAATGGGCAGTTTCTCAGCAAAGCACCAATTCTCCCTTCCCAGAAATAAATATAACACGTACCTGTCCAGTTAATTTGCATTTCATTTACATTTTTCAGAACCATCAGATTTATTTATTTCCCAAATGCCAGCGATTCAGGCTTGCAAAAGTACAATAAGATGGGCAACATAAAAGCATTGCTTTCAAATTGCCTCGGTCACTGTAAATATCCACCAATCTATAGTAGTGCAACTGATAAACGAAACCTGCTGCTGGAGGACAATGGAATGATGTTATTCCAATAAATATATCCATGATTGTTTGTTACTAAGCATAAGTTATATTTTCTAAATCAGCATTGACTTAAGCTTGAGCAAATTCAATAGCAAAAATTCCCACAGAGGCTTCTCTTGCTGTATATGACTAATATATTAAAGAAGATAAATAGTTATTTTTAAAATTTATTACACAGTAGGATTGAACACAAGAGGAAACCATTTTAAAAACCTGAAACTTAAGGTCACCTTGAGAAGAAAAGGACACTTAAGATGACTAGAAAAAGTCTGTTTCCTCCAGAAATTGAGATTCAAAGTTTACTCATTTCACTGTGTCTTTTATAGAGCCTTAGAATCCCAAGTGTAAAACCAGAGTCTGTTTTGATGTGCAAATGTTACAAAACTGTGTAGTGGATAGGCATTTAGACACTTGCATCTAACCAGTGCTACAGATTATCTTCCAGTCTCATAGTAATAATAAAATACAGAATAATAAGTAAGAAATAATAACAAACAGAATATGAAGCTTTTTTATAGTGATATTTGTAATGTAATCCAGTATTAGGAGTGAAATTTCTAAAACATTTCATTGGACTATTATAATAGTTGGTGTTTTTTTTAAATTTATAAGCACTTTAAAAATATCATTATGTATATTTTAGTCATACTGAACAATATTAAGCTTTTGGTTCATAATTTAGACTTTTAGGAGTATTAAAATGTGCCCAATAGCATTTCTGTAGGGCTTGCTAATTAGGTTAATGAATTATTTTTCTATTAGTCAGTCTTTTTGTAGATAGTACTGTTCCCTTGTTTGAGCTGTAGCAAATCAGGACAACATTGATTTTCTTTAAGAGATGAATAATGAAAGATCTACATTCTTAAATATGTAGATAAAGATAAGTAACTTAATTAAAAAATTATCAGTGGAAGGTAGTAAGATGAATTAGCTGTTTTAATTTGTTGTATATGTCAATATGCTGCAACATAACCTGAAGTCTTACATAAAATCCATTTATGATATATTTTTCTTTAATTTTCAGTGTAATTTCATAGTGTCTTCAGTTGGTTATTCTTTTG
>JAOXXN010000175.1:16290209-16300986 GCA_026770055.1 Myrmophylax atrothorax | reverse complement strand
TTTCTTATTCTTTTGAAAACTGCTCATGTATAGGGAATGTTAAATTCTTGGAACCATCTGCCCCAACTTCAGCTTATGTAGGTGTTGACTTTGCAGATGTTTAATGTCCAGAGCAGTGCAGGCTGATGAAAATAGTTGTGCTCTGATCAATAGTGATGTTTACAGGCTCTGTCTCCAGTGGTGGAAGTCAGGTTATGAGCCTGATTGTTTTTCCAGTGACTGGCAAATTCTGCTCTTTGATCACATGTGCTCTGAATATCTGAGCTGGCAAAATTCCAGGCTAAATTGCTTGCTATTTTTTGACTACCTTTACAAATTATACATGATAAAAAAGGAACGTCTCCAGGCATCCAATGATGCTTTTAATATCGAGTAGACATCATCAGGGTACACAGTGTAGGGGAGGAGCTGTTAGGAGGAGCTGCTCTATTAAGATGTGGTAGTTGATCTTATTAAAGGAGGAGATAAACAGCCTTGGGCTGGGAGGGCTCCTCTGTGTCACACACTGTGGGTTTTTTTGGTCTCCCTCTAATGGAGCAGGGCCCCACACCAGTTCTACTGGTGGATTCTCTGGTGGGAATAATTATGTGTATAGTGCTGTGCCTTGAATAAAACTTCCACAATTCTCATGCTTGAATTCTAAGTGACTCCTAAGTCATTCTGGTTTTCAAGCTCGACTCTCAAATCTCAGTGCAGCTACAAATACATGATTTGACAGGCACGGCTGAGCTTCTGCTTCAGGTCCTTGGGTCACTGCCTCTCTGCTGCAAATGCATTGTCCAGTGGCTGGTTTGGAGGTTTAGTTATTCCTGTTTTTTTCTAGACATCTCCATTAGCTTTCCAGGGTAAGACAAAGCTGGTTCACAAAGATTTTCATGTTTTCCTTCTCCTCACTAGACTCAAGGTTGTCCTGTTTGAAGTGACTCACCTGAGTGGTGAGAAAAGGGGCACATTGTAGGTAGATCAGAGCTATAACAGGAAGGAATTGAGGAGAGACTTTATAACATCTCTAGGTAAGGCATTGCTTGGTAGATGGGATATGAGCTGAGCAATCTGTTAGGATGTTTTGTAGAACTTCCATGAGGTGGTTTGAAAATGCAGTGTGTGATTTTGGGCAGGCAAACCCTTCCTACTCTGCTCAGCAGTGCCTTTCCAAACTGTGAAGTGCTGAGGATACATTGGTGCTTCAGTCTTCACTTTGTTCTACCTTGTTTTGTTAATTTTGTTTTGCTTTAGTTTTTGATTAACCACGTTACTTGTGCCACTGAAATGAGTAGCAAACACTTGCCATGGATTTTGCTCCATTGGTAGTAATGGATGAATGTTTCTTGTCCAGAACAAGGCTGTCAGAAGCAAAGATCTAAATAAGAGGCAACAAAAATGAATTGCAAACCTACCAAGCCTAGTCTGTATTTTTATTGCATGGTGCTCAGAAGATCTTTCTGGGACATCTTTTTTATAAAATCCTGTTACTTGTGCAAATCCAGCTGAAATTCATCCAGTCACTGAAGAGATACTGTTACTGGTCCCCTGTGCCAAGGGAGCAACCTCTGGATTTTCCCTTTCATTCATCATTTTTGCTTCACACTGCACAACACACTGACAGAGGATGGCTGTGGTTCTGTGTTTTAGGACATACATCTCAAGAGACAAGTGAGCCGAAGCTCTCTGGTGGATAAAAGCTCCAAGGATTCCCAGGTAACCCATAGCCCTGCTCATACTGTTGCAATGGGGCTTAAACACTGTATTCAGAGAGCTCTGACAACTCCTGAGTGGAGAACAGAAGCTTCAGAAAGCAATACTTCCCAGTTAGGGTGACTGTCATAGGAATATTCCAATATTAAATAAGATATCTCTCATATTCTTGAAGACCAGATGCTGAGACCTTCAGGTTAAAAAGGTGATAGATTATTTATGCTATACTGCTATTCTCAGGTAATAAATTGGATGGTGCAGTTGCAAGCAGAGAAATAATTAAGAATTCTGGTACAATTGAGTAGTCAAATTAAAAAGGACAAAATTGTGGTTTGAGAAACCAACTGTCTTTGGCTGGAGAGTAAAAATAATTTAAAATGATAAACCACACCTTCCATTGGCCATTTATTCTCTTTTACACAGCAGTGTCTATTCCAAGTGGGTTCTTCTGTCTTTCTGACACACAGCTGCTATAAGATGCTTCATACTCACAAGTACCTCCTCAAAGTCATACAACCTGAATGAAACTGAACAAATAAATACCCAAGTATTTATTCTATTTGCCCAAAGCCATCAGCTTAGAAAAAGAACCAGGAAAGTAAAATAAAGATGGTTTTACTCTCTGAAAATATCCTTTAGGTTTGGCTCAGCAGTTTCTGTGAGCAGAGGAATGAGTTTTGACCATTGTCTGTGTATTTTAGGGAAGGATAAAGGTGGACAGGACTTATCCATGGTTGAAAAATGAAGTATTAGGCTAAACTGGCAGGAGGAAACTATGTGAAAACAATTGGGGTTTGCTTAGTGCAAGGCACAGCTCTAAATTAAAAGTGCCCCTTTCTTTTTCGATGTGGTGGTGAGTGACTTCACTCACTCTGGTGAGCGAAGGTTTGGTTACCTGCAGCCTCTCTTGCTGATCTTGGCCAAAATGCTTGTCATTTTCAAGGAGGGGTTTCACTTGGTGATGGGAAAATATACATCCATTAAGTGACTTTTTTTTCCCTTTTTTTTTTTTTTTAAATTAGGGTTGCCATTTTGCATTTAATTAGTTACCAGCATTAAAGCAGAAGACTTAAATTCCTGTTCTCGTCCCTGAGATGTTGCACATTTTTAATGACAGCAGGTTTTAACCTAAACCAGTCCTGTGACTGTCTTTGCTAATGGCCTTCCAGCCTTTGTGACTGTCTTGCCTATTGCCAGGCTATGGAAATGCTGTGTGCTACAACCCTAGAGTTTGAATCAATGATGCAACCACTTCACAGGCCTCTTAAAAGATGTATCTCACAGTGCAGGAAACTCAGGTGGGAACAGTTTCAGCAAGAGAGTTTCACTTTTGTGTTCCAGTTCATCAATCTTTAAAGAGACATGAGTAGGTCAAATGGGTCTAACACTGATTGATGTACAAGAAAAATCCTGATCTCCAATGGGCAATGGAGAAAATAAAAAGATGCAGCGCTCTAGTAAGGGTATGCATGGCAATAGTAAGAGAGGCATGTTGAGGGTGTATTTTAATGGGACTGCTGGTTGGGAAAACTGGGAATTTGTATGTGAGATGAACTAACTATTCAGTTGCATATCTGAAATCACATAAGGTAGTATCTAAGACATCTCAGGCCTGTTAATAATTCTAATATAATTGAAATTCAGAGCCTGATCCCTTTATTGTACTTAAGTTTGAGTGCTGTTTCCCCTAGGACAGAAATTCACAGATCATTTACTCAAAAATGGAAAAAATGTGTATTGTGGGGATCTGAAAGCCAAGGTTCTGTCAATTGTAAGAAATCAGAGAAATGGAAGGCTCCTGCAATCCATTTCCTGAGGAGGAAAAGAAAAAAGATCTGTAAAGATTTGGCAGAAATACCTGAGTTTCCACCCAAGGTGGTTGAAAACACTGGTTCTTACTCAGACGTCAATACCCATAACATCATACAAGCTCGGGTAGCACAATCCAATCTCTGGCAAACAACATCTCATTGCTAAAAGACTGAACTAAACATGTCACCAAGTTACCTTTTTTTTTCCTATGAATCTTGAGGTTGTTTTTTTTTCATAAAATCTGTTTCCTGGATGAAAATAATTGGAGATCTTTCTTTTCTGTTTTCTAATTATTTTTAAGAGAGTTAATAGCTCTCTAGCAGTGATGAGAAGTTGATTAAAAGCTGATTGTTGTCTATCCTGAAAATAAACAATCAACAAGTTGTTATTTTCAACAAATCTCTCACCTTTAAGGCAATCATAATTGCCTTCAAGTGAGGCAAGGAAAGTGGGGAGAACCTCATGCTGCATTTCCAACCCTGAGCATTTTAAAGCATAATCAAAATGATACCACTCACCCTCCCCCCTGCTCCTCCCATCAGTCATGCACATGATCATGAGGAGGCTTTTGCATGAATGAAGGGACAGGAGAAAAACAAAAATCCATTCTAGGCAGATTGGGAAATGAAAGCCCAATGTTCAGCCTTCTCTGAGCTTTGTGAAAAATAAGATTGTTTTGTTGGTTTTTGGTTTGGTTTGGGTTTTTTTGGACAAATAAAGAAGAAAGTTTCTAGCTTTGGCCATGAGGATGCTGTTGCTCATTCAAAGCCTGGCTGTGGTCATATTTCAGCCAGAGGAACTGACTGAGCCCCCTGTATGGAAAAAAGTTGTTACCTCAGCTGTGACAGCTGCTGGAGGGAAGACCCGCTGACAATTGGGGTACTTGAGGGGGCAATACCATACTAACACCTTCTCTTACTGTTCTGGAGAGCTGTTATCAGCTTGCTGTGGCTGCTGCTCTCCTGTCCTGGTAGTGCAGTGACATGAAGGTGTCTAGGACTGTTTTTACCAATCCCTCAGCACATTTTGAGGTTTGCTCCCTTTTCATTTCAACAGTAGCCAGAGCTTTACCTGGCTTCCTTGTGCCTGTGAAAGGATGAAAACAGCATCCAGCAGATGATTAACCTGCTCTAAAGCAGGAAGACCTTTCCTTCCCATTGATTGATATGTAACTCAGGTGGGGTCTCTTTCCCTGCCTCCCAGCCAGCCCCTTGATGCTCACACACAGCCTGATGCCAAGCAGGTCAGCTTCCCAGAGGAGTCAGGAAAGATGCTATGCAAGCAAGAAACAGAGGACTGAGAAGGGACAGAAAAGGAGGCATGAAGGATTGTGCTGGAAGAGGAAAGGATGAAGGAAATTCTTTCTGGAGGTGAGGAGCAAAATGTAATTTATGGGACTTCTAAAATTCTCTTGCATCAGGGAATTCAGTCCCTAGTGCTGCTGGAAATGAAAATAGCTGAGAGTGTTACCTTCTATATTCATATTGGAATTTGGAATTTTGCTGGTTACAAGGAGAAAGACAGGGGCCTGCTGGAGGGAGGTGGAGTCAGCCCATGTGCAGGCAGTTCTGTGCACAGTGCAGGTGCATTCTGTGTGATGGGCAGTGCTTCCATCCAGCACGATATAGCCAAGCCACAGAAAAGTGAATGCAACTCTCAGATTGGTTCTGAATCTGCTTTTGTTCATTTAACTAGAATCCAGACTGAACAAGATTGGGATCTCCTTTAAAGTGCAATTGTTTATTGACCCAGCTCCAAGTCTTCATGCCATACAATTGCCTTGCTAGCTTATGAGCAGTATTTTGCCTTTGTCATTCAGTGATAGAATACCTTTTACTTTTGATTAACAGTTTCTGAGCTGGTGGGTCAGGAACTCAGTTCTGGAATTCTCCCATTCAGTAGACCAATGGTTTTCTAAAATAACTTGAGCAGCAGCCTCTGACAAGCAAAGAATGTTTTCTGACATTGAGTAAAAAGCTGATCCCACAGCATTGGGTTAAGGCTCTTTGCCCTGTGCAAGTTTTATTCTCTGTTATTGCCACAAAAGATTCTGTATGAGGCAGAATTTTAAACCAAGCCCAAGCTGACTGTGTTATTTTGGCACCAAAATGGAAATACAAAAAAAATGTTACCTTTCAATGCGATAATAGTTACTCTACTTACTGCCCTGAGCCTGACAGAGAGAGCACAGACAGCACAGCACAAGGTACTTTGCTATTGGCTCATGTAGTGGATAACACAGGTATTAAAAAAATGTGCGTTCAGCCCATAATTACACTTCTGGAAATTTAGTGCTGTATTTATGAAATGCTTTCCCTTAGAATCTTTTAATAATTAGATAATGAGTCCCAAGTGGAACAATTATCTCATATACCCAGACAGCTGGGATTCTTCATCAGCCAATGTGCATCCACTGCTCATAAGGCATGTTTGTGTTCTATAAGCCAAACTGGCTATTCCATGCTTTCCTCTTGGAGCACTTTAGGAATTGAAACAAAAGCAGAGACTAGGTTAGGGTGATGGCACAGAAGTGGACAGACACTGTTGCAGTCAGGGCCTAACAGGTTAGGGAAGCATGAGTAGGCATGTTGCAACTCTTTACTGCAAAAGAGGTTTTGGGAATAACAAGAGAATACAATATTCTAATGCAGTAGAACCAGAAAGAACCAAATTTGGTTATATAAGGGCCCTGAAAAATGTCAGAAAAGTATCTAAATACAACACACACTGACCCTGCCTGCGTAAAAAGAAGCAACATGTGTAAGGAGGTATTGCCAGTTTCTTTCTGCCACAATTTTCCTCCACTAACCTCTGATTTGATGACTGTCTGCATTCAGGGTGCAGAAGATGTCGCTGAACAGTGACTATCTCACATTCCACTGATGGTTTTTGCTCCAAGGCATAAAGGAGATGTAGTCCTGTTGCATACCCTGAGCAAACGTGTAATCCAACTCTGTGGATGAAGAAGGGAGCTTGACCATTCCACAGGTGTTCATTCAATTAAAAAAACCTCCACAAACCAGGCTCCATGAGATTTTGGGTGGCTTGCACCACTACTTTTCCACCCTTAGACACAGAAAGTTTCTCCCTATGCATGCACCAATTAATCTTTGCAGAATACTGAATTTACTTTTATGCAATTTGCAGTAGCTACAGAGAACCATTTCTTTAAATCATTCCCTTCTTCAAAATAAACTTCTTCAAGGAGACTTGACTAAACAACACAGCTACTTTCTTTACTGCTTGCACTTCCTGACTCTCTTAATTTTCATGTTATTTCCCTGAGATTGCCTCTTGCTCTTAATTTGAATGGCTGCTCTTGGTCAGTGATGATCTGCTTCTTTCTTGTGAGCCCTGGGCTGGGCACCAGGCACTCAGAACACATCTGAGACCTCAAACAGGCTCAAACAGGCATGAGTTTTCCTCCTCCATCCCTTCCATCCATTTCTTCCTCCTCTGAATGTTCTTTGCAAAATAACCTACCAGCTCACCTGGGGCCCTGGTGAGTTGGAAGAAAGGTGAGTGACCTGTTCTATAGCAGGTCAGTTTTATTTTCCTTCCATGGGAGAAATTAAATTTCTCCATCAATTCAGGATATGGAAATCAGCGTTCTTTGGCTCAGGACAATCTGTGCAGCAACTTCAGTGCTTTGCTACCTGGCAGGCAAAGTTTACAGTAGGGGAAAATGTGTATTTGCTGTGTCTGAAACATCTCGCTAAAGAGATTTCCTTCAAAGACATTTCTCTCCACTTTTTTTTTGGTGTGCTGCCTGCTTTAGATGAGTACTGCTCTGCTTCTGGGAGGTCAGCTGGGAGTGGAGCAGGGCACTGTCTCTGCTCTGCCTCCTCTTTGAACAGGGTTGGAGCCATTCCTGTTCTCCCTTGAACACAGTGCCTGGAGCCTGCCCATCTCTTAAGCAGGCCTTGCACGGGGGGGGGGGGGTGAAAAAGATTTTGAGCTGCTGTGAGGGACTGAAAGTAACTGCATAATCACAAGGAAAAATTCTTTCTGATAAAGATGGTTGAAAAGAGTTGAAATGCTGGGCTGTAATGAGATCTCCTGTGTTGGCTGTCCACATTGGTAAGTCTGTGCAACCTTAAAAATGAAATCTTGATGATGATACCTCCCTCTTCAGGAGTTTACTTTGGTAGAATACCTCTTTGTGGGGTGCTGATGAATAATAAATGATGCTCTATGGAGAAAAGGGTCTCTTCTGCCTCCATTTTATAGCCAGAATAGCTGTCCTTTATGAGCAGTCCTGTTCATCTTGTTGGACTTTTTCCTGGAGGAAAAATCAGAACTCCCTGTGTTGAGAGAGCAGATTCTAAAAGGTTTTCCCCAAAATTCAGTTTCTAAATGAGATTCTGTTTCACTCAGATGATCATCTGGTACATAGAGATTGTTGGTTTGGACTGCAAGTGATCAGTTATTTGTGCTAGCATAACTCATGTGCTTCATTTTCAAGACTAATTCTTGCTATGCAAATACACTTGCTAGCTGTGAGTTCTGGTGACCACAGGTCCAGAATGTACACTGGAGCTGGTGTATATACATTATGGTGTACTGTTTGCTTCCCTGGAAAGGACTTGAACTAGCCCCATTTCAAACCTCTCCTTAGACTGTGTGGGCTTGAGGTCTTGTGGCAGTACTCTAGGTCTCACCTCCAGTCACTTACCAGAATTTGTTTTCTGATTCTGAGCACTGCTGTTGCTGCTTCTGTGTGACCTGAGCTCTACTGGATCAAATTTGGAGGTCACAAACTCTCACTTAAAAGGAGTCCAGCTGTAAAGATTTTCCATCAGATCATACACCCAAGTCACTGTTGTGACTCTGGCATTATTAACTAAGGAAGATTGTGGTGTATGAAGTAGAGAATTAGGGTGACCTAAACATATTTTGCAGTCCTCTTAGGACATCCTCTTAACTTGTCCACAACAATAAGAAGGTTTATTCTCATCTCTAAAGGAGGTGGTGAGGACAGATGTACCCTAGAGAACTCCAAATGCTGCTGAAGACAGACTCAGTTCCCCCCAAACACGTGGCACACAGGATGTCTGTCTGTGTGTGGATGGTCTGGCTGCTGGTGTGGTCGATACCTCATGTTGTGTAGCAGTTCAGTTCTCCCTGCTGAGGAGGCTGTGGGTTCTATTTCCTTTAGCTCCTGTTCTCTTGTTTTCTTTCCCTCTCCATCTCCCCCAGTTGCTGTTAAGTGAGATTTTGAAATATTCCTGTAGGAAGGGCCGACTAGTGGTGACAGACCGAGCTGCCACCAGCAGAGATTGATGTCGTAGGTGGAATGTGATGTCATAAAAAGCAGTGTAAAAGTTGTACGGGAAGTGTATTGGGAGTGTGGTGAGATCCGAGAGGTACTGGGCACTGCTGCAGTTCCCCCATGGTTTTTTGGATACCTGCCTGGCTTTCTCAAAAGCGAGGAAGCACATTTGTAGGTTGCTGCCACCTTGCTTAGCTGATTTTCATGCTGTCTGAAGAGCCTTCTCACTTCAGTTTGCTATATGGAGCTCGATGTGACAGGACCTCCCTCCCTCAGAGACACCTGTGGGGAAGCAGAAAAGTGGATGTTGACTCTGGGAGTAAAACGATAGAGGAACTGGGCCCAGGGGAAGTTTTACTGTCTTGCGCTGTGAGAATAGTCTTGTACCTGAAGGAAGCCTACAAAAAAGATGGAGAGGGACTTTTTACAAGGGCATTTAACAACAGAACACAAGGGAATGGATTTAAACTAAAAGAGGGTAGGTTTAGATTAGATTAGATGTGGCTGCCCCATCCCTGGAAGTGTCCAAGGCCAGGTTGGACAGGGCTTGGAGAAACCTCATTTAGTGGAAGATCCCAAACAAGATGATCTTTAAGGCCCCTTCCAACTCATACCATTCTGTGATTCTATGATCCCACCACATGGATAACTTTGTGTCATCCCTCAGTTTGTGTAGTGCCTTCCTACCTGGTGTAACCCTCACTGGGTATGAGTAAGGATTGGCAGAACTAAGGCATTTAGAGACCTGACATGTCCCTGTGGGCTGTGCCAGCTGAGAAAACAACTGGCATGTATCAGAGGGTACAAACTGGGAGATGCAGTGTTTACTGCAAGGTTAAATAACTGTTGGAGTAACTTGGCTGGGGTGGATTTACTGACACTTGAAGTTGTTGGATCAAGCGGAACTTTTGTGGTCTGATGCAGAGATTGCTGAGTGAGGGTCAAGGTACTAAATTGGGAATCCAGACGTGCTTTTTGCCTGTACCAGCCCGTTCCTGGGGGCTAAAGCGGCATCTTGGGCGGTGCCCAGAGTCCGAGGGGAGGCTGAGAGAAGGAAACCTGTGACAGCGACGTGTTAATGTGGTTAATGACAAGCCCTGATTGTCCCGGACAGCCCGTGCTGGCGCAGGGAAGCGCTGCCGGGCGGATCCGCGGCGGGCGGGGAGAGCATCCCTGGGGACCTGCGCGGCTCCGGCGGGGAACAATGAGCGGGGTCGGCGGAGCGGTTGTACGGATGAGATTTAATGAGATTTCCGAGTACCGACAAGAGCTGGAAGCGTTTAATAGCTCCGGTTTAAATTATTCATGTCGGGCGGGGCCGAGCTGGGCCGAGCCGTGCAGTGTCCGCAAGGGGGCAGCATCGCCCCGTGGCTGGAGCCAAACCCGCTCGGATGGGACCGGGATAGCGGAGCTGCATCCCGGGATAGCGGCCCTGCATCCCAGGATAATGGCCCTGCTTCCTGGGATAACGGTGTTGCATCCCGGGATATCAGCCCTGCATCTTGGGATAGTGGTGCTGCAACCCAGGATAATGGTCCTGCATCCCGGGATAGTGACCCTCCATCCCGGCACAGTCGGTCATCTGCTCACAGCCTGAAAATTCCTGTGGGAATAGTGGGAACATCATCACAGTATCACAGAATGATTTGGGTTGGGAGGGACCTTAAAAGATCATCCAGTTCCACCCTCCCTACCATGGGCAGGGACACCATCTAGGTGCTCCAAGCCCTATCCAGCCTGGCCAGGTTGTTCCAAGTCCCATCCAACCTGGCCTTGAGCACTTCCAGGTATTGGACAGCCACAGCCACGTAATTTCTAGTCTAAATGTCTTCTCTTTTAGTTCAAACCCATCCTTTCTTGTTCTATCACTATCTGTCTGTGTAAAAAGTTGCTCTCTCTCTTTTTTACCAGCCTCCTTCAAGTGCTATCACTGAGTACCTGCCCTGTTTATAGTGGTTTAACCCTGCAATGGAGTTCTGTGTTAGTCAGCCAGTTTGT
>JAOXXN010000175.1:16230075-16290109 GCA_026770055.1 Myrmophylax atrothorax | reverse complement strand
ATGTGAGCTGGGCCCAGGGCTTGGAGCCCAGCCAGGCAAAAACAAAGTAATGCGCTTTTGATATTAATAACAGAGATGATATTGATCCACAAGCCAGTGTCACTTCTGTGCTCAGGCAAGGAGATTGCTTCAGGCATTTAGCCCACCGAAAGCCACTTTCCATGTAGGCCATTTAATTCTGGGAGTCTTTAATTATATGTAATGGAACCCAGTTAAAGGGCCAGATACCTATTTACTCATCTTGGGTATGGGCTGTGATTCAGGAAGCTGTCAAAAAGGTATATAACTCAATTCTTACATTTCAAAATGCAGCTGTCTCTTTTTGTATGTTTATTTCATCTGTGTATTTCTTTGGCTCAGAGCCTGCTGGGAATTTGTAGGTACACGGACTCAAATTATAGGATGATATTTTTCAGAAGACCTGAAGCTAATCTTTCTTTTTTAATTTTTTTTCTTTTTTTAGGTAAATGTCTTTTTTTTTAACCCCACACACAATAAAAGCAGCAGCTCAGAAGATTCAACAGCTCATACTAAAACCCAGACTGCAATAGGAAAGTGACAGCACAGAGTTTAAAATACCCTTTGTCAAGCGTCCCTTTGCATACACCTGAAAATGCTCTTGCTATGCTCAAACAAAAGTAGTCAGATATACATGAAGAAATTACTTGCCTTAAATCTACTGGAATAGGTTGCCTCTTAATTTTTTTTCCCCAGAGAAGGATACTGAGGAGTGCCAGGGATTGCTTGTATTCCTGCTATATCCTTATCTGCTCAAAATTCAGAGTTTTGTATGGGGAAGGGAAGGGGAGTGGAGCACGTATGGGACTGCATCAAGGAAAACTTGTGTTGATGAAGGTCTGCTGCAGAACTCTGCTTCTAATTTGATTTCTACTTTGAGCTCCAAAGCAGCAATTATTTATGAGTTAAATATGACAATATTTCACAAAAGCAGGGGCAAGACAAAGGAAAGTGGGCAGGCAGCAACTCCTGCTGGGGTGACTCTACATGGCAAGATTTCAACTCCTCTTCCAGCATGGACAGCAAGTTCAGCTCCTGCAGATGGGGAGAATAAGAGTCAGTGAATAACCACTTAAAAACCTGATAATCTCGCCATGTGTTGGTGGCATATTATTGTCATTCTGTATATTCTTGGGGTCAGAGATAGGAAAACAGAAACAAGCAAAATTACCCAGAAATGACTAATTGTTTTTGTTGGTCTAATGCAAAGGAGGGAGTTTGTTGATTTGTCTGGAGGGCACCCCTGCTGCCTCTCTCAAATGGATATGTTAGTACAAAATGAGCAAAACACCAAAAGACAAAACGTGTCAGAAAACAGTAAAGAACAAAACCACTGTGCTGCAAATGCTGCCAGCCAAGCGTCTGCAAACACACTGTCTGCAGTCAACATTCATTCAATTTAATAAGAGCAGTTGGAAGGAGAAGGGGGAAAGGATTTGGTGCTAAGCCAGCGTACATTTTTTTCCTTTGTAATTTGTCATGTTTCTCTCTGAAATTCTCAAAATAAACACGACTGGCCTTTTGCCTGCTCTGGGTTGAGGAGTTCGTAAGCCCTCTTACATTGTCTCCTGTTTTCTACTGGAAACCTCCCAAACGAAAGAGTTAACTCACTTTCTATATTAAATATTTACATAAAAATGTTCGGGAAGGTGTGTGTAAATTATAAATAATGTAAAGCAGGACTGGTCCTGGTTAGAGCTAAGAGACCCAAATTGTATCATCATAATACATTATTCACATATAATGCATCTATTCTCCTCCATTAGTGTTACTAGAAAAAGCCCCTGAGTGCTTAACTTGAATTTGGAAGAGTGTAATAAATGTGAGATAAACAAATAACAGTGGGGATGCATCTGTAGTTAAACAAGTGTAAATTAGAGCTCAGCCTAATTCCTCCAAACTACATGTAGGACAAACATGATGCTCTCCAGGAACAAGAGATCAGTTACAAACTGCAGAAAAAAAAATAAAAGACACAATAAATCCATATTATTTTATATAGATCCCCCTCCATACCCCTCCACCCTCAAAAAAAAAAAAGGCTTTGTAGCAATCCAAACTCTGAATTCTTCTGGTCAGTCAGTGAGCCAAACTGCAGCAGGGAGGGAAACAGTTCCAGACAAAAGAGAAAAGACAGGAGTGAAGAGAAGGTGCTCCCACAGCCAAGCAGGTGGAAGGAAAGCAGCCACCCCTTCTCCTGCCCCAAGTTTGCTCTTCAACCAAAGAGCTTCTCCTCCCTAGGCCCAGAAAAATACCATCAGCTGCTGATTACTGAGAGCTTGAAAACTGATTTATTAATTTCCCACTTGCTCTCAACTGTGGAACACTGCACTGCTCTCAGCTGCACTCAGCAGCAGGCACTGGCCCCTTGGGCTGGACTGGCCAGGTGTTTCCTGGGGCTGCAAAGTATGGAATGGTTTGGGTAGTTCTTGGGGTATTTTTTTTTACTTTTTTTGGTGTTTGCTTGGAAATGAAGAGTTTCCTGGGCCTGGAAACTGTTCAGAGATGTTCAGGTGAAGGTGTTGGGGTAAGCACAGGGAATATCCTCATTCCTGACCATCAGTGCACCGGTGGAATGGCAATGAAGTGCTTTCAGTCCAGCAGGACCTGGGACACTGCACTGGGGTGCACAGACATGAAATTAATAAATATTAGAGCTCAGGTGCCCCTCAGAAAGGCTTCATAAACATTACTTATTGAAATGAGAAAGTCAACCACTACATGAAGAGTTTTACTGCTGCTCTGCCAGGCTGTTTAAACTATTTATCCCTGCTAACTATGGATGCTCAAGTTTAAGGAGCAAGGTCTTCTCCCAGCTGCAACTCAATTACAGTGGGAATGAGTTCTGCTTGGCAAGGAATTTTGCTGTGAGGATGAGCCTTATGGCAGCAGCACAGTATGTTTGCCTCCTTCCTTCAGAGCTCAGAGACCTTTGCTAAAATCATAAAATTTATTATTAGTGCAAGGAGAACAAGAGTAAAATAGCTGTCTGGTTGGTGGCATATCTTAAACAAATAACACTTCAAGCACAAGGGAGTTTTCACTGTCTGAAGAGTGAGTTGGGGAAACACATATTTAATAAAGAATCTTTTGTGGGAATTTTTAATAGCATTTATAAGTTGCATTGTAAGCAGTTATTAGATCTTGTGCTGAAAAACTGCACAGTGATGAACATGCAGTTGACAAACAGGGATTTCCCCAGACATTGGAAGAATAGAAAATTCCATAAATTAAGAAAAAAAAAAGATTTATGCCTGAATGAGGCTCTTACTTGCATGTTAACTCTATTCAGTCTCTCCTAGCAGGAGTTCTGAGGATGGAAAGCAGAAGGGAGGTGATGGATGTCTTGCAGGTATGACAGGAGAGGTCAGGTGGGGTGATGAAGGGAGTCAGACTCATATACCTTGGTAAAATGTCCAGCACACCAGAACCCAAATTGCAAGTGAGCAATGTGTATGTTAACTCAAATATTAGGCAATAACTTTATGATACCCTAGAACACACCCCAGGCAAAGCCTACAGACAAACACCCCTGAATCACCAGAGAAAGTGGGCTTCAAATACAGACCATTTTATCCTCCTCTGTTCATTAACATCCAATTAGCTCCCGAGCCCTTTCCCTGGTGCTAAGGGTTGGTTTCCACCAAACAAAACGGCACTACAAAACAAAACCACAGAGAGCCCTGACCCCAAGCAAACCCCTCAGTGTCATGAATTAACATAGAGGCAGATTCACAGAGAAGCTGAAAGTGCAGTCACAGCAACGAGAAACACCCACAGCAGTGCTGAGCCCCCGAGAGCTGCAGCACACGGGGATGGGGACAACCCCTACACACGCATTTCCTTGGCAGCACAAAGGTTTGGCAGATCCTCTGTCACAGCTCCTTTTTCTACTCCAGAGGATTTCCCTGGCATTCAAGTGCTGATTGAAAAATGAAATCCAAGCCTGTGTTGCCAACGGGGGACTGCGCGTCTGGGTGTGGAAATGTTACCAAACCCTCATTTACTAGGAAATTTAAATAGTCATTTAACAAATTAGGCAGCATTTTTTTTAATCATTGTGTTTTCTCAGTACATTCTATGCCATTTTCTTCAGATCTTGGTCTCTCCCTTACTAGAGAATTTCATAAACAAATAACAGGAATTGCTTATAAACAGCCTGATTTAATAAGATGTTAGCAGGGCTATAAAACTACTCTAGTTCTATTATCGCACTAAAATTTGCCAAATTATTTACCAAGGATAATTACATTAAGTGAATTTATAAAGTTGCATAAAATAAAAAGGTGATGAAGAAATAAAGATATTTGAGGCCCTCATATTTGAAGAGAAACTCTCCTGGAAAAGAGTAGGTTAATCCCATAAAAATGTTCGGTTTTGTTTATGTTCTCTAACAACACTCCTCATTAGCAAATGGGGGGGGTTGTCCCTATATCCATAAACAATTCACTAGAAATAGAACTGTCTGTTTTAAACCCAGACACTCCCTCGCAATATTTGCATTCCACTCTCCCACTGGGGCAGAACACAATATCCAGTTCCTAAATGTTGACTAAAAATAAATGGTAAAATAACTGACTTGTTTTCCCAGATTTTGGAAAGTGCTGTGTAAAGAACAGTCTGAAGTGTGAAAAATTATTTGATTTTCACAATTACCTCATTGTAAACAGATGATTAATTAATGATGTTAATTAGTGGTCTAAAGAAAAAACACTTTTTGGGAAATTTCCAAAGGAACAGCATTACTTGTGGGTGTATTTATATGCTTATTTAATGTGATAGTATTCCTTTAAGTAAACTTGTCACAGAAGATTTATTTTCCCCCCTATTGTCTCAGAGTACAGCGTGAGGAACACAAAAGGTCCAGTGCAGGACACAAACCCTGGAGGCTTCAGCTCACAAAGGGGCTGAGAGGAGATCCTGGGTGACACTGAGCGAAGTGTTCACCAGATGCTTTTGTTGCAGAGAGCAGAAATACAGATAACATTTGATTCAAAGAAATTATGAATGATGTTAGCATCAAACCCACTGAAACTACACTGTTCAAGCACTGGGAAAGGTAGTGGATATCAACCATTTAATTATTTCCAAATACTTTATCATATATCTAGAAGTAACGACTCAATTTGATGCCACTTTCATGGGAACCTCTTCATTATTTTCTTACTTTGTTTTTTGTTTCGTTTTTTCGGCATTCTGTTCTGTTTAATGAATACATGGATTATGAATATTAGGTGAATAGTCCTTGCAACTGAACACAAAGGGGAAATGATGCAGACAGCATTATGGTCTCGCTTCCTTTCCTTGCATTAGGGTGGAAATGATATGCAGCAGGGATTACGCTTTGTTTAAAGCTGTGCCTCTGCCTCTAAAGGAATATATTATACAAATCTCCTAATGTTGTTGAAATTCCCCAAAACTTGATTGTGTCAGACATAATGTGGCAATGAGGTTCTTATCCCTGCCTTATGCCGAATAAATATCTAATATCAGAGAGTATAACCTTGGAAAAGTATCCACCGGGGAATATCCCTGCCGTCAATAATTCATCGTGCTGGTGGTGGGAAGGTGCATTCAGAGAGCCCCTGACATTACACAGAATACATTAATGCCCACACAGCCCCAGCCCGAGGAGCAGGGAGGGGGAAGGGGACAGCACAAGGGGACTGACTTCCCTTCAGGCCCATTAGAAAAAAAATCCACCTTGGAATCATTCAAAGTAGCACACTCTGCCTGCAAAAAGCCAAGCAAGGAGATCCCCTCCTTGCCAAGCCCACCATCAGAATTATTTGAGGGAGAGGGCATGTGAAATGCAGATTTTTACACATCTGTGCTCCAGAGATCTGTGTTGCATTTTCCAGCTGTGAGACACTCAGGGTGAGCTTCCCTAATCCAGCACAGACACTGCTGGGAATCTGCAGGAATGTGCTGATGAATGAGGCCCCCAGAAGTCCACTTATTAATTCTACTACTGTTAATCCAAAAATCAATACCTTTGGGTGCAGTGATGCTTCTATAGGCAAAAATACAGGTGTGATGCTTCTACAGGCAAAAATACAGGTGTTACTCAAATGAGCTGAAAAATAAATAAGGTAATTTTTTGATAGCCTTAAAGATGATTGCAATCTTAATTAAAGACAAAATGGTAGTAGATTTCAATGCAGTTTGGGGTCTTTTGCATTCCTATTTGCTCTTTCACTGTTATGGTTTTAATGATTTAGGAACCAGAAGAATAACTAAGAAACCCAACAGTCATTATCTCAAATAATGAGACTTTTTAATGCAAAATCAATGTTTGCTGTAATGAAAATAGATTCCTCAGCTCCTGCAGGGTGATATGTACAATTCTTTTCCACTGTTAAATAGAATGTGATTACTTATTTTCACCAACATGATAAACCCTTTTATTCAGGAGTAAAAATGAAATGTCAGAAATTATTTACTGATATTAAGCACATGTATTTAATCAGAAGCTCCCACCATATGACTGAAGCTGAGAAAACTGGCAATAATTTTCTGTGAACTTTCAGAAGCTTGAGGAAGAAATGTAAAATTTCCAGCAAGTAATGAAAAAGTTCACTCTGGGGCAAAAAAAGAGGGCTGGTTCCATTCCAGCTTCTGTTCAGATGGTTGACCAAACTCCTAATTTGTGAAGTCAAATGAACCAAACTCAAAAGCTAATAAAAAACATCTTAAGCAGGCTTAATCAAGTAAAAGAAAACACTTCTTTCATACCAACATATCCAAACTCTTCAAATGCTGAGGAAATAATAATAATAATTATTATTATTATTACTACTACTACTACTACTATTTAGAGTCGATGCATGTATTTATAGTCATTTTTGATCTCTGAACGTTAGGAAAAGCACCCATATTAATACTTCAGAGACATACTTTACCAAGAGCCCAGATGATCTAAAAGAATGCATGGAAACTCAGAGACTTAAATGCTCCATTTGGAAACAGCATATTTCTCCTTTTTGGCTTGATTTTCATGCACTGTGTAAAAGGTGCAAAAATCAGAGCATGAAAAAGAAGAACCTGAGCAGCAAAGCTGCCAAAACCCTTTAAAATGCTTTCTTAGGTTGTTCTTTAAGCAACAGGTGCAGAACAAGTTCTCACTAGACCAGAACTACAACTGCAGCAGATCTGTTCCCACAAGCAGTTATTTTCCTTCTGTGATTCTATAAAGCTCTCCCTTTCCTTCCTACTAATGATAAATTGTCATGAATATTGGAGGAATGGAACTTTTTGTGGATGGCTTATTAACGAAAACCAAATTGCAATCCACACAGAGGCATTTGGCATTATGTGGAAACATAAGAGTTCCATGAGCAAGAAACTCTTAGTGAGAAGTATTTGGGGGCTTATTTAGTGAAATGCAACAATAATTTTATGTTAGATAACAATTTCAATTGCAGATAAACTTTACAGGTCCAACTTGGATGTTTTGTTCTCAAGGCTGATAAAAAAGATTAGAAAAATATTTTCAAGGAACACCTTTACTTAGGTATGATTTTGAGCAAATCATTATCTGTTCATAGGTATGATCCAGACAGAAGTAAAGCCTAAATTCTTTGAGTAAACCACTCACTGTGATGTATTTTTTTCATTTCCAAAGTAACTATGATCGATTTTAAATAGAGAACAGTAACTTTTGCCTACAATGGCAGAATTCAGCTCATTAAAATAATATATAACTAACCAAGAAATGCAGTTTTGCATGAACCTTCCCTAATTTGCACATTCTTTGCAACAAAACATGCAGGGCCTCACTAAATACCTAAAATACCTTAAGTGAAAGAATTTCTTAGAAAAGATGAACAATATTAATGCTCCAGGATGGGGCTACTTCCAAAGAAGGGGTTTTCCCAGTGTCATTCATCTTTGTTGTTGAAATCACACACTTCAGTAAAAATGGGACACACCAAGAGTTATAACCAGGAGTCATATTTGCAACACAATTCCTGGCAGATGAATATATTCACTTCAGGGGTAATACCGAGGCAGTTTCCAACAAAACATGTATAAGAAAAACTGAGCCTTTCTTGAAACTTTCCATGTAGTGGAACAGCTTTTCTTCTCTTCAGCATTTAGGAGTTTGAAAATGCATCCTGCATCTTTTCCAACGTGCTGCTGTATTCGCTGCCAGCTCAGCTGAAGGCCCAATCAGCATAAATAAACTTTCCCCCTGAGCATCTGCACTGGTTTGCACAGAGATTAGGATGGCTTTGAATTACACATGCAATCAGAACATTTCACAGAGCAAATTGTGGGCATTTTGACAACTATACAGCAAGCTTAATTTCAGGCCCAAGTATACATGATATTCAGAAATACAATGAGGTGATTTAACATTTTAAAAGGAGAGTATATAGCATGAATTAGTAGAAAAATCATGACACAAACTTGTTCTAAAGAGGTATTGTTCCTTTTTCTTCAGAAAAAAAAAAAGAACCAAAACAAAAAACCACCACTAGTTTCTATTAGGGATAAATTAACCACTAAAGAATTCCATTGATGGGCAATGCATACTGGAAATCTATTTTAAACTTGGAAAAGAAAGGCAGGGAAAAGAGTGAAGGAAAGAGAAAGGAAGAGAATTATCAACACTATTTTCAGCAGAAATCCAAAATATAGCCCCATAGAGCTTCTTCCACCACACAAAGATGCTGGATCAGTAAGAGAGGATTTTGTGAGACAGGACATCCTGGTTCCTGGGAATTCCCACGCCCTTTAGCAAGGATAAGGCTGCTCTCAACTGCACAGCTCTCACGCCAGAAGCCTCAGTGGGTTTCTGCCACAGTCTCTCATCCAGTCCACTGTCTCCTTTCAATCAAAGATTTGTGCTAAAAGGCATAAAACCTAAACTTGTTTTGTAAAACTTGTTATTTGATTGATAGCAACATGATCATCTTAGTCTGATTTATCACTCATCATTTTATATTCCTGCCAGAAAGGGTTAAAAGTCATCCCTTTCCAAACATTTATTACCCGACCTTTTCATTACTAATTTTACTACCCTGACAGATTTTTAGACTTCTGTATTCCTTAAAATGCACCATGTAGTAGCTGGAATCTTCTAATTACTTCAAACTATGTTTTCCCAATGATTTATTTAACAGCTGTGTAGCTCAGCTCTCCCTTCTCACCTAGATCAGTGCTAAGAGAGGAAATGGCCTTTTTGGAGTGTCTCTGCTTTTTAAAGCAGATAGAAATAATAAGGTTGACAAAGGAAAAAGGAAAATTAGGCATTATGAGGGTAATAACTTAGAAAGTGTCAGATTCAGAATAATTGAATTCAATGACATTTAATGCTACAGAAAACAATAGCAGCAGCCCAGAGCCCATCTGATTCATGTCTAGTTCATGTTTAACAAAACAAGGCTAAGGGTCAGACAGACATGAGTCCCATAAATAACCTGTTAATGGGATTTCCAAACAAGCTGTCCTCAAAATGGTTTTTTGTCTCACAGAAAGAATATTAAAATGCAAATGGATTCGGGCTGTGTCCTCATAAACAACCATGTTCATTTAACCTCTGACCTCAACGTTTAACTGCCCATTCCAGCAATTTGTACAGTATTAGCCACAGAATGCCACTCCAAAGTGCTAACTTGGAGAAGAGAGGACTAAATGAACGGGTTACTATCTGTGATGCTCAGCTAACCATGTCAAACTGTCTTTATAGGCATAAAAATATTATTTTACAACTTCTCTTTAGTTAGTTGACATTTTTTTTGCTAGGGGAAATAAAATGTGCCAAGGAAGGTGCTTTGAACTATCATTGATTGCATGATGCTGTGTCCCAGCTCCAGGGAGGATGAGCTGGAGCATTTTGGCACCTTGGCCAGCACCCAGGACCACTTGGTATCCTACAGTACTATGTCCAGATTTTCTCAACCCTTTTCCATAGCAGGATATTCCAGGAATTCTCTGCAGCATCTTCAGTCATGTTTTTTAGAAGAATATGGGTCATCTTCTTACAATATTAAAAGAAGTCCACCTGCCTCATATGAACAATGAATAAATCATTCTTTGGCCAAATTCAGCCACACCTCTCCTACCTGGTACTCCTCACAGGTCCCAAGGGAAGACCTTCAAATGGCCTATAGGAGCCTGTCTGACCATTTGCAATGCCAAAATAAAACAGCAATAAGCAAAATATCTGGTAATTGCTCCCAGTCAAAAGTATCATGAAAATCACAGTAAATACCCACTGAAACCAAATTACAGAATGAGGGTTGCTCTGAACAACTTGTTTTAAAAGGAAGAAAATTAATCTTCTTTGAAATCATGTGGCTTCTGAGAAGGGTTAGAAGTTTGCAGTGAACTGTGTGTCACGGAGGGAAAGGAGTAGTTGGGAATGTCAGAGCACTCTTACCTGGCAGGCTGTCTGCATTTTCTCATCACAAATCTACTATTCCAAAACACCCATAGCACTTTAGAGTTTATTAGAAATTTGTAAGTTCTAGAGAAAACTGCCACAGCTGAGGCTGGGTCTAAAAGCTGTTTCAAAGTTTGCTGCACAACTCAGTTATGAGGAGAAAACAGGGTTTAGAAAGGAAGGGTTATTTACATGGTTGCTAAGGCTGGACCATGCCCAATGGTACTCTCAGCTGATTATTCACATGGCCTGATTTTTCATGTCAGTTTTGGATTTAAACTTTTCCTCAGTCAGTAAGTTCCTTCCTGTAAGCATCTCCTCGGGGAGTTTCAGGTACCGCTCATTGCAGGTCACTGATTTGTCTTATTTTGCTCACACAGATTTGCAGCAAAGTCCCTGAATACACCGAGTTTCAATTGTTAACACTATTCTGAAATGTGACCACTTCCTAGTCCAAGAAATTCTAAGTGATGGCTTTTCTCCTAGGAGAGGTGGTAACAGGTCTTTATATCTCATCTCTGATCAACTCCCTATTTTCTTTTTCTGCATTAAACTGAAGGAAAACAGAAGAGAGGCCTTGGACTGCTCAGTGACTCCCCCAGCTCGGTGTGTATTAAAGGTTGATGGTTAGTTCACTGCACCACTGCCCTGCAGAGGACCACTCCTTCAAAGTTAAATCTAAGGCCAGAAAAGTTAGAACTGGGGACTTTTTTTTCCCTGCAAGGGGCTGAAAGCAGAGTCATTAACGCTGCGATCGGTCTAATCCAGAGCATTTGTTGCTGCTAATTATTACGGACAAGCCTCTTTATTGAACCACATCCTTTTATCAGCATTAGGATGCATGAGCCGAGGCTGTTGTTTTAAACGCACTCATTAACCACACAAATCAGCCCTGTTGACAGAGCGCTTTTGAATTAAGCATCAGACTGTAGTCATTGGACAAGGAGCAATTTATAATGCCATTAGCAACACTTGCGAAGGTTACAGGCATCAAAAATTGTTCAGCCGTAATTATTCTTAATGGATACAAGGAATAAACTGACGCAGGACAGCTTTTTCATTAGCTTTCAATCAAGCCTGATGGCTTTGAGAAATGTACAGCAAATGCATTTTGGGGAGAAATAATGGTGTTGCAGCACCTTTCACTGGAAAATGCTCTCAGTTCAGAACTTAACTTTTAATAACCTTAATTTGATATAATTAAGAAATATGATTTGCTTTGAAGATTTTGCAATGAATTGTTCTGGCTGCTGTTTAACCCTTTTTCAAGTACTCAACCCCAACATGATTAAAAAAAAATAAAAATAAAAACCTTCAGGTGGTTCAGATTCTCATGGAAGTCATTACACTTTTGATTTCCTAAAGCCAAAGGAACTAGGACAGATTTTTAAAGTGAACTAAGAACACTTAGAGAATGAAGGGAACTTCACAAAGTTTACCTACCCTCAAAAAAGCATCAGGACATGCACAAAGTTCTCCATGAAATTCAGTCACAGATTCACAAACAGGTGATCCAGCACGTTCTCACAAGCAAAATGGTGGGGAAAAAAATACTAAAAAAAAAAAAAGTTTTAATCTGAGTTTGATGCAGTTAAAAATCACCTTACTCTATTTCTAAAATGCCAAAACCTTAATGAATTGATCCTCTCTTCATATCCCATCTCAGCTGCTATTGACAGCCCATGTCTCTCAGGAGCACCTTCTTTGTGCAACAAGTGTCTTTCCAGACAGATTGAAGATTTTGGCCCAATGGATTATTAATCACAGCTGAGCCAAGCTTAAAACCATTCAGCAGCTCTTCTGGTCTTTAGCACTACATGTGTTTTAGCTCAGGTGTTTCCATATTGTTACAGAATAAGAGATCTCTTCACTATTCTTTCCTTATACTCAGGCAGATCAAAGAAGAGAGATAATAAAGAAACTTAGTCTAAGAGAAGGCAAGAATGTGGCTCACTGCCCTTAATCATTCTGTGATTGTCAGATAGCAGGTCAGGACAGAAATGGTACTGAAGCAGCCAAACTGCAGCAGCAGCACAGCTTTGCTGGTGTGTGATTCACACAGAGCAACAGAAAAAGGATGTTTTTAAAATATGATGTGCACAGAGTTGCTCAGAGTCCATCCCCTCTTCAATGTTCCCTATTACCATACTGGGATCATCCCACACTTACCACACTGACTTCCAAATCCCCATCTTCTCTCCCATACACTGCAAAGTCTAGGAAGGTTTATGCTTAACCCAGTGAGGCTCTTTTCTGATGCCACACACATGCTCTCACTGATTACTTCCCAAAGAATCCTTTCTGTAGAGACAGATGAATTTCTAAGAGCAACACTGAAATTAGACTGAAACCTTACTGCACATATCGTTAAAAGACCAGCAATGATCTTCGTTTTTGTTCTCTATTTTTGGAACAATCCATCTCACTTTTTAATGACTGACCTTGAAATTATTCCTTAAGAGCATGACTGGAATTTGTTTCTGTTGGCTTCTTTCAGGTATCAGACTCTGTGCAGAGCACTTCCAATCACATTGAGAAATACTGTAATTCTGACACTTAGCAATCTGCTTTTGGCATCTGTCCCTCTGCTAGAAAATCATTAATGCTTAATGGTATTAAATCAAGGTAGAAGAATCCAAATTCTCCAATTTTTTAATGTATATACATGTATCCCAACACATATTATCAAAAGGAAGTCTTGATAAATGAAGCATTAACTCTACCACCTTCACTTTGCATCTAGATTGCAGATTGATGAAGTTTGGAATGAACCTGAATATATACAGACTTCAAAACAAACAAAAAAATAATGTATCAGCCCCATGGGCAGGGACACTTCCACTAGCCCAGGTTGCTCCAAGCCCCATCTAACCTGGCCTTGGACACTCTCAGGGATGGGGCAGCCACAGCTTCTCTGGACAACCTGTGCCAGGGCCTGCCCACCCTCACAGGAACAATTCCTTCCTATATATAAAACAACTCTTTCAGTTTGAAGCCATTCCCCTCTGTCCTGTTGCTACGTGCTCTTGTAAATAATCTCTCTCCATCTTTGTTGTAGGGGCTTCATGTACATTCAGGTGCACAACCCTGGCTCTCAGCTCAGTAATCTACAATGATTTAGTTCTTAAAATAAAAGTACTTTCCAAAGACTGATTCTCAACTTTTAAAATCCAGTTTCATAGTGATTGAAATGGTCAAGTCTAGAGGATTCAATCTTCTACCACCATGTGCTCATCTTTACTAGACTGTTCTCTTGCACCTGCCCTCTTTTCCATGCTCACCATCCTACTCAGCTGCCTGGAAAAAATGGCTCCTGCTGCCCATCTCTCTTTTGCACATTAATTAAAAGACAAGCATTGAACATGTAGCAACAGGATTGTTATGAATAATTGCCCTGGTTCAGTTTATCTGGTAAATCAGAAGATGACTCTCAGTGGAAGAGCCAAATGGTGAGTTTTTAATTTAGGAAGGTCATTTCAGGTTTATGGTGTGAGTTTGGAAATACTTTTTCCTTTAATAAAATAGATTCTGCAGTCCAGTTACAATAACAAAGTAATATCTGATTCTAATGCTATCTTCAGCTCCTAACAATGGATGGGATAGAGGTCCTGCTCCAGTCTATTAGAAGAATTTAATGACCATTAAAAGGCAAGCAGAGATTTGTATCACTCAGTTGTTCAGTGTCATTGTTCCAGTCTCCACAGTGGAGAAACAGCATATTTCTTTTAAGTAAAATATTGCTGGGAACTCACTGCTTCAGCAATTACCTCTGAAACACATTGTTTTCTCAAAGCCATTAACATGTCAGATCATGGCAGTGCTTGACATCCAAACACGCCTTGGAGGGCTGCAATTCAATTTAAGGATCACCTCCTCTGAGCAGGCCAACCTGCAAATTTCACAAAATCTGAGAGAAATTCTCAGGGCACACTTTGATCATGCTGCTTCCTAAATTAAAAACAAAACTGTAAGTGTTAAACATCTTTAACAAGACATTAAACCTCGGCCATAATCCAGGAAGGGTCCCTTAATGAGTAATGACATATGTTGTGAAGGTAGTTATCTCCTAATGCTCAATGCTCAGCCAGTACAATGGAATGGCACAGTGTGCAAAAGGGATGTATCATCACTAATGAGAGGATCATTTGAAGCTGCTTTTCTGAGAACCCCAGAGGAGACTTTCCATTGCTGCAGGATGGAGAAGGATGCAATACTCCATCTTATCACACGCTTCAAGGAAGAATGGGAAGTGACAATGTGATAGAACAAAAGCTGAGACAGAGACAGAAAACGGACTTGGACATTGGGAGGGTCCTTGAAAGGGTTACCTTCCTTTACTTCCCAAAAAAAGTCTTGGTGCAAATTAGTCATATCTTCTTACTCTTTTCCACCCAGCTGACCACTAATGGCCTACTAGACACTGTAAGGGAGGTGTGGGATGGGTAAAGGGCTGCTGGGAACACATAACGTGCTGCAAAAGGGGATGAGCCCAAGAAGTGATGGGTTAGGGCAATGCTCAAAGGGAGAAAAAGAATCCAATTCCTCTTCTATAGAAAAAAAATCAGAAAAATGTTCAAAATTACATTTTGAAGTATTCCCTTCATTTCTTAGCATTTTCTTCTTCCAGCACGTTCTACTTAGTCATTGTGTTGGCAAGAGTATGAACTCTGCAGGGAAACACAAGGTGAGTGAGAGGAGTCTTGCAGATAACAAGGAGATCTTAATGGTAGGGGCAGAAAGTCAGGGGCTACACAGGAACAAAGAAATAGAACTGGGGTGAGGGAGAGAAAAAAGGGCTTCCAATGACAGAGACAACCCTGGGGTTTTTTGGGGCTGGGGAGAGCAGGGAGGTTCTGACGTTTCAGCTGTTACTGCCTTCTCATTCTAACTGAGAGATGTGCCTGGCCAGGGAGAAACCTCCTGAGGGGTGATGTGGTCACAGCACAGCCTCTCCTGGCTCTGAGATGAACTGCTGCAAATTCAGGCAGGTTAATAATTCCCTACTCCTTCTTCCTTCTGTAAACTGTGACTGAGCAGCAGCAATGACTTTTCCAGGTGACACAAATATTCAAAGCCATCAACTGTACAGTATCCTACAGATGATGTTTTCATTTATCTTTGCCACTCCCACCTTTCTTCCCTCACTCAGTAGGTGAAAGTTTCTATTTATTCTTGACTATTTGTGCCAAGGAAGGTTTAGATTGGATATCAGGAAAAATTTCTCCACTGAAAGGGTGGTCAGGCATTGGCACAGTGTGCCCAGAGAAATGGTGGAATCACCATCCCTGGAAGTGTTCTTGGAGACAAGGGTTAGAGGCAAAGACAGTGGGGCTGAGTTAATGGCTCGACTCATGATCTTAGAGGGCTTTTCCAGCCTTAATGATTCTATGTTGATCCTAAGAAATAATAATTAAATGAAAAAAACCTAATTTAATAAGAATTTAATAAGAAAAGTTACTCATTATGAGCAGAATTAACAGGGAAAAAGACAATGGGCTGATCATTTTGCATGCCACCTCTTTATATGAAAAACTGTTCAAGTCCACAGAACCAATTAATCCCCACATATTCTGTTACTGCTGTTTTCATGGAATTCTAATGAATTTATGTCCTGACCACAGGGACCAGCATGCACTAAAGCAGTGCACTGCTGGCATCTCTTTAGTCACTAATTCCTTGCTCTGCAAGACAGCTCTGCATACAGAGATGTCAAAATTTCTGCTCTCACTGTCTGCCTGAAGGCAGAGGAGCCCCAAACAGGGAAGGAACATATGGCTGGGAAGGGATGGGGATTCAACCAAAGAAAGTAGGCACTTGAATCAAAACCTGCCTCTGATTTTGCATACTCATGCCAAATTGTCATTCCCTGTCCAGCACCTTTTTTACTTTGGTGCCTGTTTGATTGTTTGATCAGGGTTTTTTAAGGTTTATCTTCAGAGATTTAAAGGGAAAGCTGCTGGAGACGACTTGTAAATGCTTCTTGCATTACTGAAAAGGCCCCAATTTGGTGACAGAGTAGTATTTAATAATCATCAATAGGAAAGGTGTAGCTTAGCCCTCCTCCCTTGACCCTTCCCCTCATGTAAAGACATCTGCAAATTAAGTGAATACCAATGGATTTGAGCCATTGCCATTTGCTGAAGAGGCATTACCAGAGCCTACCTGACTGCTCCTGCATCCAAATCAGGGCAATGCTTCCAGAGATACTGATGGCACCACATTGCAGATGTTATGAAAGGTATCAGTTTTTCCATCCTCTCTCTGCTGCTCCATCTTGTTTCTGCCAATGCCTTTTCCTGGCTTGCTCTGTCATTTCTCACACAAAAGCATTGTAAGGTTCCCTGTTTAGTGTTGGTGTCACTCACTGCTTCATTCCCATTTCTACATGTCCCTTTTAGATGGGGTCTCTAAACCTCTGTAATAGTTGCTGTGCCAGAGCCTTCTACTCTGTTATAAGAACCCTTTTTTACTTCACTACCTGCTCCTTTCCCAACACTTTCAAGCAATTGGCAACTGTCACTTGCTGGTTTGACATTTCACAGGTGCAGCATCTCAGTCCTTGACAAGAGCAAGCAGCTCAGAGCACAACAGTGTTAATGTGGAGTAAGGAAATTTTTTTTCTTTTTAAATGCATCAAATGCGTCACTTCCAAAATTAAACTTAACTGAGTTAAAAATTGCTATATGTAGGATTTGAGGTGAAATTTAGACTCCAAACTCAGATTATTGACCAAAAGGCCTTCACCTCTGTTTTGGTCTTTTTTGTTTTGGTTTCTTTCTTTCCTGGTCACCTGATTCTCCAATTTCCTGGAGTGCTGCCCTACTTTAAGCAGGGAATAGTAGGCTCTTTTTTTCACTGTGTGGTGTACAGCCTTCACCCCTTTCTCAAGTGCAGAAACAGCAGGGGGACTTAAACACTCATGGAGGCAGAAAAAATGACAAGAAAACCATCTTTGTTCCGGGCAGACAGTACGAGGTCACGTTACTATGGCAGCACAAACCATTTCCCCTCATTCTGGCTGGTGGTTCAACTTTGCCCATAGTTTATTCCCTGGGAAGCCCAACCCAGAGTTCAGGCTGGGGGTGGGGGGCGCAGGTTTAGAGGTCACCAGCAGTGTGACAATGGCCCAGTCAAGAGAAAAGAGAGCTCTGATATGGCAGAATCAAAGAGTCAGTTCACCAACCACTGGGGGCTGGCTCGGACAGAGAGGTTGGAATTCATCCCTCACTTTAGCCCAAAGTTCCTGATTGAGCTGTTCTGTGCTCAGCACGCACAAAGCCTGAATGCTGAACAACAAAGATGAGAGTGGAGCAAACAGCAACAGATGAGAAGACAGTGCTGACAGCAAAGCTGTGCATCATGTGCCCACTGTTGTATTTCCTAGCAAAATTACTGTTACATTTACAGGCATCTTAGACTAATGCAGTTATTTTTCCTGCATCATTCCTTGCAATTGTGAGTAACATACTAACAGGATAAAAATTCTCCACAGAGGGACTGCAAGAAGAGCAGCAGGAGTTTCTGGATAAACATGTGTGTGTTTGCATGCACCTCTGTGTATGTAAATTCTCCCTTAAAAGGGAACAGGCTTAAACTTCAAAATATTTTAAAAGAGCAAGAGACAAAACTTACAGTGAGCTAAAACATTCACTTCATAAACCTTAAGAAAAACAAAAAATCATTATTGGTTTTTTTTTCACTTAGCAGTCCAGGGAAAAAGAAAAACAAGACAGTCCAGAAAGTAAAGAAATTCACTATTGAAACTGGCAAGAAAAACAATCTGTGTTGTCAAGGTTGCTCAGGTCTCACTGGTTTCTACACTACCTGAGAAATAAGGAAATCTGGAATTTCAACAGGAACACAGGAATTGCAAAGGACTCAAGGAAAGCACTGTGTAAGACACCAAAGAGGACAACTGTTTTCTAAGTACTCGCAGGCATCAGTCCAAACCAAAAGATTTACTTTTCTCTTAAGCAGGGCTTAATTACAAATATTTTCATCCTCCAGCTAAAAGGTCCGGAATATCTTTTAAATCCAGCAGCACTTCAAATGATGTAAAGAACTCTATTAATGCCCCAAGTACATGAGAACACCGTAATGGCATATCCTTAACTCACAGCCCGTGGGCAGCGCTCTGTTCTGGACAAGGGGGAATTGCTACTACATTACACTAAGAAACATTTCCAATTAAGGAGGAAAGTAGTCTAAGACAAATTAAATACAGTAAAGAGCTGCTGTTGAAAAGCACTAAATTTATTATGATAAGATACTGTAGATCTGCCCACTTAGGGAGCAAGACTGATTTAAAAGATCACCCCAGTCTCACTGGAGCTCAGATACTTAAGTGATGCTTAGGCCTTTCAGCAATTCACATTACAGGGACTTCTTCCACCCCTCCCTCAATATTATTCCTTTAGTGTGTGACAATAAGGCTCATGTACATGAAGGGATCTGTTGCGTAGCTTGAATTAAGCCATTTAACCTCCACTGAAAACCCATCAAGGAAAATCAATCCAGACTCAGCTTTGTACTAGAGAAACCAAACCATGACTGGTACCTGAGCTAGGCAGCTTAAACTTATATCAGATACATCTACACTGCACTGTAATCATTTCTGTGACTGCAGGGGAGACATCTGTAGCCTCTGGAGAATTACTGTCAAGGCCTCAGGAAAAACCTGTCCAATGCTTTTCTGTGGCAGATAAATGCAATGAGGGGTTTTCCCAGAGAGAAAGGTGTAAGTGTGCAAACTGACATAGTTCCAGGGAAAACCCAACAGGACACCTTGTTTCCCTCTCTGTAATGTGAATACTCACTAGTCCTGTCCTATTAGAAAGGGATTTGGCAGCCAGAGACATTTACAGACGTAAATCCTCTTGCCCTGCACGATGCTGTGGGATGAAAGGCTCTTGGAGCCTATTCCATAGGAGGCGTCACAGGAAATGGAGATGCATCCCTGTTTCAGGCTGCAGCACCGACATTCTCGTTTCCAGCACAGCTGCAGTCTTGGATGGTGTAAGAGAGTTCTCTGCCCTGGTCATCACTGCAACTCAGAGCACTGGGAGAAGGGAGGGAGCCTGGAGGGAGATGGGGGAAGCTGAGCTTTAGTGACCCAAGTCAGTTGTCACCTTCACATGGCACCTTCTTTCATGCTCTTATTTGGAAAAGAATAGCACAGCTCAGATGGGAGGGAGTGCCAATGATCCTCTACTCCAGCAGATGAGGAAAAGCAAAGCCTCATTTAACGGCAGTAAGAACAAATTGCACTTTGGAACCAAAGGTGAGAGGGATAGGTGGATGTTAATTTTCAGCTCTGAAATGCATAATGAAACTAATTGGACCACTGAGTTTACTTAGAATGAAGGAAATTCCAACTTCCAAGGAAGACTTGCATTTAAACAATAACTACAGTGATTGACAAGTCTGGGATAGCAAAGTAAGTTCTTTAGGACAGTCACATTTGTAAGACTAAAATGCATCTTAAGGAGTCAATTGCTAAGAGTTTGTAGGTTACACTTAGATATCTTAGTTATTTAAATGTTCTGTCTAAAGTCTTTAATTCAAATATATGAACTGTAAACACTGGAAATCAAAATAGGAAAGAGAGAAAAAATCATGTCACCCCTTACTGCCAAATGGAAGCTTTCCACAAAATAGTCCTTTTTTCTCAGGCTTCAGGACAAACATCACTTTCCTCAAGGAACACTACAAAGATTCACACACATGGATCTGCAAAATAAAGAAACTATTTTTCTTAATTCTCTATTGGAAGCTGCTAAATTATTCACATTTTTCAAGTAGTAAATAGTTGAAATTTAACTTCTTAAGAAAGTTTTATCATTTTCTGTAGTTGCTAAATACATAACAGAAGGATTCAATTGGCTGAAACACTGTGTAAGTTTAAAAACTCTCTCTGGTCAAGCCATAAACCCAAGATAAATGATGTAGGACTGGGGCCAAATTATCTCCAGAAGGATCAGATTTATTTACTGAACATGCAGGATGCACAGAAGTCAGCAGGAAGCGTTTATTGATTAGCCATTGACAGCACCGTGACACTATTGATAGGTTTCCTTGGTCAATGTGCATCTCTAAGCTACTGTCTCCTGCAAGGGAACAGCACAGTGGCTTTTGGGGAGAAGTGGGACCAGAGAATATAAAGACATAAAAAGCCTCCCTGACAAAGGGCCCAGGGCATCTGTGTTCAATTCCTAGCCTGGGAGAAGCAGGGATAAGCTCCTAATCCTGAACAGAGCAGCATACAGCATGCCTGCCACCCAAGCTGAGCTCCAGAAAGATTTCTGTACAAGAAAAGAAACACCTTTCCCTTTGACATCAGAGGTCATGTGTGTTTTTTCATCTGGCATTGGCTGGGAGTAGCAGTTCCTTTCATCAGGATCATTCTTTTCCACTGCAGGATGAGTCTGCTGTTTTCTGAGGAGGATTTATTTTCAATTTCTCTCTAATATTGAGGAATACAGGATTTAGAGTAAATGAAGCAATTTGGTACTCTAAGAGCCTGCTTTCATCTTTTTGTTGCATTCTGAAGTAATTTTGCTACTTTGCATTTTAATGAGTAAATTATGTCAAACTGAGCCATTCTTAAGGATGAGCAAAGCACACCCTTTACCTAAAGGTGTGTCAAGCAACTGAGACAGGAACCTGCTTTAGCTGTTGCTCCAAGTCCAACAAAATCTTTAAATACTTTGATGTAATTAGTGGAGAAATCCCCCTTTTGGTGGGCACTTCTCAGTCCCATTTCTGTGCTCCAGTCCCACACAGACTTAGTTTAACAGTAATATTAAGTGTTCCACTTTGAAATCTAAGCCTTCTCTTCCAAGGGAACTGTCTGCATCTCTCAGGTGGGCTGAGTCAACCCCAACCTGTACAAGCTCTATAGCAGGTGTATTTTATTTAATGAATTAGGACTTAAGCCGGACTGTCAGATGGGGCAGCTCACAGAACCAGAGACACAGAGAATGACTTGGGTTGGAAGAGACCCCAAAGATCATCTCATTCCACCCCCTGCCACGGGCAGGGACACCTTCCCCCAGCCCAGGTTGCTCCAAGTCCCATCCAACCTGGCCTTGGACACTTCCAGGGATGGGGCAGCCACAGCTTCTCTGGGCACCCTGTGCCAGGGCCTGCCCACCCTCCTAGGGAAGAATTGCTTCTTAATATCTGATCTGAACTCTGTCAGTTTGAAGCCATTCCCTCTTGTCCTGTCATGGCAGACCCTTGTCCAAATCTCTCTCCATGTTTCTTGCAGCTCACTTCAGGTCCTGGAAGGCCACAGTTAGGTCACCCCAGAGCCTTCTCTTCTCCAGGCTGAACAATCCCAACTCTCCCAGTCTCTCCTCCCAGCAGAGCTGCTCTATCCCTCTGACCATCTTGGTGTCTCCTCTGGACTCTCCAGCAGCTCCACGTCCTTTTCTAGACAGGTGGATCATCCAAAACCTTATGCACCAAATGAGGATCCTATCTCCCAGATATTCATTGTTGTTTACAATACTAAAGAGAAAGGGAATGCTAAGGACAAGATCCGTGGACAGCTCTCCTGTTTTCCAGTCCTAGTGAGTTTTCTCACACACTCATCTCATGTCTCAGTCACCCCAAAGAGCTTTGCTTTGCAGGTTCTTTCAGAAAGCATCTCTGCAGAGGGTGCTCAGGATGCCCTTCAAAGCAGAGCAGCTGCCCCTGCTGCCTCTGGCTATGGGATCCTGCCTGGCACAGCAGGGCTGGGCAGTGGCCACTAGATCAGATTTAATTGAAACCTCCAGGCCAGCACAGAAAACAGGGATGTGGAAGGCTCCCAACTGCACACACCAAGTTTGGCACGTCAAGCTTGGTTACCAAATCTTTTCATCTTTCCAGGCTGGTAAACAGCTTCATTTCCAACCTGTTTCAGGAATTACTGCAGAGAATCCAAAGGAGGGAATGGGGAAATGGGATAAGCAAAGAGGATGACAAGTCACTTTCTGTTCAATAACTGTGTTTTGAATTGATATTTTGAGTACAAAAGCAAATGGCCTTCAGATGTGGCTTTACAAATTACAATATCAGTAGAAAAAAAGACTCTTAAATGTTAAGTTTTCCCTCAAGATTCAAGAGAGCACTCGTGCTGGCTGCCTGACTTCATTCCTGCCCCTCACTTCCAAGCTGAAATGTCAGCTCAGACTCTATTTACAGTTCCTAATTTAGAGTTTCCTATGGCACTGTCAAAGTAACATTTGAATTTCCATTTCATCAACTCAAGGCAAAACAAGCCCAAACTTTGGATCTCCTGGATGCAGGGATTAGGAGTGTGTACTGCTTACGTGTCTCCTCGTTTTGTCTAAAGCAGAGGGATTGTGCAGGATTCTGGCCTGTGTGATATCTGAGCTATAAACTAACTCTGATGGGACCAGAGCATGCTAAGGAAGCTCATCAGGGGTGGGTTCCTGTAGCAGATTTAACCACAATCATGGCATTGGTCCTGTGTGCTCTATTCCTTTCTGATTATGGAGTAAGTCATAGCAAGTCTAAAGCACCGAAAGGAACATTTTGTGCCTTCTTTGCCTAAGTGCTCAAGGTCACATTTAGTGAAATGATCTGAGCTAATGCCATTTTCACAGGTTTTATTTACAGTCTGATTTCCCTGATCCACTCTAGAGAACTTCTCCCATGTCCTGTCACAACAGCACATCTGGGAGGTGGCGAACTCTGAACTTCCCATTGGGTGTTGAAGAAACACTGGATGTCTGAGTCATAAAAACAGGTTCAAAGGTCCCTGAGTAGCTGTGGATTCTTTGTGGTGCACATCACTGCCTCTGTTGAAGTGCAGAGCAGTCCAGCTCTACCTCTGTGTTTCTGCTGCTGAGAAGGGAGGCCCAGGAGCCAACACCCACCTCTGGCATCAGATTTGCTCTCTGGCTCGTGCCGACACTGCTGAAAGCCAGCTCTGTGTAGGGCAGAACTTATCTCAGAGCTCAATGAAGGGGTCCAAAAGAGATCCCAAAAGAGCCTTAAGGAAGAGTCCTGGCTTGATTGCCCTCCCTCCTTTCCCTGCCCTCCTTTATTCAGCAGGAGAGTTGCACCAACAGCGTATTCACAGCACTGAGACCATCCCAGGTGTGTTCCTGAACACTCAACAGCAGCTCTTCCTGCAGAACAGCTTCATGGCCCTGCTGGAAGGTTTTCTTGGGATTGACTTGACTGGGAGAGTGGAAAGTCACAGCTTTAGCACTAACCATCTCAGCCTTAGTCTTGTCACTGTTCTCTGCAAGTATTTCAGAATGGTGAAAATTCAAGTATTACTTCAAAGTACAAGTATTTCAGAACCAGCAACAGAAACATAAAATAAAATCCTCTGGATTTTAAGGCTTCTGCCGAAGAGAACAGTGTCCTGTTTTCTTTCTTTGCTGAGATCAAACTCCTTTTGCAACTTTTGGGTTTCCCTCCCAGACTGAATGAGCAGACATCACACCTTGATCCAGTTGACTGTTCTTTCCTGTGCTTTGCTGTCATTTTGTGTCAAGTGGAGAGAGACGGAGGAAATAAGGAAAGATGACTTCCTTACATCACCTGCTTTTCTCCTTCCTTTGTCTCCATCAGCACAAGGCTAAGTTCTCCCCGTGGAAGAACTGGGGACCCTTTGGGGTTGTATGAGGAGCATCCCAGATCTGGAAAGCATCACAGCCAGACAAGAAATTATTTAGCACTGACATACTGTTGTCAGTGACAGCTGACACAGGGTTGTACCTGCTTTGTCACTGTGCCTGCTGGAGTTTGCTTTGTCAGGATGCAGAGCTCCAAAACCTGTGAAAGTCAGGACCAACATCTCAGTGCTGTTTCAGGGCAGCTCCAACAGCCAGCAAAGAGCAGCTGCTCACTGCAGACACAAAGGACTGATGCTGGATCGAAAAAGGATGGGTTTTTTCACCCCCTACTGTTTCCCTCCTCTGCCTTTCCCTCTGTGGTCTTATCTGGAAAGTGCACTTGCACCACACTGTGATAAAAGGTTCATAAAATGAGGCACTGGCAAAGGCCCATCACTGGCAGCATCTGAGGAGTGACTCATTCCTGCTATAGGAGCCATTTCCTTTAAAGTGGAAAGAAAGAGTATAACACTGAAATAAGGAATTTTCCATAAATAATATTTCCTCCTCAGATTCTCTCACCAACACACTTCACTCTTTGCTCTCTCCCTTTGCTGCCCAATTTCCCAGCTCCTGGTTCTGGTGATTTGTCAATGAGCTGCAAAAGGAGCAGAGTGAATCACAGCAAACCCAGACAAGGAGCAGCCTATGGGGAGCCTTCCCCCACTCCAGAGGGGAAGATTTTATTCCCTGCCTTTAAAAACTCGGCTCAGTTAGAAAGGAAAAGGGGAAAAAAGCTGTTCCAAACGTGATGTCAGCGTTTCCACTACTTCACAGGGAAGGCATGTCCCCCTCTTATTTTAAAGATGACATATTAGTGCTTATTTTCCTGTCAGTCATGTGTGTGTGAGGAAAGGGGAGGCAAAAGGAATAAGGATTTGCTGTCTTCTTTTACCTAAGGAAAATATCAAGAGCCTGCATCAGCTGAGAAGTGGGAAGCAGCTGGAATATATCTGGAGAGAGCAGAGCACCCAAGCAAGCTCCAGAATGGAGATCCCCCTGCACTGAAGAAATCCTGAGGTTGCTTGAACTCCACAGTTCTCAGGGAGCCCTTCTAAACTTCCCAAAGTGTGGTCTGTACTCAGAGGTTAGTCAAGGGTTAAAAAAAAAATGACCCAAGAGTGGAATAACTATCAGAACAGGCTATTCAGCATTAAAATTGTAGCTATTGTCCATGCCCTTAATCCTGGTAAAAATAGCTGTGTGCTTAGGATGTAGGTTCTATACCTGCACCAGTCCAGCCTGAACAGTTTGCTCAGTCACCAAGTGAATTTAAGGTGTAATAATAAATAGGGTTCTCTTACATTTGTTCCCCAGTATATATGGATGATACAATGGAATATTTGGCACAAATCTATGCATGCAGATACATGACAGAACATGCTGTCATACACCAACATTTATAGAGCAGGATGCTGGTCAATAATACAGCCCCAGGTACCCCAAACCTCTGCAGCATCTTCAGTCCCCCATGGCTGATGGCACTGGGGGGAATACAAAAGTCAAGGCTGATGGAACAGGAGGATCCAACAAATCCATAAACACTCAAAAACCAAATTTTGGGCTCTGCTTGAGTGTAAGGTTGTAGATTATTTGCCCTTTTATTTGCAGGGGCATCACTCTTTGTCAAGAGCAACTGGTCTGTCAAATCTGAAATCTGAATCCCAGCTTCGTATTTGATCAAATCACAGAACCCCAAGGAAGGGACCTTAAAGATCATCTTTTCCAAGGCCTTGCCATGGACAGGGGCACCTTCCACTAAACCAGGTTACTCAGAGTCCCATCCAGCCTGGCCTTGGGATGGAAACTCCACAATCTCTCTGGAGTCAACACTCCCTGTACATGCAGTGACCAGACTAGATCTCTTTCCCCCCCTTCTAAGAAATGGCAAATGTTGCTCTGTTTTCTCTTGGTCCCTTATTCAGCAGGAGGTAAGAGTTTAACGAGGCTGACATTGGGGTTAAACTCAGACTGGCAAATCACCCTGTAAAATACATGGCCCCCAAACTGCTTTTCTTCTTACCCATTGCTTTACACAGAAGAGGAGTCTTTTTGAGGGATGCACTGTTTTATTATAAGTGAGGAATTACTGAGAATGGAGAAATTAAGGTCTTTTAAATATTTAATGGAAGGAGGTTTTCTAAATTATTTAATAGCTTATTATAAAAGATTGCATAAAATGGTTTAGTAATTTATTCTTTACAGAAAGTAGCCTTAAGAAGCATTTTACAACATGTAAATATTGGTAGGAAATGCACCTAATTTAAAATGCTATCCTATTCCATCTGTCAAAGGAATTATACAGCACCCATACAGTTTTCAAATAACTTTAGACCTTTATTGTTTCTGTTCTTGAAGCACTTCTCTGGCTTAGGGAAATGCTGTTTGTACCAATTTTACTGGAGTGCGAAGGCACAGAGAACAGACTGTGCTGAAACTGAGGCACATCAGATCTGCCCATTGCAATTCCCTTCAGATCCCAGAACCCGCAGTCATTTTTTGGGCATGTGGATGCCCTAAAAACTGGCACAGGGGAGTTGTGCAGCCTCTGGGGTGACTTGTGCAAAGCAGGAGCTGTTCATGGCCAGTCTGGGTGTAAATACTGGGAGTGGAGCCCTCCCCCTCTCCCATTCCCTCTTCCTTCTTTTCTATGGCTTTACTGGAGATGGAGGTGGCATTCAGTTGCCCATTGATTAGTCGTGGTATAAAAACAAATCAGCAGCTCTGCTTTCCAAAGTAATGCAGTGCCCTGAGACAAGATAGGGACCAGGAGTAAAGACACTGTTCACAAAATATATACAAAAAATGACTTTGACATGAAAAATCTGGAATTCCTTTCACCATTATTAAGCAGGTGAGCTTCTGTTTGGATATGTCTCCTTTATTGACATAAACCAGCTGAAGTTGGTTTCAGGAGTTTGCCTTAACCTCCCCTCAAACAACCCTTTAAAAGAAGTATCTCTGCCTGGAAGGCATCAGAAAGCCCCAAGATATGCTGGTGACTGTATCATCTGTCACTTTTGTTGCTTCCATTTAATTAAAATGACTTGGAATAATCAATACTTCCTTGTCTTTTTACCAGTGTTTAACATGTGTTTACAGAACAGGTTACACCAACGATAGGATTTACCCCGTAGGTACTTCCACACAGGGTTTTATTTTTCTCTCTAATAAAAATTATGGAATAGATAAGCACTAAAACCCAGGTTAGTGTATTGCAGTATTGATTTCTGCAAGAGCACTGTAAGAATATATTTATCTACCTGTCCTATTATGAAATGGGTAAAAATTTACCACATAACCATTTCAGTCAGTCAACGCTACATCAAAAAGCCTGTTTGTTTGCTTCTTCTTAAATGGGCCTTCTGAGGCACAGTGGTTTTATTGTTATTTTTTTATTTTATGTGGATTTGTGGAAGAAAGGATTAATACAGGATGGTAGTGCTTTGTCTTAAGACATGTCTTTGTCCGCATTTTGTTTTGATTTGAACTGCTGTGCTGTGATTTTGGCTCACTCTGAAACTCCACAGTGAAAGTGAAGAGAGAGTAAAATGTGATTAATTATAGATTTCTGGCCTGGCACCTCTTTAATTCCAGCAATTACTCTATTTTCTCATGGTATTCTGAACAAAAAGGAGCTGTTAAGGCCAGGTTGGATGGGGTTTTGAGCAACTTGGTCTAGTGGAAGGTGTCCCTGCCCATGGCAGGGAGCTGGAATGAGATGATCTTTACAGTCCCTTCCAACCCAAACCATTCTGTGATTCTGTGAGTGTTTGAGCCAGGGGCTTTTTTCTATCCCGAGCTTCTGAGAAGTGTCTGCCTACATGCTTTTATGAGCCCAAAGATGCTTTGCCCTCCAATGTGGTGGTGTAATTTTGTGTTTCTTAGAAACAAATTTCTGATTGATCAAAGGAAGAGTGAAATTTAAAGGGTGGTGGAGATGAGCAAAGGTTATTGTCATTACTCCATAGGTGAAGACCACACTATTATTACTCTCACAAATTGCACTCTGTCATGTTTTCAATAGCAGAAGGTCAAGTTGGGCCCAGGGATAGATGTGAGAGAACAAATATAAACAACAAAAGCAAAGAGACTCAAATGTCTATAAAAGGGAGCATTTGAACTCATTATTCTGTGGAAATAGTGTCAATACTGCTGCAAAAGTGTCTCCATGTAGTGATCTCAGAGTGGAGCTTCTGGGTATAGGTGGGCTGGGTGTGAGAGGTGATGCTGGAGGCAAGGAGGGACAGAAGTGTCCGAGGATGCACCAATGCCCTGGTCCTACAGACACACTCGTGTGGATGTGACTCCACAGACCCCCTGCTCCTGAGGCAGCCACACTCCAGGGCCTTGGCCAAATCTTAATGAAGACAGTGAAAGATTTTCTCCCCTTTCTCTAATAATCTCTGGTTCATGCTGTTGGTGTTTCATGTAATCATGTGGAAATGTGTTTGCACTATGGTGGAGCCTCAGACCTTACAGCTTTCACAGCAGTTGGGTGGCGAGAGGGCACATGGTTATAAAGCCCCAGCAAGCTGCACATTCTGTTTGTAATACCTGGTACAGTGAACTCTGCCTTTAGTTAATGTAGTGATATTTCATAGCTGCCTGGCCACAATTTCTTTGTGTTCTTGGAAAGAAAAGAGCAATACAACTGCAGCCTTCTGCCCTGGATTGCACTGCAGATGGCACTGTGAAACAATGATTTTGGTTACTAAGATGATTTTACAGCACCATTCCAGACGTTAATTGCAGTGTAATATGGCTTTCTTTCTAGGTCCCCAAAGTGAAGGAAAAATTCTGAAATGCAGAAAGTCTTATTTGCTGCTGCAAATGGGAATCTGGAATAACTATGAAAAACACACTGAAATAATTGTGTTTGACTGGAACAAAATTCTTGCGAAGTCCCCAAGGTAAGAGCACTTTTTATCTTTGAAATGACACTGAAGATTTGCTGTTCTGGTGAGCAACAATATCCACTTGAATCCAATAGAGAATGAAGGCTTGACATTTCTGGAAGCAGCAGCCCACTGACGCTGAAGGGCTCAGCACCCCTTGCTGCATCTGTCTGCCAAATTTCATTTTTTCCCCTGCCTTTTCAAAGATCCTCTTGTATTTCTTTACATCAGCAGGCTGAAAACTTGAGTCCTGTCTACCTGCAAGGCAGACTGAGGTCTGCAAACGTATAATTTGAATGGTACTGAATGCTTTTAACAGCCCTTCAGTTTGGATATAACTAAGTTGATGCTTTGTACTGATACACTTATTCCTGGACTTGAATATTCTTCCAAAGGGCCAAGGCTACCCTGTTACCCTGCTGAATCCTGGTTTTACAGTCCCTGCCCAACATCACAGCATGGCTTCATAATCTGGGAAAGCTTTTGAAATTATTTTGCCACACAATCTTTTCCACTGAGACCAGTTTTCCTCCTGCACTGGAAACAGTGGGAACACCTGGGTTCACCTAATTGCTGAAATAGCAGCTGTTGAACATACAGTGCATGATTTGTGATTAAATACATGTCCCTTCCACCAAATCCTACCAGTAAGGGCACATTCAAAATGCTTGATCTGTGGTATTTAATTCCATGGGTTAAATCCTGTGTTCAGTCACACCTCGGGAAACCTGTAGGAAAGTTCCTGCCTTCATTGTGATACCACAGAGTGACACCAGAGCTGGAGTTTCTGTTGATGTTTGGATCAAATTCCAGTGTTTGCATTTAGAACAACAGAGGGATGGAATTGCAAGATGAGCAGATGATGACATCCTATTCAGTGATTACTGGTGCATGAGCTGTATGTTTCTCATGGAGAGAGTAAGAAAGCTAAGATAAAATTCATCTTTCTCCTAAAGAAAATGAGGTTCGGTTACCTGGGAAAGAAATGGTACATTGATTTCAGAACTTACTAGGCAGTTTTCTTATGCTAATATTGGATCACCAGCAATAATAACGTTTATGCTGGTTTCACAGTAACTCAATCCCATTAGCTGCAGTGGCATTATGTGGTTCAGCTGGATGCAAGAGGTGAATTAGGTTCAGCTGCTCTAAATTAGCCTGGGAGTGCTCCATAAGAGGGCACTCATAGGGTAGACAAGGACTAGTGATGTCTTTATCTTCTCAGCTTGACTCTTGCTTGCAGAAGACTCCTCTGTACAACTCTAAGAGACCCTCGGTATGTTCTTTCCTGTACTGGTTTGTTTGCATTCAGGGTGGCAACATGTTGGAGATGGAGCACTTTATTAAAGCTAAAAAGGGTTCTATATTGTTAATCAGTCCTTAAAAATGTAGCTTCTTTGTTTTCTGAGATTTGTAGTCATGGTGAGTTATTTATTAACAATATTTGTGTAATTTTTTTAAAAAAAAGAGTTTGTAGGCTGGAGTAAAGTCTATAAGGACAGATGAAGGTGCTGGGGTTTGCACCTATGTATTTCTTTTTTAAGTGTAAAACAGTATTTGTTGCTAAAATATACGCAGTAGGTTTCTGGTCTCTTAAGTTTCAGTAAGTGTACTTGTGATTTGTTTGGGCTTTATTAAGATTCACAATAAGAGAATAATATTGTTTTATGAAGTGTGAAAGGGGAAATTATGCACTTTTAAATGAGAAAACATGGCCTTTGCTTTGGTTTCACCTGTAGGTGTTTATCAAATTTAAACAATGTCCAAGTGATCACCTGGCTGTGATAGTAGAGCTCTCTAAGGCATGAGTTGTCTAGTTTTTTGTTTTGTTTTTAAACTATCAGTGTATTCAGCCCTTGAATATTGGATTAACTGAATAGTCTTGGATATTTTAAAGATACCCAAATAAACAAATTATTTAGGAAATACTTGGAAGAGTCAGAACTGGAGTCCACAGGAGGAAGAGGTTCCCAAAGGACTTTCTGGTGCAAATAAGCATGTTTGTGACAGGCTTGTCCAAATCCCACTATGCTGATTCACTGCAGACTAATGTCACTGCATATTTAGTTCAATTTATGCAAATCTTTAAGTTGCCTTTAATTAATTTGATGTATTCCTGCTTACAGAATTTGCTGAAAGTGTAGAACATGGTATCTAAGGGTTCAACTACATAATGCCCATTTATGTATTACACACGTAATAAATCATCATAACTGAGTTTAAAAAGATGATTAGATTTCCTTTCTATTTGATGAATGGCATAACATAAGCTATTGAGGGATTTAGTTCTAGATATTTGCAGAAAAATTACTGAGGATTTGTGATCTTAGTTCTGACACTAAAACTAACATGCACCTTCTTTAGACCAAGTGTTTTCTGAAATGCAGTTTTAAACACCCTGGCAGAGAAGTGAGTGCTCACATATCTGACTGAGGTGCTGTTTTCATGAGTGTTTAACCCACAACAAACCTACTGGAAAAGAAATTTCACAGATGTGTGTTTGGGAGGCCCAGCCAATTCCTGCATATGCCTACATGGGAGTTGGTGCCTTTAACAAATATGTCCTGAGAAGTGTTAAATGAAAATGACTTTTTTCTTTCTATGATTGTGGCAAGTGCAGTTTAGAAATAGTAGCACAGTTTATAAATATGCATATTTAAATTTGAGCATTGACGGATCATAATAAAAAACAAAATAATCCAGCCCTTATCTCAGACTTGTAGAAATGTATTGCACTCATAATGTGTTGTTATAAATGTGTGTTTGTGGGTAATGTGATGTGATAGACATTGTTTTGCTTCTAATTATGAAACACTCTTAAGAAAGAACTGATCCCAACTAAACCATGAGTATGATTTTGTCAGTGTTGCCATATTGCTTATTCTTCAGCATCATCTCAGCTTTCCTTCCCCACATCATTTTTGTGTTATTCCCTGCTCACATTGTTCTTTCACTCAACTGCTTCCTTTTCTGCCTCCAGGATGAGATTCTGTGCCAAATCAATGCTTCTCTCTGACTGGCTCTTTCTGGTCTATGTGTTAATGGTCTGCTGTAAATTGTTGTCCGCCTCTAGCCACCATCCCCGGGGGCACACAGGTAGGAGCTTTTAAACTCATTATGTGCTACTGAGACCAATTAATACCACTTGCAGCATGTTAGAGCCCACTTTTTAGCAATGGATAATTGATGAGGCTGTTGATGGCATGTTATAATCAGTGCAATAGGTTAAAAATACAATACCAAGAAAAAATGAATTATTGTGAATTTCCATGGTTTTTCTCTACTAATTTTATGTACTGAAGCTCACCAGGCAGGTGGGATTTTTCAGGGTTTTTTTGAGGGATTTCATGACTGCTAAGACTTTGGAATTTGTTTGTGTCCTTTTGCTTTATCTGTATCCAAAGACATGTTGAATGTACCTTTATCTTCTCCCTCTTAATCCTGTCGTTATCAACTGACTTTACAATGGTATCATTGGCTTTGGTGGGCAATAGATCAAAGCCTTCAGACTTATGTTAGCCAGTTCTTTCATTGAGTAACACAAATTCTGAACTCTGCTTTAGATCAGTCTGTGATATGCTCCTTCTTTTCCTAATTTGCATAGTGAGGCAAACAGAAAGATCTTGCATTGAAGGGCATGTGTTATTGTAGTAGGGAATTATCTACAAGACATGATATGTTATTGCATTAAAAATGACAGAAATAGCTCAGAACAAGCTGGGTTGGCTTCATGAAGAGATACCAGACTGGATCTTTGGAGCAACATCTCTGTGTTAGGATCATGCAGATGCATCAACTTGAAAGCAGAAAGAGATATAGATGTACCAGTGCTAATGCAAAGCTATCTGTGCAAGTCCTAAACAAAAAGGAATAGCTGTGCTGACTGTCACTTTTGATCCCAGGAGAGAGAGAGGTAAGTTACCAAAATACCACTTCTTTTTAGGAGAGGCCAAAAGTCTGGCTGCAAAACCATGATGATGCCTGTATTCTCAGCACAGTAATCAACTTCATGCTGACTTGGGGACCTTGTCAAGTGTTGCTGTTTGTGATGTAGCCTCATTCTTAAATTAGGTCCTAGAATCCAGCACTTACAATGATATGTAATGTTCTTAGCTCCGAGCCAGACTCTTGTGGGGCCAGGTCTAATGTTGGCATCCACGCCAGCTCAGCTCTAGGAAGTGGGCATGCATTTGTTAGAGGCTCTATCCTCCAGATGAGACAAACTATTGATCTCTTTCATGGCTGCTTCCAGTGGTTGTCTGGGTATGGGCTCAAGGCTCCTCACGTGCTCACCAAAATGTCTTCAGTCCTGGCAAGCAGCACTGACTGACCTGCACAAAGATGTTGTGTCTGTTTCTACATGTTCATAGCACATCAGGAGTGTATGTTTCTGAGAGCTACCAAAACCACCTCCTTCTTTGCTTTACCCCACCACTTGCCCGTGTTCCAGGTGCTGGGCAGCACCAGTGTGTGTTTGCCATGAAGTGCAGTCAGAGATTATGGAGAGTAACTGGGATGTTCTAGCAAAAGGTCCAAGAATGATTGCAGTGAATGCAGTGTTGGAGGATGATCCCTGCTACTGCTTTGCAGGCATCTGTTAAGGAAACTGGTTGAATTACTTCAGTGAGGAGGGAGGGGTCTATGCACAATGACAAGTTAATTAGGTTCTCGACCTTTCCTGTAAACAACTGCTGCTTAGCAAAGCATTTCAAAGCTGACTACACAGAGAAGCCTGGAGAACAGCCTTCTGCAGCTTTTGCCATTGATGGAAGAGTCTTGTCAGAAGGAATGTTATTTTTGTCTTTTCAAGATGAACTTTGCATGTGTAGCTAAGGAAAATACCTGTAATAAGGCAGTAGTGATCTTGTGGGCTCGTATGACAAACACTCATTATCCCTTCTGTAAATTATGGCAATATTTTTTGCATAACATTTCAGAATGCTCAACCGCATACGTATAATTGACACCAGGAATTCTTTCCACCACATCAAAGAGGTACCATAAAACAGTCAGGCTGCCTGGCTGCTAATCTGATTTGTGCACCATGATTTCTCCGTGAGGCCAAAGGAAGGCTCTTCTGTTTACAACTGGTTTGGTCCAAATGTGTTTTTCAAATCCTTGAAGCTGGAGCCTTCATGAGTCTTTTTAGATATGGTGTGTTTTTCTTCCCCAAATGTGAGTTCCCCTCTTACAGACACTGAAGTGACCACCACCCCACTTCAGAATTTCATGTGGTAGATGAAACAGTCATCCTATTTTTGATTCTCCAACTCTCTCTGTCTGATATGTGGCACACAGAGCATTTAGAGGGCTTGAGGAGCTCTCCTCAAGGGGTCAGTATTTCCCAGCCTCATCTTTGCTGTTTGACACAACACCTAAATCGACCTTCTAACATATGATAAAATCTGTGATGGAATCTATTAGGTGAGCAAGATGCTGCCTTGTTCATCAGGAAAGCAAATAATTCAGAGTTTTTAGCACAGCCTGTTTTGTGGAAAGCAAATAATTAGCCTCATTTATTTAATAAAATTAGCATGTTCTTGGGTGACAACTGAGATAAAATATTTGTAGTCAATAGGAAACATTAACAGTTTTCAAAGTAAAATGTCCTGAAGCACATAAGAGGGATGAATTGAAGCTTTGGGTTTGGCAAAGGCTTTGTCTGGTGTCCCTTGGGCAGCTGTAACCTGACAGGTACATGCTGAGGTGGGACACGGCTTGTGAGGCAGGAGGTGCTGAGCCTGGGATACTTTTAAGAGGAGCTGGTTTTTAAGAATGTGTTGTGTCCACTCCTGACAATCAGTGTGCTTCAAGTGATGTGCTTGACATCACCAGCACCTCTCTATGGCTAAGAAACTTTACTAACTAAGAGCAGACAATAGAATTTAAGATGAAAAGTGGGGATTGACTTTTTCCTTTTCAAAATACTGCCATTTTTAAGGAGCCTAACCTGGGAAAAGACAATTATTGACTTGGGTCATGTTAGATGGTGCCTGAAAGAATGACATTTGACAGCTGTCTCTGCAATATTGAGGCAGGAACAGGACTAGATCTTAAGGACACAATAACCATCCTGTTTCTGAGAAGTGGGAGAGAACACCATTGAGCAATTCCATTGACAAAGGGGACCTCTTCACTGTAATAAAGTGTAAGACAGACCTAGTTCTTTCTTTTGTTCTGCAAAGTATTCACCACCATCAAAAAACTGTTAGGAAAGAAAGAGACTGTTCACTCCTGCCATTGCTTTGAAGAAGTTTGGATCTCAAGCCTGTCTTGGAGGCTGCAGTCTATTTTTCATTGGAACACTGTAATTGCTTTGACTGGCAGAGTTAACTAGACAAAGGTAGGGAAAAAATGTTCCTTCTTGTTACCAGTGGATTCTTGAAGATGTTGGCTGTGCAGGTTGTTTCAGCAGCCTCCCTGTAGGTGCATCTGTGTGGAGAAGACAAGTCAGAATGTTCATCTGAATTTGTTGCTCTGAATAACCCTTCTGAAGAGTTTTTCTTTTGCACTGGCATAGTTCAGGGAAATGTAAGCATCAGCCTTACTATAGCTATTTAAAACTGGGCAGTCTTTCAGGCTCCTGGAGTACCTAATGCTCACATAATGATCAATTCCATGCTGTGCTGGATGAAGCAATGTACATTTAGTACTAGAAAACATTTATTTCCACCTTACTGCTGTAAGTCAGAATCCACAAGTGAAGAAGCATTGGAAAGACACCTCACAGGTCACATCATGTGGGGGCTGGACTTGCAGACCATAAGTTGGTGCAGCCACCTGAGCAGTTTCTGCCATGAGTTACCAGTGCAGCTTGGCTTTTTTGAGACTGTTTGTTATACATGATGATGCTCACCTGAAGTGCTTCCTGCTGCCTTCTGCTTGTTGAAAGGTTCAGATTTTTGAAAAGTTCATTATTATTATTAATATGCCTGGAATCCATATATTTGACAAACATCTGTAGCTTAAGGCAGAGCCACACTTGTCTTACTCGGTTCCCATTTCCCTTTTCTTTGTGATTTCAAACGAAGAATTCAGGGGTAACCTGAATGGTTTGCTTGCTTACTGCAGCTGCAGGATGATGCAGATCACAGGGATAAATAAATCACCGCATGTGGGTGCACTGGGGCAGCTTGGTCTTTTAGCCATTGGAGGAATAAATAGCAACTTTCTTTCCTGGAGTTTTTCCCTTGTTGCATTGCAGGCTGTTTTCTTTATGAGGTTATCAGAGGTTAAAAGGAAGAAGTCTAAAAACAGCAGTGGCAAGCAAATATCCGTGACCCCACCAAACCCATGACCCTTCTGACATCCTGGGGAGGTACCCACTTCATGGCCCTGTGGTGGATAATTTGGGAGGAACAGCACCGAGGGCAGGTAAAAGCTTGATACATTGTGAGTGTGGGGTGTGTTAGGAGTCAATCAGGCATAAGGTGAAATGGAGAAGTGAAGCTCACGTTTCACCTGAGGTATGAATAAGGATTTGGTGCTAGATGGGTGAATGTGGTTCTGGGAACATCCAGCAGAAGGTTATTCCTTTATGTACAAAAGAGCAGCTCATGCTGACGAATGTGTCAGACACTGGTTTGATCTGCAGGCCCCTCCAAACATGCTGAGTTGGTTGGTTTGTTTTTTTTAACTCTGAGTGTGAGCTGTCACCATCAGCTGGAATTCAGGCCTCTTGATCATGCTTTTGCTCTTGCAGACTTGATTATTCCCCATCAATTAGAGTTTCTCAAAACTTAAAGGACTTTTTTTCCCCTCTACTTTCAGGACTTTAGGGGCAGATTCTGTCCCTATTGGAGTCAGAGGAAAAATTCTTTACTTATGTAAACTCCAGGATTTAATCTACTTAAGGGAGAGCTGTGTGTCTGAAAAATGAAGCTTTGTATTAGAAATATTGCTGCTTTGAAGGAAATGGGGAAAACCCAGTCTTCTCGTTGTTCCCTTATTTTGGGGCTGGAACATCCTGTTTTCCAGCAGTGCTGTTGGGTGGCCACAGGCTTCATTCCCAGTTCCACCAGAGGGCCCTGCAAGGCTATGGAAGAGACTACAGCACAAAGCCACTGTGCTGATTTAAATCCAAACTCTGCATTTTGCTAAATAGAATTATGACTCCTTTGTATTTCAACGGGTCAGACATGGTTACTGCACAATAATCTTCAGCTCTTTGTTCTATTTAACTCCTTTTATGTCTTAATGTTTTATTCAGTGTGCTATTTATGTGGTTTATTATCCAGCTTCTAAATAGAGGGTAGCTACGATATACAGCCCTGAGTGTGATCTCTTCAAGTAGTAAGGTAGGGAAAACAATTCAGTTGAGCAATAGCTTCCCTTTAAGACAAAAAGGAGAAGAATTCTCTGTGTGAAGTTTCCTGCTATATTTGTTTTTGGGAGAAAAAAGCATATGAAATACTGATAATTTTACATTTTTTTAACCTTAAGTAACAATTGGTGCTTTTAATATATATGACACACCAAGGCAGTGTTGATTTAATCTTTTATAGGGTAAAATGTAGCTTCTGGTGTCATTTTCCATGAATGTGCACTGTGACTGCATGGAATGTGATTGTACATGAAAAATTTTTATAGTCCAGGGAGGTGGGGCAAGGAAAATTATGGGCAGACTGGTGAATGTGCAGGTTTTGTGTATCTAATTTCATTGTTTTAAAAGTGGGGGGGAAAGTTCTGTAACAAAAAGTATTTTTATTTTATTATTAAATGGTCAGTCTGTAGAGCAGAAGGCTGAAACCAAGCTCTCTCCTGCAGTACCAAAGTGACCTTATTTTAAAGCCATTGGGGAAACTCGTGAAAATACTGTCTTTATTTTAGTCATTTTGTGTTGACAGCATCAATTTTTTTTATATAGCTGCCATCTACAGTAACTGATAATCTTTGAATTCCATTGATCAAAATTCTAACTAGGGAAGCTTTCTTTACTCTTTGTCTTTTTTAAATACACCCCTCCCAAACTTAGAATTGATAATAATAAATAATTATGTTGCAAATGGATAGGCTTGTGCTAATGTGCAGACAAATAAATGGTTGGATAAGTGTAAATCCACAAATAGAATGGAAAACATCTTGTCCTCAGTGTTCACTTAGGTGAAGTGATGCAACAAAAAATGGAATGTGCTTTTTTATGGGTTTACATGGAGGTCAACACCCTGAGTCCTTGGGAGGATGGATGCTTGAATGATAAAGGAAATAGATTGAAATGTAAAGGACTTGTATTGAATTCTTTGCTCTGAAATTATTAAAACACCTGCCTAAGATGAGGTCCTGACCGTACTGAAGCAGGAGTTTGTGATTCTTCTGTGATTTAGTTTCCAGCCTAGTCCGGATATGTCATACGATTTTTGGTCCCAGCAGAAAAGTTTGACTTCATAGTTATGATTTTATTAACGCTTAAGCCAGTCATTCTTACAGAATTCATCATTCAGCGCTTTGCAAATCACTGCCATTTTGAGGGATGGGAAGTGCTTTAGGGCCTGTTCTGCTCTTGATCGACACGTCTGTGCTCACTGCCCGGGCTGCACTGCCACCACCTTCCAATTGCATTAATTGTGATGGCAGCACAGAGCCTGTCCCAAACTTAAAGTCCCATTTTCATGGAATTGTAAGGCCTTTTGTTCCAAATGAGTGGCTGCACAGGTTTGCCCATGGAAATGAGTAGCAGCTTCTGTTGACTTGGTGATTTTGGCTCTGTTTTCATCTGTGCTACTGGGTGAAGGGTGTTTCAAAGGCAGACTAGAGCACACTGACCCTCTGTGTTGGTTTTCCTTTGCCTTGCTGCAGGTGGGTACAAAACATTCACCCTGTATTTAAGAGCAGGAAATTAGTGGCCATCCTTGGCTGTAGCATCCAATGTGCCCCATCTGTGTCCAGTCCACTCAGACCATGTGAAGAAGTGCTCAGCTCTGCTGTCATGCCAAGCATGGTGTTTTTCCCTGCCAGAGAAGCTGCCTCTCCACTTGAACTTTATGGTGTTGATCTGTCTGGTTTCAAGGACATGTTTGAGCCAGTGTTTCCTCATGGAAACTAGAAAGTGTTTAATTAATAATGAAAGAACCTAGAGATGGATTTTTTTTTTCCGAACATCTAAGTGTTTTATTGTTGGATCACATCTGGATTGCTGCTGGTAGCCCTTTTCAGTGTTTGGCAGCATTCTTGCATTCCTTCAGGAGAGTGACAACTGATAGCGGACAATGGATTCTAAATCAGGAGATTAAAGGTGTCTTGTAGGGTTCAGCAAGGTAATCTCTCCTCATCAGACTGGAAATGGAAGCTATACCTGACATTCATTATCTTCCAGGATGGCAATCTTTAACAATACCTGCAGAAATGACAGAAGTTATGAGCAGAAAATTCTAGGATCAACAGTTCTATTGCTTAGTGTGTGACCTGCTTTTATTTATTTCCTTTCTTTATTTCCGTTCCCCCGCCCTGTGATGGACACCATCCGTATGTCTTGCAGGCCAGTGATGATCACTAGTCTTTTGATTTATGTTGTTATTTTAAGACATAATGAACACATAAGTGTGAGACAGAATTTCTCTTAGTGTTATTTACTGCTTTCTTCTTCCTGATATCAGTTCTGTTTTATATCTATGTTTCCTTAAAGTAGCCTCTTAAGATGCAGTGAATATTTTGGAATAAGCAGAATCCTTTTATTGCCCTTTTTTGGCACAGAGACAAATTGTTGAAAATTAGCTGGTGTGGAATGGCAAGATCTGTGTGTAGCAGATCAGGATTGTGTTAGCAGCTGTTTGTAAGGTGTTGCATCATGTTGGATGCCTTTGCCTGATAGCAAAAATGAAATTCTAAGTGATTGTAAACCAAAATCTAAGTATATCAAGGTAGTCTGCTGTGTGTGTGTCTTATTTTCACATTGGGTCAAAAAGCTTAGAGCACCTCTTGCGCTCTCTATATCCCTTCTTCTGTGGCTCCCTTTCTCCTTGGGAGATTTCCTTCTATATAGTAGGAAATAAAATTGATAAGGAACATGCTTCACGCTGTCCTGGATAGTCACTGGATGGGACACAAAGATGAGGAGGTTCAAGGACTCTAAGATGGCATTAAAGGGGAGAGAAACAGCCTGACAGTCCCTTACTCACAGCTATGACCTTTGTAAGGTACCAGAATGGATCCAATGCTCTTGCTAATCCAATGTGCAGCACAATGAAAGACAAAACCCCTTGAAACAGTGCATGGAAATATGTGTTTTCCTTATAAAGATGTATTTCCGGCTGTTTCATTCTATGCTATGCGCCACAAAAGTTTCAAGTATCAAGGCTTTCTGGCAGGTTTCCCCCCCACCATCCCACTGATGAGTTGCCCTAATGATTTGTTAAAGAGGATATTGAGGGTTTCGAAGTTATGGAACCAGATTATTGCATTTCATGAACCAGCAATAGTTGTGCAAACACTCTCCCTAACTCATTTTTGAGTGAGGCACAATAAATTACTTGTCCAAAGGAATGGTGCCTGTTCTCCTCTGACTTGCCCTGTTGAGGAGATGCCCTCTTCAGAGGAGATAAACAAGATGATCTTAAAAATGTGTGTCATTATCGGCATTTGCTGCTCATAAGTTTTCTTAGACTGTCTTTAAAAAACATAATACACTGAAAATAATAAAAATAAATCAGAATATAATTTTTAAAAAGTGCAAATGATGCCAATTGGTATAACTCACCCCAGCATCATAAATGTCTGGCACAAATCGTGCATGTGATAAAGATTTCTGTCTATTGAGTCCTTTTGGCAGATGGTGGTATCCCTCAAACTGGAAAAAACCAAACTGAAACAAAAACCCCTTCCAAACTAAATCAACTAAAATTTCTCATCTAAAAGAGTTTGAATGTAGAAGGAGATCCCTTCTGTTCTCTTCATGTACCTGTTGGAGTTAGTACAGTTGGGTCACTGAGGAAGAAGTGTAACTGATAATCTTATTTTCAGTGTTTCTAAATGCATCTTTCTTAAAAAGAAGCCTGATTGTTCTGGAAGTTGGCTTTTGGGACTGTCACTTGCTTGACTGTGCATCCAAATGAGTTGTCTGGGTTTGGGAGTGCCTGCTGATAATAGAGTTTAATAATTTATTTTTGTTGAGTTAATTTTTCAGATTTTGTTCAATTTCCGAAGTCTCAGAAATGGGGAGGGAACATAGTAAAATCTACTATCAGAAATATGATCCATTTTCTTTGTTTGAACTGTATAGGAAAAAGCCCTAGTTTGAAATTTCAGTTGAAAATACTGTGACAGATGTGCTATTTTTCTCCCTCCCCTTGTATTACTGGAAGTACAAAAAAAACCCTCACAACTTTGTGTCAACATTCTTTAGAAATGGAGGAAAATTGCTGCCCTCAGCAAAATGCAATTTACTGCAAGGGATGCCACAGTCCCCAAACAAGGAGCCAAGATAATTAGTCTACGACTGACAAATAAGTCTGCTATGCTAATGTAATGAAACATCCTTTTATTAGACTGTATCACATGGTAGTTTGTGCCAAGCTAGAGTGAAAAGAGTTTACTCTGAAAACATGTTCTCTTCTGAGGGAACAAATCTAATCCAGCAGTGACTATGGGAAAGCATTTTCCTGACCCTTTCCCAGTATCAAGGGATTTGGATTAACTGAATTCTGGATCAAAACCAAGACCTGAGTAGGGGTTTTTACAAAATCATTTCCATTTTTCCTTCCTCTGTACCAAGAACTGCATCAAAACAGCATTAAAAAGAACTATGGCTGCAGAATGACCAGTTTATCAGGGGGATAAAGGTGATTCAGCATTCTCTCTGTATTGCTTCTCAAAAAAATCCATGAGGGTCTTTGCCCCAAATTTGGTAGTCTAAATATCTGGCTGGAGCCAGCCTCTTAAATCAAAGCTATATAAGGTACTTTTCAGCAACATGAACTGCTTTACAAAAGAAGTGTGATCATTATCATTTAAGAGATGGAGGCTGAAACACATGTGCATGGTGAGTGTTTCCATGTCTTGGGGGCAAACTGGACTCAGTTGCAGAGAGTGCCAGAGGTCATTTATAGATTGCCTTGCCTTGGCCTTGGTGGCTGGGCTACTATTTATGCAAACAACACAGAGCAGTACTCAAATACCATCACTGCACTGTGCTGGCAGCTACAGTGAAGGTACACACCTGTCAGAGCTGACAGGTGACTGGTAAGCTCCTTCCTGAACTTATTTCCAGTATTTCTTGGTCCAGAGTCTTTCACCTGGGTTGGTCAAAAAGCAATGCAAAGGAATGACATTTATTCTTAGTTATTAGGCTTTGCTCACTACATTTTTTTTTATGAAATATGACACGAGCTTTCAGTCCGAGATCTGTTCGGTAATAAATAGTATTAGCAAGGTCATTCCTTGACCAAAGGAAAACTGCAAGTTGAGAAGTGATAAATTCAGTCAGGGGACAAACAATGGAAAGATGTCTGGATTGTGACAAGCTCAGCAGATGGTTGTACTGAGACAATGGATTTTGTGAATTACAACCAATCTTATATCAGGGTTTCCACTACAAACTGGTTTGCCTGTGGGGATGGGGGAGAGAAGTGGGATCCTCCTGTCTCGGGTGTGTGAGTGATGGTGCAATCATTGTTTACCAACTGGCTGATCCTCATTTCATACAGAAGTCAGTGCAAAGCAGCAGTGACACAAAGATGCCTGGAGTTGAGGGGCAGCATGTACTGACCACCAACAGAGGACTCATTGATGTAACAACATACTGTAAATAAAGCGTGAAACAAAGAATTAATGAGTTTAAAAATAAGTCAGTATGAAATACACAAAGATAAACACTGGGCTTCGATAAGAGTGTGTGTAAAGAAGAGCATCCAATTGGCAAGTGCTCTCTAAGTGAATGAGAGCTACTTACTGGTTTTTTGCATAAATCTGATGACTTAAGCTATCTGCTTTGTGAAAGGAAGATAACATAGGGCTGATTGATAGAGTGAACAGGACATGACAATCTTCAAGGAAGAAGAAAGGCAGAAATCACTTTCAGTGGAGACAGTGTCTCATTATGTCATTGAGCACTTGATAAGCCAATTGAAATTCAAAAACAACATTTAAATTACTGAGAGATGAATGGAGAGGGATAGAAATAGCTCAATGCTAATGATTACATAACCTCTTGACTAGAATCAAAGTTTAAATAATATATTGTGTGTTTTCAGTCAAGTCTGCTCTCCTATATCCAAACAAGTGTTAAGCAGTAACCTGATAGAAATATGCAAAGGCTCAGATCACTTTTCATTTTGGGTACTATGCAAGTCTTGCCTATGCAATGTTTGTATGGGTGTGCAGATTAGCAAAGTTTTAGTGCAACACTTTTTTAAGGGGTAAATGGGCTTTTTGTGCTTTAATATAGAGGAAAATCTAGGACATCTGTTTACTAACAAAACATTACTATCTTAAATTGGCCCTTCTGAAATTAAGCACTGAGAACATCCTCGGCTGGGTGTCTTGCTCAGACGGAGCTGAACTGAACATAAGACAGAAAATAAATCAGGTACACTTGCAGATTCTCTGTAAAAGCTGACTTGGTGCCTGGTGCAATGTATAGTGTGCAATCACAGCGCAGCTCCAAGTTTTTGCTGTGATTCCAGTAGAATATTATTTATAGGGCCCAGGCCTTGTTGTAGAGTGGGGTGGTTCTGATCATACACCTGCTTTTCAGGAAGGTTAACTGCACAAGGAAAACACAGCATGTCAGGCTTTCCAACTGCTGTGCAAATCCCAAGGTAATCAAAGTTATCTCAGTAGTCACACCAGATGAAACGTGAATTATGATTTTTTCATTCTGTCAGTGGTGTAGTTGAATGTCAAGTACTGTTAAGTGATGTTTATTGGGCCACAGTTCACTGCTCCTTTCCATACACCAAAAGAAAACATCATCCTCTTTGTTGACTACTACACCACTGCTGCTCCTTGGGGGAGCTCAGAGTAGTGGAACTTTAATGATGGATTAAAAATTGATTAACTTAAAAGTGATTGAATGATCATTTTATGTTGCTTGTAGTAATTTTACAGGAAATATGAAGATATGGAAAATACAGACATAGAGAAACAAGAGTCAGTCTCATCAGCATCTCAGTCTCACAAAGCAGAGTGCTGATTGTGCAGCTAAACTGCTGAGGAAAGCTTTGTCTTTTCCTCTCTCCTAGTCCCAAGTCAGCCCACTTCCCACTGCTTCCCTGCCATTCTCCTTCATTTGGAGGAGTTCTTGCCTACTGATGCCTTGCTGTAGAGTCCTATTAGCATCAGAAATTTATCTTCTTCATAAATTGCCCTGTAGACTGTACCCTGACAATTTGAGTTGGCTTTAAATTGTTGTCACTGCCTTTGCTTCATCATCCACAAGTAATGATGTTGATAATGAAAATGTTATGCTATCATTTACAAATTCTGAGCCCCTCTGTTATCTGTGAGGAAATGTTAAGTAGATAGCAGAGTATCAGACTCATTTTGCTCTACACATTTATATTCTGAGCTCCCAAGTACTGAAACAAAGCAGATACAGGCTTTTAAAACCAAAGTTAACAAGATATTTAGATACCTATCACAGCAGATTAGCAGCCAGTAGGATTTTTCAAATGTGTGTATGCATGAGGTAGTTGCTGGACTTGCATTTTAACTGCAATGAAATTTCTAGATTTGAAGACTTTAAATTTGTGCTGGTATAAGCCGAGATCCTGAATGTTACAAAGCTCTGTGTAACCATTCCTCTGTCAGCTCCAGCATCTTAAAACAGCTAAACAGCTGCAGGGATCGAAGCAGATCAAGTCCATAGAGTGATTTCACAGGCAGCACCAGGAACGAGCCAGAGTTCAGGTGCCTCTTGTCCTCACGCAGAAGGAGCAGACTGGTACAACAACTTCTTGTTCAGCACCTGCTTTATTTTACTTTGTCTGAAAACTTCTGTCTCCGATGGCATTGACAGCAAGGTGCAGAATGAGCATCAATCTGACAGTGCCTCACCTCAGCCCTTGTTAGCCATCGATCTTTGCTCAGTGCTCTCTGCTCAGCCTGCCCACTGGATGGCAGCAGCAGAACACAGCCACAGACTCTTCTTCCGTCGAAGTCGTGGGACTGTCCAAGTTAGAATATACTCTCCCAGCCTTTCATGTGACTTTCTCCCTACTTAATCTTCTACTATTTGCCTTTTTGTATCCAGGAGAGGCACAGGTTGGCTTCCAGTTTCCTCTTTTCGGTGTCCAGGAGCACGTGTTGCTGTTCTACATCTCACAGAGCTGGGCCAGGTCAGACAGTCAGTGGGTTCTGTGCCCACGGACCTGGTGAGGGTCACGCTGCAGCCATGAGCTCAGCTCGCTGATTTCAGGTAGAATGTTACCTGCAAAGGGGAAATTAAACCAGGCACGAGCGTTCCCTTTCCAAGGTTTATTAGGCTCTATCAACAGCAATTAAAACAGGCAGGTATTTACTGCCAGATAGCGCAGACAAATAATTTAATTTCCTCCCGCTTAAAAAAATGATCCTTGTCCTAGCAGGCCTTGTAATTAGGTTTGACCTTGAGCAGTCCTGCATTGCTCATGTTACTTGAAGCAGTAACTGAAATTTCGAGTCTATTTAAAATGTAAATTATGTTACCTAAAATTTGTAATATCATCTTGTGTAGCATCACCTTTGTGTAGCACTTTTATAACACAGAGGTACATAGTAACTGTTTCATGACTAAATGTCATGATTTTATGCTGAGTGTTCAGACCTGCAATAGTTTATATGTGTACCAGCATTTCAATGGGATCCAGCTCACTTTCAAGGCTAACAATCCATTAGGATGAAATTGTGGGCAGTTCACCTCAGGGTCAGTGCTGTATTTTTGAGCTGTTTGTGCTGGGAGTCTGTACAGTAAGAGAAAAGAGATTTGTACAGTTAAGTGGCTCTACAGCATGAAAGTGCCACAAAAAGGAAAATTCTAATGATAGTAACATTTTTGTGTATCTAAGTAGAACCTCAACAGAACAGAGGTTTTTAATTTTTTAACACCTGGTCTTTTGCAACTAAATGTTGAGAGTCAATGTGTTTTATTTTTAATTGTTCTTGGCTAATTAGTAAATAGTGTAGCTGAAGTGACAGCAAGTTACATTTTAGGAAATATCACAATTCCTTTCTTTGGATGTGGCTCTAAGTTTAAGAGGAAATACTTGTATTTACTAAGGGGTGAATATGGCATTAAGTGGGTACAATAAAGATAGTGCTGTTTATTGCAAGCAGAAAACAAGTGATCAAACCAGACTATTTCCCCAGAGCAGCAGAGCCTATAAATACTGTAGCAGTGACAACCTCTGACTGGATTATTAACAGTAATTCCACAGTAGTTCCTTTTGGATATGTAGAAGACAACTTAATCCCAGCCACAGGTCTTAGTGATGGTGCTAGGCAAGAATATGGAGATAATAAAGAAAATTACTATGTGGAGAAAAATGCAAGCTTGGAGCTGTACAGTCTTGACCTCTGATACGGCCCTCAATCTTGGAGTGAAACAAGATTTTGGCAACTTGTTCACCTCTTTTTGAACTTGCTTGCAGATACAAACCTGTTTCAAACTTATCAACACCAGCCATGTGCATTGCTGAATGTATTTTCTGCATCAGGGCTATGGAAATTGGAGCTGTTTGATTTACAGGACTGTCCCAGCTGTTCAACTTATGTGATTGTCTTGAAAGCCTAAAGGGAAAAATTACTTAGAGAATTTTTGAAAAATAAAGAGATCCTTCAGTTAGGGTTAATTGTGCCATTCAGGAAAGGTACCTCATTAACATTATTAATTGAGGTCTGTGACTGACCCTGTGGGAATGTGCTGTGTATGCTCCAGGTGACAGAGGATGGAAGATCCATGGGGAGGAGAGAAATCTCTAGCTGGACATGTGAAATAATCCATATGAAATTTGGGTTCTTTAGGGGAGTTTGGAAGTTTTAAGGGCACAGCACAGAAGTGTACTGGGATTTTCCCCTGAACATTCAGTATGAAATGATACAGTGTAATCAAGATATGATTTATGTAGCTGTAATAGTTGTATAAAAAAGATCCTGTTAAGTATATCCTGATGTTAGTGTCTTGTTCAAAGTACTGGGATTAGGCATAGATGATAAAAACAATGTTTTGGGTTTTGACCTGAGTAAGTTGTTTCTTCCTTCCTCTTTAGTTGTCAGTTGTGTTTTAGTTTGCTCTTGTGTGTTATGATACTTGTCAATCCAATAGTCCAGCATGTTCTGAATTAATTATGAAATGCTTCAGAGTAAATGGAACTGGGACTGTTGCAGAGAACAGGAGACGACTGTGGATTATTGTACTTAGTGAGACTCCTTAATTCACAAGATTTCCAAAAGGGGAACTGTGTGTTCATCTTGCGTTTCAAAGAGCTCTTAACCCTGAAGGACTAAAAGTCTAAAGGAGCAGGATATGCATTATTTTGTAGTCCTCCTAACTGTCACTGACTCCCCAGTGACTTTTTGAAACTGCTGGGCCAGCAGAAGCTGTTGTCAGTGTGGGCTGGGATCCCAGCACTCGGGTCTGTCCCTCCCAGCACAACCCTTCCTGTTCTCTTGTGTGTGTCCAACTCACACTTGGTTTATTTCTTTAGATTTTGCTTATTAGATATCATGCATTTGAAATATCATCCACTAGATATCACCTACAGATGCAGAGCAGGAAATGTCATTGTTTTCAGTGCTTCTGGATCACTTTTAAGACACTTAAAATCCTTTCTGCAAAGTGTAACTCTTGATAGCCACTATTATTACATGAACAGTGTCACTCCTCATCCTGAAATGACAGGAAAACACCAGAAGTAGCTCACTTATTGCATTTCTTTAATTTTGGTTCATGTTCAGTGCCAAAGTTATAAAGTATATTTAGCAGGATCCCATAAATAATTGCAAACTGAGAACAGAATAATGATGGAAAGTAACTAGTTAGCCAGATCAGATAACTGCAATGCTTTGTGTTGCTTGAAGGACTTACTCCATGTTGCTTGCAGAGTTGCTGTTTTGAACCTCCTTAAAACCTGGAGGAAATCTCATTTGAGAAATTTTATGGGTTTCTTTATGTAATAGTTCTAAGAAGCCTTGCCCCCAGTGACCTAATTATGTCACCTGAATGCTGCATGACTTTGTACTCGAGCAAGGCTGCCACAAGGCATGTGAGCTTTGTACTGAATTTTTTTTGTAAATTGGATTTCATCTTTTCTTCCCCCCCACTCCCAGTAAAAGATGCTGACTTCAACATTTTACCTGAGGTTGGAAGCTGCACTGGTTTTTGTTTTCTTTTCACTTTTGTTTATGTTTTGGGGTCTTTTTTCCTTTCCAAAAGGCCAAGGATGCAATGATAAAACTCATTTGTCTTTTTAATCTGTACCTTGTAATTAGAGCTAAGAGGGATGCCAAGCAAGTAAGCTCTTTTTCTTTAAAAGCTCTCCAGGCACATACTGAGTCTTGGGAGACCTTTAAAGGAAAGCACTAATGAAAATCCTGCAGAAAAGGAAAAATACGCCAACAAAATTAAGACTTAAGTGTGCTATTTTTATTCAGGAGTGAGGGTGAAAAAGACTCTGGTACCCCCAGGTTCATTCTCAGATAAAACATTTGAATCACTAATTATTTTTAAATGTTCTTTTTGTGAGGATGAGCTTCTGTCTTTGTTTCTGCCCTGCTGATTTCCCCAGTATTGAGATTTTAGGTGATTGAAGATGATGTTGATCTTACTTGGAGGTTTTGGAATTGTTTTACCTCAGCTTTGTTTGAAAATCAGGTTGTTTTTCCTGTGAGATCAGTAATTTTTTTGAAGGTTTTGTTTTTCTAGAAGGCAAAGCTCCAAAGCAGAACCCCCAACTTATTTAAATGCTGGGAATTGAATGGCTGTGGAATTGAGGCACCTGGATCTCCGAGAGGGTTTAGAAATACCACACCTTTCACTCAGGCAGAGCTCTGAGTTAGTAACAAAATGCAGTCACACTCGTTCATGTTTGTAGCCTCAGAGAAGGTGATGGTGGAGGGAAAGACGGACTGGCAAAGGGTTGAGGTGCCAGTACAGGTCTCTTGAGAAGCTGAGGGAGGTGTTTATCATTCCTTTGGGCAGGATTCTGCAGATTTAAGCCAGGAGATTTCCACTGGCAGAGCAATGCAGAACTGTGTTTGTGCATGGAGCTGCTGATAGGGTTGCTTTAGCACAGCAGATTCTGTGTTTCTAGGAAACAGGTATGCAAAGTTTTCATTATTTGTTCCATTCTGAGCACATAGAGCCCCATTAGCACAGTGAACTCCAAAGCCTTCCTTCTCCAGCTGATCAGAGTCCCACAACTTCTGCTCTCAGTGGCTTTTCTCCTTAGTCTTTAGCAACCTTTGTTGTAGAAATACCAGCTTGTAGAATCAAAATGATGACTGAAGATTGCTCTGAAATAGAGATGTTGCGGAGCTAACCCATATTTTTCATTGGCACATTATGCTGCACACCAGAGGTACAGTTTTGCATTCCATGTATGAGAAGGAACACAAACCTCATCTGGTGATGGCATTTCTGAGGACAAATGCTTTTGAATGTCTTTTGATAAACAAGATACAAAGTTAAAATAGAACTCAACCTCTTTTTTACTTATTCAAGTCTAGCTTTCAGTCTTTTTAAAGAAGAAATGTCCAGTTGAATACACTTGGTTTTAGCTGACATTCCCTAAAACTGGATTATTCTCCCTGACCTCTGCTGTACTGGGACTTTTCCTTTATCTCCCTCTTTTTGAATTGATGTGGAAGACTGAAAAACTGGTTTCATCTCATTATTTATAACCTATCCTCTATCTTTTGGGTTTTTCAAAGTAGTTTGGCTTATTTCTTTGGTTTCAGTGGCTTAGGGAAGGTGCTTTCTCTGCTCTCTTAACTGGAGGACAAGGCTGTAGATCCAAGTGATATGTCATCCATGGTCTGAAGAGAGAGAAGGACTAGTGGCAGTTAGGACTTGTGAGCTGAATGGTAGATGGCAGGGCTTTTTTGTATTTCTAAAACAAAATTTTGGAAAACAAGCAATATCCCCCCTCAAGGATGTTCTCAACTGTACCTCTAACTTACATGTATTAGTTTTCCAAGTGATGTAAATAGAATCAATGGGCCTGACTCTGTTTATGGGCTGTGCCTCCATGCAGTTATGGCCCTGGTGCAGACACTATCACCTGGACATTAGCAAGCAGCTGTAAACCTCAGTGCCTGATTGCTCCCTGGTAGCTCTGTGCCAAGCTGCAGCTCGGCATGCAGATTTTTGAGTAAGGAGAGGCAATAGTTTTCAACATAAACAAGTCTGCTGGGTCACATTAACCTCCTTCAGTGTCTGTGTTAAATAATTAAAATAAACTAGGTAGTGTTTAACTATACGTATTTAGAGGCTTACTGGAGGAGCTTATTAGTTCAATATTCTAACACAGTGTCTTAAACCTTCCTGAGCTCCAGGATCCCTTATTAAATATTTAGTGCATATTGCTGAAAAAGTCAAGATTTGCTTTATTTTTTAGAGACAATTTCTACTCTCAGAATTCATTCAGCCTTTAAAATAGTGGCCATCTATAAATAGTACTTTTCTCAAGTTGTCATCTCTTGCCACCAAGGAGTATTTTTCATTTGTACTAATCTTAATAGTGCCCCAAGAATTAATACTTGCAGAAGGCTCTGCAAAGCATCCTTGCTGTGTTCTATAAAACCACCTCAAACACCTTTTTAAGCAATTCATTTGACAGCAGCTCCTTTGGATAGAGAGAAGATGCATGTCAGCTGCTGACTGTGCTTTGGAGACATCAATATTTCTCCTCTTCTGCTTCTAAAACTGTCAAAATGAAATTAGTTAATTGGTGAGTACTTTTGTGTAGTTGCTGTGGGATAGTAATTATTGGTGACAAGAGCTGCTGGGTGTGCACTAATACAGAATAGCAAAAGCTAAAATTTGAAAATAGAAGGCATTATCCTGCATGACTATTATGACTTATTATTTTGCCATAGTCTGACTTACTATAGATTCAAACCTTCAAGTTCAAGGACTTTTTGCCAGGAGAGAGAAGATTTTGTCTTGTACAGAGCAGAGTTTTATAAGACTTGCCACATAGCTAAGCAAAGGCAGTTTAGTGGATTAAAATAGCATCAGTGCTATCTGTAGTCTCTAGGGTGATGAGTTATAAGGAACGCAAAGACCTCCAGGAAGGGATTTTGTTTCTGCGGAGTCTCTATCAGATGTTAGTGTATAATAAACAAATAACAAATTGTTTCACTGAGTCTGTTCTCATTTTGCCTAATTGCCTGTCTCGGCTCAGAACTGGTGAAGACAAAACATAAACCACGTTGTATTTTCTTTTACACCCTAGGCCTGATTGCTCATTAAAAGAAACCAGGTTCTGTGTTTTCTCTCTGCCTGTAGCTGCAAACTGGTCACTCCCTGCTACAGGCTCTTCTTTCAAGAGTTTAATTCACTTTCTTGGTTGTTGCATAGTCTGAGGTGGCAGCTGAGAAAAAGAGACCCTGTTCAGCTCCATAAAAGTATCAGCTTTGCAGTGTGAGGGTATCTGGGCAAGCCATTCACAGAATCCTGCAGACAAAGCTGTTTTCTACTTCTAACAATGAGTCCGTATAAATGCTCTGTGTGCTTTAAAACATAAACTACCTGATAATCCACCTCTATCCACATGCTTAAAATTACTTAAATTCTGACAAAGATAATATGTTAGACTGGCAGCATGTTGAGTCTCTAAAACAGAACCTATTCTTCCCAGTAATTGCCATCCACCTCTCATCTGAAACTCACCTGTGCCTTAAGCAGAGCCATGATCAGTCATAACACTGTTCTCATGGAACTAGGAAGTAGAAATACTAGGTGAGAAATTCTTTTAAAGGAGGTAGTCCCAATTTTGACAACATGCTTCATGCACAAATATATCTGTTTTTTTCACTGTAGTATTTTCAGGCTTTATGGGGTCTAGATTAACAGATTTTCCCTACTCTATACTGGAATTCTTACTGAACTTTGATAGACATGTAAAAAGTTAATTAAAAAAACCCCCAACTACTCTGGTTTGAGCCAAGAAGAACTGTAAAAGAAAGAGAAATCTATTTGCTCTTACTCAATTTCAATGGTTTTTAAGTAGCAATATATTACTAAACTTCCTGATATGTCAATTATTCAAAATAAATAAAAAAAAGGAAAAACAAGTTGTGATTTTCAAGAGACTGCACCTTTTAATCTCAGAGTGCAAAATGCATTCCTGAAGGAGATGAGTGACTCTTTTTTCTAGACCATTGTAAATATATGTCAGGTTTGTTGCCAAATAACATGTCTGATTTCATGTCTAATAGTTAAATTTAATGAGTACCAGGTGAAAAAGGAAATAGTTCTCAGTAGGAAGGGAGCTGAGTTCTTCTTTCCACATGCCCTGCTGTTCCTTCGATTTTAAAAGATACCTACAGGTGGCAATTCAGTGCTCTCAGTGCCTTGCCTGTGTGAGAGAATGAATGTGAAGCCAGAGCACCTTGGGAACAAATCCACCCCAGCTCTCAGGCTGAATAGGTTTCAAGAGGAGGGAAAAAGGGCAGCCTTTGGAGCTAACAGGAGGGCATTGGTGCTCTGGGGTTTTTACTATTGGTGTCTAAGGTGCTTGACATTTAAGGCACTCATACCTAAAGCTTAGGAAAGGAGCAAAATTTGTGCTTAATACAGTGGTTAAGTCCTTCAGGTGCAGAATTGCTGCAGTCAGTTTGGAAGCCATACTTGAAAGCTTCTCCAAGTTTTGCTGCTGGGAATCATTTGCCAGTTGGGTACATCAAAACGCACTATGCTGTAGGCTTTGTGGAGAGGCAGCAGAGAAATCCTTGTGAGGACTGAAGAGAGGCTGTGAGAAAGAGGGAGAGACACTATTTACAAGGGCATGTAGTTGTAGGACAAGGGGGAATGGCTTCAAACTAACAGAGAGTAGCTTTGGTTTGGATATGAAAAAGAAATTCTTTACTGTGAGGGTGGTGAGGTACAGGAAAAGGTAGCCCAGAGAAGTTGTGGATGCTCCATCCCTAGAAGTGTTCAAGGCCAGGCTGGATGTGGCTGTGAGCAACCTGGGCTCGTGGAAGGCGTCCCTGCCCATGGCAGGGGGTTGGAATGAGGTCCCTTCCAATCCAAACCATGATGATTCACACTTTTCTTTGACTGTCCCATCCACAACCAACGCAGAACCTGTGGCTCGGGGACCCTCACATGGATGCTACTTGTCTTGGAGTTTTCATGGTGCCTGGGGGAGTCTCATCTTTGTGCAGGATTAATTGTTCAGCTCTTTTCTCTGGGATGTGCTCATCCAGACAAATCCTGAGGAAAAAGTGATACTGAAATGTGTCATTTAGTCACCCCATGTGGAACTGTAAGTGCTGGGCATGGATGTTTGTTCTGGTACTTGCCTCCTTTTTTAGGAAAACATGCATGGCAAATTTCCTCCAGTAAAAGTAGGCTATTTTAAGGGAAGTGTCAGGTGTTTTTAATATCTGAAGGTCTAATTCTCTCTGGTGCTGGCCCTTGTAAACCAATGCTTTGTATAACTTGGAGTTAGAAATACTCTATACATGGCCAGATTAAATTATGAACATATTGACTGTCAGCAAACTGGTCTAGTCTGCTGTATAGATTTGAGTTGTGATTAAAGATCATTATTTTGTGGCTTCTCAGAGCACAGAGTGCTTGGAATATGATAGTGAGAAACCTGCTTTTTTTTGTTTGTAAGTGAACTCTTCTGGGGTTATGTTGCTGAAGCTGGATACCTTCTCAGCTAAAGCTACTTCTAAAGTGTACATATTTATGATAACCTCAGGCTATCTGCCACCAATTTCAGAATGAATTAAAATACTCATACTGGAGACATCCTGCCTTATCACAGCCAGTGGTTCACAGCAGAATGTATCTTTTGCTGTGTTTTCATGTTTTAAACCAAATAACTTTTTTATAGTAATTTTAGAATCTTTTAAATCTCCAACATTTTTTCTCTCTCACTTAACCTTTGCCCAAAAATAAAGGGAAATTTTGCCTTAGCTTCTATACTGCCATTTTTGCATTCTTAGAAGCATCTTGTTGGATACTGCAATTAAAATTATTACATATTTCACATGTAATGCAGAAGTAAAAAGTAAATTATTTTATTAGGAGTATTTAAACAGAAAGCTTGCAGGCAATAAATCATATATAAGTGACAAAAGACTTTTGAAAAGCCAACATTTCCATGCTGAATACCACCATGCCTTTTCCCTAACAATAAAATCGTATAATTTTTTAAAGCAAAACTCATATTTTTATTAATGCAGAAATGTAGGTATTTTTACATTACCAGGCTCAGACTATTTTATTAAAGAAGTCATGTCATGGCACTCCACATGGGTGAATTATTTTCCTTACAAGATTTGTTTGCCAAGGTAGAATTAAACTGGACTAGCCAGGACTGTCAGTGTGCTGACAATTGAGTTCTTTTTGTGGAACTGGCAGCACAGAAACTAATCTGTTAATTATATTGTTTGATCTCAAATGGTCAAGTTTGCCTGCTCAGAAGGTGGATACTCACTATAAAGAAAGTCTTGTAATTTCTTGTGCTCAAAAGAGACACTTGTAAATAATTACGAGATGCAATCACATGAGATTAGGAAGACTTGATGGATTAGTAATAAGATACAGAGCCTTTTACCTCAAGGTCATTGCCCCTAATCCAGATCTGCCTGGTGGTGTTGGGAAGTGTCTTCAGACAGGTACTTAGCTGGAAATTGGCTGGAGATCTCAGGGTTAGTAGACACATACCCACTGAAGAAAGATTGCTGAGGATGTGGTTTTCTCTCTGGGTGTCTCCTTCCTTCTTATCTAGACAGGAGACAGAATTTCTGCTGTTCCTTGCCTTGTGCCCACTGAGTGAGATCAGTGTGACTCTGGCCAGTGGGACTGCTACTGAGAGCTGCCTGCTGGGCAGTGGTGGTGGGCACTGCAGGGAGGGTGGCAGGAGACAGTACAGTAGATCATGTTTGAAGGAGAGGCTGGTAGAAGTTCACATTTACAGGCTTGAAGGACAGTGTGAGAGAGGCAGTCCAACCACACACCATGTCCTAGGGAGCTCTGAAAATACCGTGAGTTGAGCAGGTGTGGATGGAAGGAAAGTCTTTTTCCATGGCATATCGTGCAAGTGTCTTGTACAGACTGTGAAAGAGCTCACAGCTCGTTATCGACAGTGGCACTAATGCAGTTGTCACTGACTCCTGCTGCTGTGATTCACTACAGATTAAACTGACCTTTGCTTGGGTTCTCAGTGTCTCCAAGCAAGGAGTCTTGCAGAGAAATGTGCCTTTATGAAGCTGCTGCTGTTTTCTGGACAGCTATCACAAACAATGCCTGTTGATTCTCCCTACCCTGTCCCTCGTGAGACATTGAGCTTAAGAAAGTGCCAGAAGCACACTATATATGGCACTATATGTAACCTCACAATGTCCATGGATTTTCAAAGCTAGTTACCATTCTGACAATTTATTTGGCAAAAGAGTCAGTGTATATTTTGAGATCAAGACAAGCTAACCACACTAGCAGAAATTGTTTTCTAAGGAGTTAAAGTCAACACAGTTTTCAAAGGTAAAAAAAAATCAGCGTAAAATGTTGACTTGGAATTTCTTTTGAGAATATGATCAGGAGAAACCTGTTAGAAGTTTCCAGTTTGCAACACACAGACTGCAAGAGGAAAAATCCAACTGTTTTAATTAGTGTGTCATCTTTGTGGAAAGAGTGGAACTAATGACAACTGTACCAGGTCACCTTTAAACTTTCTCAGACAGGGAGATGGTGGAGCATTGCTGTTAAAGTCAATGGCTCTTGGGGGAGCCTAACCAGCACTGTGTAAGTTAATGGCATGCCCTCTCCTGCCACCTATGGCTGCTCCATTATCCTTGAAAGCAGCCATCAAACTTGCACAGCTTTAACAGGAACATCTGCTTCTCTCCCCTGGTTGTTTCCTTCACATCTGCAGTGGTTGTGACAAGGCACGTGCTCTTCTTCATTCACCCTCATTGCTCTGACCTTTCCTGTGGCTCATTTTTTATGCTCTGCCTCCTTAATGACTATTCTAATTCATCTCTGCGTTTGCTGATGCTCTCATTAGGGCCAAGGGAAAATTCACCAGGTGAGGCAGCCTGTTGTTTTCTGGTAGGAGTAAAAGTTTGTCAAATCTGACAAGCTGGCTGGGATACGTTTGAGGAACAATTTCATTACATCAGTTCTGCAGTTGTGACAAGTCTTCCTGATAAAAGAGCAATCCCTCTCCTCTGTGGTGAATGAAGGGTGCCCCCTTTTCTGCATGACTTTTTTTTTGACCAACACCTAGAAAGGTATCCAAGTGTCTTCCTGCTATTAAAACATCTTATTTTCACTGATTTTAAATAGATTTCACTGCCAACATAAGAACTGGATGGACATTTAAAAGCCTTTGGGAATTTGAGACTTCCCCTTCAATTCTACCAGCTTTGAGCCTCCACTCTAAATTTGTTTTGGCAGGTGTCCTGGAGCAAAACCAGTGTCTGTCTGGTTATCTACAGGTGTAGGGACATGCTATTATTGCAGCTGCTACATTACAAAAAAAATGTGCTCAGTTATTGGGGAGCAAATTTCCATTTCATGGTAGAAAACCTGCTTCCAAATACAATAATCTGCAGAAGTCAAGAGCCTTCTTAGTCCTCTGAGTCATGACAGTGAGGATTGAACATGATCTGAGGATCAAACTGTCAGACTTTCTCCCAGAGTTGCAGTCTCTTTCTGTCAAAGTTATGACGTGTTTGTTCCCCTTGTACAAATTACAGGATACAGTGGCTTCTGTACCATTTTGAAGTTAATACATAACTTTGCACTTCAAGCTAAATGGCTTAAGTAAAACAGAAAATCCACCTGATAATTGTTAAGGGCTGTCACTTTTAATAAGATTGGAAGAAGAGTTGTATTCTTGGGTACTTGGAAGGGGATGTGTGGAACAGGAAAAGAACGTTTTAACCTGTAGTTCTTCTATTTCTGAGAAGGGACCATTAACAATTATTTTTTACTGACTGATACAGCTTTTCCACAGCAACTCACATTGGAATCCTGGGAGAAATATCTTTGTTGTTGCTGGTCATCAAATGAGAAAAGATAAATTTGGGTAGAACAAGGATATACTGACTGTTAAAACACCTTTTGGTGCATAAGATTATAGGTTAATAATATGAATAACATGGAGGAAACAAGGTGAAAGAGCAGTGTAGTGTGTGTTGTGGCAGCACCCACTTGTGCATGGACCCAGTTATTGAGAACAGATCTCCAGATTTGCTCTTTGAAATGCCCTTCTCTGGGATTTTTCTTTGCAACTGAAACGTTAAAATTTTGGACTTGAACCTTTATTCTTAAGTAAAGAGGATTAAAAAGGAAAAGTTGAGAGGCTCAAGAGAGCTGCAGAATCTTGAAAAGAAACCCAAGTATTAATGAAGTTTTGATAGAGAGTCATTGGTATGAAATAGGAAACCTGCAGACCCTCACAGCTTCTGAATTCTGACCTTTTAAACAATGATCCTGTCATTAGCAGTGTAAGTCAGGGTCATGAGTTTAAGTGTGGGCCTATGGGAAACTGCTATCAGGTTCTGATTCTCACTTTATTTCATTGTGACTGTATTTTATACATATTTATTGTCTCTTTCACTGTTACAATGTAGCATAAAGTGGTGGCACTTTGCAGTGTTATTTTTTTCTATGTATTATCATCATTCAACAATGGTGACTAAAAAATGTGTGTTAACATTCTGGAAACCTCACTTATGCTTTGCACTTATGGATATAGTAGTTAAAATAGCTTAAGTTCAATTGGCTGTTCAGCCAGGTTGGATACAGACTGTGCATGCTGAAACCAGGTAAAAGTGCTCATGACACTCAGAATAAAAAATGCACTTGTGCAATTTATTTCTATGACCTGTTATTGCTTAACTGGTGGTTGGATCTTGTGCTTGCACTGCTGTGATGCTTTCCTTGCCTATTCCACGGGATAAACCCAAGATAATCATTACAGCTATATAAAACCTGATATAAAATGAGACAAACTTTGAAAACAATTAATCAGTGGTCATCAAGACATAGGGGTTTTTCTGGGGATTAAAGACCATGAGAGAAGCTGATGGCCTGGTGCCCAGTGAATTAACTGATCTGATTGCTTGCAATGTTCCTCAAAGTTCCATTCGCCTGATTTGCCTATTGCAAGAAAATTTCATCTCACTTCAGCAGTGAAATCTGTCATTCAAATTCACAGTCCTATCTGCTGGTTCTGGTTTTTGCAAAAGGCAATTCTTCCAGCAGCAACAAATACTGCTGTGTGACTTCAATAAACACAGAGCAATTAGTGTAAAGAGATTCACTGTCAAAGTCAGTCTTCTAAATTAAGACTGTCAAACAGGGCAACCAGAAGAACTTTCACAATCCACACCATGTAATGACAGCAGTTATATCTGGATCTTTCTGGAGCAGATTTTCAAATGCAGGTTAACTAATGAATAATTATTTATTTACCTACCTCTAACTGCCAAATTTAGGCACAATCCTGGTACTTTACTGTCCCATAAAAGTAATTTAAGGAGGGAAACATTTTTTCAAAACCAGAAAAACAGAACTGCTTTTTACCTTGTAAATATGAGCTGGTTTGAGCACTGAAATGGAACAGACTACGCATTTTCTTGGTTGTCCTCCCCAGTTTTACTGATTCTACTTGGACATGAGAATAAAGATTTAATTTTCACTTGCAATGAAGAGAATTCTTCTTTCCCAAACATCTACTTCATTTTCTGGCAGCTTCCATTTACTTAATCTGCAGAGCCTAGTGGCTTAGATGACAATTAGTGTTTCATGTCCTCTAAACAAATACCATTCTTGTCTGATGAATGACCTTGAAGTTGGTTAAAAATACCTCTGGTATTTAGTAGCTTACAAATGTTTGTTTTACAGAACTAAGCCCCAAATGATCATTAGATATTTCAGGTGATGAAGGAATGCTCAGAAAGGCACAAGGCCTAATCCTCAAAATAAATTTTGTTGCATGCATGAGACAGACTTAACAGCTTTTATTTCCTCTTTTTTTTTTTTTAATTCCTTAAAGATTATGGTACTATTAAACAAACTTCTGGCATGCCAGAGATGAGCAGTAAAAGCTCTACAAGCACAGTTTTGATCTTAGGCATAGACAGCAGCTGCAAATGGCAGCAGGCTCTGGGGACAGTGAACTCCTGGTGCCTGCAAGGGCTATGTGAGTGACATCTTGGTCAGGATGGCTTCATTATTGATGTGGATGGGACAGTCTTTCCCAATTTGTGGTCCCAGGGATGCTATTTTTGCTTTCCTATGGCAGGAACAGCCCTGCTTTTAGAGGCCAACAGCTCTCAAATTGAGGCAGAAAATTTAATTTTTGCTTACAAACTGGTGAGTAACTGTGAGCCTGGCCTGTATGGCTGTGTGTGTACCTGCTTTCTTCAGGCAAGCAGAAATCTCTCCAGGGAGTAGTTTAATTCTTTTTTCCCTTTCTCTCATGATAAATTTGTGAAGGAAGGAACAAATGAGAGAAAAAGAGTGGTCTGCATGTAATAGCCAGAGTGAATGTTAATGGGACACATGGGAAATACTTCTGTATTACAGAGCACAGTGGTGCTCATTTGCTACAAGTTATGATTGAAAACCAAATCTTTCCTTTGTATTTTCTTCTCTGCCTCACTTAAAATAGCCACACAGTAGAAAGTTCCCTGCAGGAAATGATTAGCACTGCTCTACTCTGAGGCACGTTAGGAGGTTTTAGGCCCTTGGATTTCCTTTGTACAAGTGACATGTGTACTTGAACCAGGATGAATATTGTTGCCCAGTGGAAAGGCAGTCCTTATTGATTGACTTCACCAGAGCACCCTGGCAGGTAGAGACAATCATGTTTTAATTTGTTTTTGCTTCCAGGTCACCCTTCATCCACCTTTCCATCTGCAGCAGCTTTTCCCCTCCTCTCTCCCCTATTTACAGCACCTTCTCAGCTGTTTTGATTTATTGACCACTCAGA
>JAOXXN010000175.1:16196205-16215861 GCA_026770055.1 Myrmophylax atrothorax | reverse complement strand
CGTGGAACTGTCCCTTGGCTGTTACACAGAGACCCTTTTTGTCATGATGTTATTGACTTAACTCTTTGAACTTGCAAAAGGAGTTCGCTAAAAGGACAATGCTTCTCCCTTCAACTGTGGCTGCAGCTCCTGAACTTGGATTTTACTCTACAGTGGTACATTATAATTTCACAAGATAAAAATCAAGGATGTTTGGTTCTACCTGAAATGCACCTTGGATTCCCAAGGATCTGAGACCTGGCTGAAATTCATGGAAACACACACCTGAACTTCTGTGGTGCATCAAGGACACTTCTTAATGACACTAAGATATGTAAAATTGTTTTAAATGAGTTTAGGTTATGAATGTAACCAAGGGGATCATAGAAAGAAAATGCTGATGTTAGAACTGGTACAGCTGATCTTAAAGGTCTTTTCAACCTAAATGATTCTATGGATTTGTCTGAGGTATTTCTCGCTTACAGTGCAACATAAAAATACAAATCTGATCCTGGTGCTAAGTCAGTTGATGGGACTGTGTTAACAAATTATGTCAGTGTATTTTCAACTGTGATTTAGTAACTATCAAGGTTGTATGAAGGTGGAAAGATGGAACTTACAGAATCAGTAGCAATTATTGTAGGGAATATTTTGGTTATAGCTGTGCAATTAGATTTATTTCCTTAGATAGTTCTAGGTAGTTTAACTTTTACATTCATAAGTGGTGGCAGGAAAGCATGAGGAAGAGATAAAATCTGAAAGCAGGCATAGTTTTTCTTGTCCTCAAATAAATCCATTCTCTAGGGGAATAGCAAAGTATACATATTCCTTGCCTCTTTGAATCTAGATATGGAAAAGAATTTAGCCATTAGCTAGAAATATTCATTCAGTTCCCTCAAAAAAAGGAAAGCAGGCTTGTACAGCATAAGGAAGGCTTACTGGAAGGGGAGTAATTTGTTTGGATTTTCATAGCTCTGGTTATATACTAATAGGTAACATACTTAAAATTCATAAGCAAAATTCCAGATAAAAGTAAATCTTCAATTTCAATTAGTTCTTGTTTAGAATGATTATAATAATTAAATGTCCAGTTCCTTGACAGACTGAATTTCCAAGTGGTTACATTTTTGAGACACATAATTGTTCCCTATTATTGTAGATGCATTTCATGCTGTTTTGCTTATTTGCCTGTTACAGTTTTTTGTCATCAGTCTTCATGAATAGAACAGTGAGTAGAGGTGAAGCTGTAGCCAGTCTGTTCCCCATGTGACATTCTTTTGAGCATTGCAACAGACTGAAATGCAATGATGCAGATGGCTCTTGTGCAGATGAACTGCTGGTGACCCAGCAACTGAATTCCTTGTGATGCTTTATGTAAATATTAGGGTAACAATACACATCTAGGTTTTATATAGACAGAAAAGCAAAAAAAAAAAGTGTGTTGTACTAACGTAGGTCATTGTGCATAAGCTTTCTAGTGTATGGGGAAGATCCCATCAGCAGTGGGAAGCTGTTCAGGGTAATAATTATTAACTTCTGATTGCTGGAGTGAGTAGGAGAATCCAGCCAGTTAATTTCACTGGAGTCAGTGGTAAAAAGATCTGGCCCTGTGTTTTCTGGGTTTCATTTCTTTGGTTTAGTTCACTTACAATTTTGTATTTGATTACTGCTGGGGTCATAGTGGTCATTGTACTTAGTGAGAAGTAAACGAGATTTTTTGCCCTGTGCTTGGACAGCTGAACTCTGCTTGCCCTCATGAGCTCAACATTCCTAATATTTTTCCACTGTTTTGATTTTACTGATTAAATTTTAAAATTACCTTTACTATTTCTATAGTTTCTGTGCATATATATTCACGATGTCATCAGTGAAGATAATTTTCATTTGTCATTCATACAATGTTGACCCATAACTCCCATTTATTTATTTATTTATTTTGGTATGTGCTGAGATGTCTGAGATGTTCTAATTGGACAAATAAGAGTTTTAGAGAAGATAGTTTGATATTTTGGAGGATTGCTGATTTTTCTAATGCTCTTGTCTGGTATCTGACACCAGCCCTGCCCTTCTGCTGAGTGACAGCAAAATCAAAGTCTTTTCCAGCAGCTCTGTTGGTAGAAGAGATCAGCATCCCAGATTCTTGGTGTGCTCTCTCTGGAAATGACTTAGTTACGTTTATCTGCTTGTTTCAGAAGAGCAGCTTTTGTAAGCAGCGTGTTTGCCATCTCTTGGAAACCTCAGATTGCATCCACTGTTAAGCTTCTATGGGGCTAAATCCTGTGGGTCATCATGTCCAGGCTTTTGTTTGGACAGACACTGTCCTATTCTGGTTCAGAGAGTAATCCTCTTGGTCTAAAAGTGACAACATTTTGCTATGAAATTCCAAACACAGATTATTTCAGGCACTCACTTCTCTGATGAGGTGTTATCTTAGTAACAAAGTTGAACTGATTCATATCCTGATTATACCTGTATCTGCTTAACTGGGTTCTTTTCATCCCTCATTAGGATGGACCCTGAATGATTTCCTTTCACCCAGCTGAATTTTCAGTAGATATGAAATAACCACAGCCTCTTCATCAATATTTTTTCCCCTCTGACTCTCTTTGCAGACCTCTTTGCAACCCTTGCAGCTCAGGTGAATCTTTTTGAGAATATATTCTGAGAATGATGTGCTTTATTTGACATCTGCCACTGCTGGTTTTCTGGAGTGTCATTAACACTTCCCTGTCTCTGCTGTAAATACTTCACTTTCCACAGCCTGTGTCACTTTTGCCTTTCATAGCTGCATATTTGACTGATATCCTGGGCTGGCTTTTCTCAGCTTGCGCCTCCTTGCTGATAGCACATGTTCCTACTGATCCCAACTCAACAGTGGCCTTGAAGTTTGTGGTGCTGAATGTCACCTGTGGTTACTCTCCCAGGCTGAGGACAGGATGTGCTGAGGTTTTCCATGTGCCTCCTTGAGAGGCTGTGGTTGGATATCTCCAGGACTGACTGGTGAAGATCTCTATCCTGTCTTGCTGTGCCACTGTTCCCTCTTCAGGCATTCCCACACCACCATCCTTATCTTCTCCAACTGGATAAGAAAATATCTGTGGTATCAAAATAAATGTTTTGATATATAGATTGAACTAGACATGAGGAATTTTATGTATCTAGAAATTAAGTTATCTTAATAGAAATCCCTGAGAGGTTTCTCTTGTATCCTACAACTCTGTAAAACCCATGATAGATTTTATTCATTTCCCATTTACCTCTAAGTCTCTTATCTTCATGGATTTTTTTTAGAATTTAGATCTAAAGAGAGTGAATAAATGTTTTACATTCACTGTAAATTTTCTCAAGGGTTGGTTTATAACACACCTACAACAGTAGAAAATGGCTTTGAAGACTCCCAATTTGCCGGCAGATGGAAAAGACCCTGAGGTAAGAGAACATTTAAGAGTTCTGTTGTAACAATAGGCACTTCTGTATCTATTGAAATAGAGATGATCCTGCAACAAACTTTTAGCTATTTAGGATACATTAATGCCCCTAAACAGTAGTAATGTCATTTAAAGGACTGATTTTTGCAGCACAGTGTCCCCCAGCAATGCATTGTTGTAGTAATTCTGGGCAGACTTAGAATGGATCTGCTCACCTTGGAATTTGGAATATATTGTTTCTGTACAGTCCAGGAGGACAATTTTTTAAAGTTATGACTGCAGGAATTCTGATTGAAAACAAGTATGTACTGCTTTCCCTTTCAGTTAACTTAGTGTTCAGTTGAGAAGCTAGAATGCCATTTGCAAGAGCAGGATTAACTAAACAACAATAAAAACTGGAGGTTTTTCCCCAAATGATGACTTTATCTTGATGAATTAGCAGCATATCTCCCCCTAATTTCCTTTTTGTCTTTTACTCTTAAAGTTACTTAAAGAATCAGACAAAAAAGTGCCTGGACAGAGTTAACAGCTTTGCTTTCAAGTCTAGAACTTTGTATAAGCATGTCTGTTACCAGATTTTTCTAATTTGGATGAAATTTCACAAAGGTGCTGGGTTAGAATAACTGCATGTACCAACCTTCAAGAGCCCTTTTGCATTTTATAAAGTACCACAGCTTTATTATTGTTATGAGGACAAAGTCACCCAGCGGGAGAAATTAATACTGAGTTAGAACACTTTAGGGGCTATTCTACCCTGCTCTCTGTGTGTGTGACATTCTCATTAATACATAGAAATTATATGCACTCAAAAGAGGAGCAGGTTTGGTGGCGTATTTTATTGGTAACATATTGTTATTACAATTATTTATACTAAATGATAGTCAATGACATTTGGCCAGAAAAATCACAACAAGCTACACTGAATATGGAGGCTCAAGCCTGTGAAGAGCCACTGTTGCATTTCCCCAGCCCAAGACAGGTTCTGGAAATGAATATCTATTTCTGGTCCTTTGAGATGTAATGACTTGTAAAAAGTGCAGACAGGAGGGAGACTCAAGTGGGAAATCAGTGATGGCTTCACTCTTCTCACCCCTTCCATACCATGAAGAAAAGGATTGTACCTTCAGTCTTTGCACAGCTTTCTGGGGCTCATGTTCAGAAATATTTCTAGCCAAGATTTTCCATTTTGGAAGGCATTTAAGGGTATGGCCAGATCACAGGTGATTAAGTGGTGGTCTTAATGAGATGCTGGTCTTTAGCTGAAATGCAGGTACCATCATTCCTTGTGTTCTGTGTAAAGTGGAGTAAAGTGAGGTAGCTCAAACTACTATGAAGGTTGCATCTTTTAAAGCTCTCTTAACTCTCATGTATAGCTGTCTGTCCCAGCCGGAACCCGGGTTGTAGCTGCCAAGTAGTGGTTATTTAGGGACAATGGCTAATCCACCACTAGCAGAGACTTCTTCATCTTGGGGTATAAAAGGTTTTTATCTTTGAAAGTGAAATTTTGCAGAACTGCCTCCACTTACATCCTCGGTATTTAGGCACTGAAGACTTCCCAGAAGAGAAATGGGAACACAAATACTGTGTTCACTCACTGAAGTTGTGTTTCACTTGGTGGCAATCTGCTGGCACAAGGTTGGTAAGGGAATTTACAAAAAATTGTATAAATAGTAGCAATCCAGTGCTCTTTCTTCTCTTTGGTGTTTGCACTGGCTGAAGGTTTGGGGAGCCACCCAAGCTCATGCACTGAATGATTTTCCAGGTTACAGAAACATGACTATTTTTTTCTTTACCACGTTTTTCAACGAACGTGCCTATTGTTTGAAATTCGCTGGGACAAGTGATTTGAAAGCAAAATTGTCAGCTGTTTGCTTACACTTTAAATTAAGTAGCTCACAAAGTAATCTACTACAGTGGTTAAATCAATGTAAAATGCATTACTCTAACTCCCAACAAAATAAAATCGGTGCTTTGTAAAACAGCTCTGGTATTCACAGGACTAAACTGTGCTGTCACTCGGATTCCTGTGAAACTCCTGGAGCTGATGAGTTCACACGGGTCCAGATGAATGCACAATGATGTTCTCTCTCTGTCTTTTGAAGCTGTGCCCGCAGTCAGCAGGAGGCATTAGCAAATCCAGGAGGAATATTGCAGGAAGAGGAGAGGAATTGTACTGCTGCTTTCAACAACTTTTACAGAGTCTTTGGAAAGTAGTAGGAAAACCACTTAATTCCACAGTACCCTATGGTTTTCAGAGCTTGTGGATTGGGCCCTACCCCTATGGAGAGCACAGGTGTCTGTCAGTGGTCAGCAGTGAGCTGAGGGCTTGTTGGCTCTGGATGATGCACAGTTTTTGATGGGGACTATGCAAGCTCTAATGTGACTGTGCTGAGTGTCTGAATATGTGTTTCAGTTCCTGTAAAGAAGAGGCCATGGGGGTTCACCCTTATCAGCCCAGACCTGCTTAAAAGGATTGAGCTTTCCCTCCACCTGGTGCTGTGTCTCCAGACATTCTCTCTTTACATGTGCCATGAATTCTTTCCAATCTTCTGACAGTAGGAAAACACAAACAACTGTGAAGGGGATATGAATTCCTGCAGCAAGGGCTAAAAAGAACATTTTTTTGTCACTTAAAGTAAAGCAGACAAGGTAGCATATCCCACAGGACTCTAATGAGCCACCTGATAACACCAAGTGCACACCTGACCTCTTGACATGTGAAGCTAAGATGACAGATGTACTGTCAAAATACAAATCTATCAACTTCATCATGTAAATCTACCCACAGATGCTTTGCAGTAGAGATCTGAGGGCAAACAAACATTTTAACTTACAGAGTAACCTTGTAAACAGGAACTTTTTACAAAAGAATCCGGTTAATAATTTATGAATTGTAACAGTGTCAAGAGAAAAGGATACTGAGCATTGATTTTTGGCATTGAATGACAACAAAGCCAATCCCCCAGTTCCACAACAATGATGCACTCACTGTTCTACTGTTGGGGTGTATTGATATTAATAATGCATTTGCATAAAATCCCGTCTCTCATTTTTTATATTATTCATTTGGTGCTTTCTCTTTCCCAAATGTGTCTTGTTGCTCCCTTAAACACACAGACTTCTATTCTGCAAGTGGGAGGCATCTCAGAGTCACTTCAGGATGCTGATTTTTATTCTTTAATTGGGTCTGTAAAGAATTTGGTACTTACAGCAGGAATTAATGTCTCTTTTTTCTTGTTTATAAGTAATTTATTGTGACCTCTCCAAATGATAACATTAGCCCTGTGTGAAGACAGTTAATTTTCCAAGATGTAGCAAGCACAGTTTCTAATTAGATTAATTATGTCAAAAAAGGAACTTTCTTTTATAAATAACAGGGATATCTGCATTCTTTTAGCTAAAGATTTTTTTTAATTTTCTCCCTCATGATTGAAAGTCAAATCTAGCAACAAAACCGATCTGGAGTGTTAGAGTAGGCAAGAAGAAATTTTTTGATTTTTATCTTTCAGGACTGCTTACAGAGCTGCATTCGTGGTACAACATGTTTATCTAAGATTAATGTATCAATATTTTAATTTCTAATTTAGTGAGGTTTTATCTAAAATCTGTAACTATTTTTGCAGAGAAACCCTCAAAGTGTGGGTTGGGTATAGCTCTGATTGTTGTCTTTTCCCCCTTTTGCCCTTGCCATCCCTCCATTTACTCACCCACCAGGGTAAATTCCTCACCATGACAGGTTGTCTTCTGTAAAGGTCCTAAAGACATCCCTAACGTTCTTTGCCCTGGGCTCCTTTCCTGACAAGCAGTGAAGAGGAATGAAGATCTGTGGATCAGCAGAGGGCAAGTGACTGTCTGAAGTCTTTTTTGTGTGCCTGCTGTGGTGCTCAGTGCCCCAAGATGTGTGCAGCACATTGCTCATGTCTCTCCACTCCTCTTTTCCCAAGGGTTTGGCTTCCTAGCTTTGCCTGTCTGCTCCATCCATGGACAACACGGGCAAGGACAGGGCAGAGAAGAGCCTAAGTCTTGGAAAAAGGAGAAGCTGCAAAACCTGATGGGCTTCAACTTGGTAAAAATGGGAACCTTTGGGTGTTGTTGGTCTTCCCTCTTGGTCCCACCAAAACCAGCTGTCCAGCACCTCAAAACGAGGCTCTGGCACCAGGCCATGATGGGACAAATTTAGTCCCTTTTGTATTCCTCCCTTTGGGAAAAGACCTAATGGTCTTGGATTGGGAAGGTTGGCTGGGCTGCATGGGAAGGTTGTGCTGTGTTGTGTTGAAATGAATTACTGAAAGAAATCTTGGTTTATCTGTTCAAGTATCTCATTGGAGTTCTTCATTCATGGCATGAATGAAGAAAGTGGGGGATTTTCAACACAATCTAAAGCCCCCAAAAGCACCTTTGAAGATATTTTAGTTAACAGTTCTGATGAGGTTATTTCAGTCTGCAAATCCAATCAGACCTTGCTCCTCCTTTAGAGAGAGCTGCATTGGTAGATCTGTGGTTTAATGGACTGATGACGATTTTAGAGATGCTACAGTCTGCTGAATTGCTGCAGATACACTGATGGGTGAGACCCTATAGGCCTATTCTGAGCCATTAATGTTCACCATGTCAAGAATATTTCAACAGAGTTATGTTCCTGGCTCATTGATCTGCTGATCCATAGGTATGTAGAATTATGTTCTGTCTGACAAGCTGAAAGAAGCAGAAATGTTTTCTGTACTCTTCAACAATAATTTTTTTTCCTTTCAAGAGTCTCAATTCAGGATTGCTTTGGAGATTCTAGAGGGACTTTAAATAAAGGAATGACATTATTGAGCCTGCCAGGGGTGTTCTCTCTGCTTGATATGTAGTTGTGTATATATAGCTGCTATTCATACATATATATAGATATGTGAATAAGTAGCCTCTGAAATTATAAACCAAATTATTTCCTTTCTTGATGCTTTTTACCACTGTACAGTATGTTCTGGGGTGCAATTCCTTATATCCACAAATCTAGGGTAAGTCAATATTTGATGAATAAGAAAGTCAGTCCTTTACTTTTTGTTTCTCTGTCAGGTTTATAAATGTCCTGTTCTGCATCTGTGGGATTCAATCTCAGTTGATTTCTGGAAGTGGCCTAGCAGGACGCTGGGACAGAGGGTCCCCTGTTTGAGAGGAATGCTGGATTTGGTTCTGCTGTTGATCAGAGTCCTGCTGTGGAGACCATATTTGAGATCCAGTTGCAGGCCATGACACAGAAATGATTCCAAGCTGGTTGAATAATTGCAGATAGGCTTTTAAATGCAGTGGATGTCCTACTGTGCATCTTATCAATAGAAATTCTGCATGAATGATGGAGCCCAAAGGTTTTCCATCAATGTTTGAATGCAATTGTAACTCTCTCTGCTTTATTGCTTATGACAGGGATTGCTAAGCAGCTGAGGCTGTTCCCATTCTGTCCCCAAGGCAGAGGTCCAAGGGAGAAGCCAGACTGTAGTGTTTGCCTGGTGTGGATTCCTGTAGTCTGCCTGCCTGCAGCTCAGTCTGCTGTGTAGAAAGCAGGTAACGGGAGGTGGAAGAGGCTTTGCCAACTTGTCTATCAAATATTGACTCTGTGCAGCTACTGTGAGGCTTCACAGGCAGTGGGAAAAATTGACTGCGTGGTAAAAGCTACATCTATACTCATTCAACCAAGATGTAGATCTAAATTTTCCTCCCTTCCGTTCTCCTTTTCCTTCCCCTCCTTTTATCCAAACTGTGTGTAAGCACACATTCAAAAGGCAATGGAGAGAGATTCATGAAAGCCTACTGCACTGCTGTTTCATGGACAGAATTAGATGAGAGGCATTTTTCCTTTCAAAACAGCATATTTTGTTCTTTAGGAACAATTACAGTATTATGCAGTGGGGGAAATTCTTCACAACAGTGTTTGGTTCTTACAGACAGGTGCTGCAGAATGGTTTCCCATGAAGGGCTAAAGGTTTGCCAACTGCTCTGCAGCTGCAACCAGCTGCCATCCTGACACAGCAAAGCCACCCGGAGATGTGTGGGAGCCTGGTAGCTCACTGCTCCTGCTCTGTTATCTGTGATGGGAGAGACCACATCAAGCCACTGTGCAAACTCATGGAAACTCATCCTTGCATGCAATTGGGAAGGCTGTTGCATTCCAATGCTGCAGCAGAACGTGCATTGTCCTTTTTGCTGTTAGCCCTGTTTGTAGCCCCGCTGGGATGGGTTTGGATCAGTGGTAAATGATATAAAGAGGAGCAGTCCGGTGTCAGGAGGGAAAGGGGTGGAGATTTTCCAATGGCACAGTTATCATCTGTTGGCTTTCATCAGTCTTCAGCACTGGCTTAGCCAGTTGGAAGCTGCGAAGAAACAAGAAGTATCCCATTTACCAGTACTTTGCTTGTTTGCATGGCAGGGAAGGACTGAAAGAACAATGTTATGCTGCCATCAGGTTGCTGTAAAGGAGAGACAGACAATGCCAGATGAGAAGCACTGGAATTTAAATACTTTTTTAATGCCACTCTCTCATGTTTCTAAATTAGCTTGATATTTCATGGTAGAATCATAGAATAACCTGTGTTGGAAGGGACTCACAGGGTTCATCAAAGCCCAACTCCTTGCCCTGCTCAAGACATCCTCAAGATTGTGCTTGAGGATGTTGTTCAAATGCTTCTTGAATTTTCTTCAGTCTTGTAGATTGAAGTAGAACTAACTGAAGGCAAAATATAATATTTAATTATACATTAGGAGTGACAAGCCTTTTGTTTTCATTTGTTTACTGAATAAAATGTTAGATTTGCAGACATGTTACTTTACAACTGGAAGTATTACTAAAAATCTGACATTAATTTATTCAGCTTTTTAGGCCAACAAGAACTTTTCTTCATTTGTATTTTGCTTCTGCAGCCCAAGGAGACTGTCTTCTGTGGTCCTGCAGATGTCTCTGCAAATCTTAATAAATCCTCAAACTTCAGTTAATGTCTTATGTATATTAGTCACATGTGAGTTTAATAGCCATTATGAGAGCCTATCATGGGTCATGGTCAACCATTTCCCCTGGATATAATTACCCTCAGCTGCAGTATAATGTGTTAATAGAATTGCTCTAAAGCAGGAGAGCAGCCCCATTAACACTTGTCACTGCTCCCTGTATTTTCAGTATGTCTCTCTTCTATTGTGAACCATTAGAATGGAAAGGGCTTGGATGCAGTAAATAGTCTGGTGCACACTGGCAGCTGTGAGCAATGAACTGACAAGTGATTTATTCAAAAGGAGACATCTAACACTCCAAAGGTGGTTGTTTCCTAGACATGCTTGGTCCAGCTCTGCAGCCCTGCTGCTGAGCACACTCCGGTGAAGTGGTCTGTGTAACTGCTCGTTTGCTGGCTGCTGCTCCGTGTTTGTCAGAGCTGCTCAGCCAGGCAGTGTAGCTGCACAAGCCAGCAGTGGTCTGTGAGGAGCTTTTCTTAGTTAAAATCACCTCAAAACCAGAAAATGGAATGGAAGGGTGAGCAGGAAGGTTCTCAAACACGTAGGAGAGCTTGCAGGTGCTGGTTCCATCTGTCCCAGTAATCCTGGACCTGCCTGTGCAATGTGGAGCTGCTTCAGCTGGTTGGAGTGAGGATGTCTGTCCCATACCTGCACCAAATGGCAAAGGTGTGTCCTGTGAGCTTTGGGCTGAAATCCTTCAGATGGAGAAAGTGACTGACCCCCACGTCCCACAGCCTGTGAAAGATGGAAGCAATGAACAGTGCAAGTGGTGCAAGCAAAAGAGAGATTTGGCAGATCATTTGACTGGATGATGGTTCTGCTCTGAAATAGCATTTATTTTCCATGGCATCTGCAATCTTCCTTCACAAAACTCTCTGTTCATTACATTAAATTGGAGCAAATGTGGAAAAATACATGACTATGGTTGACTATATATTTTCATTGCTTTGCTTTTGCAATTAACTTGTTGGCATAAAAGTCATTATCTGATGACATTTGGGAACAAAAAAAACCCCAGTATTGTCTGGGGTGGAGGAATTCTGCCCATCTTTGCAACAGCCATTAAGACAAACACTTCTCTGGTTTTGTGCAAACAACCTGATCACTTTTTTTGACAATTTAAATCAGGTGCCATCATCACTGTGCTCCAGCCTCCATCCCAATGCCAAAGGTTGATAAGTAAATGTTCAAGGCAAAGCTGACCTAATGCAGGCCTCCCAGAGCTCAGAAAAAGTTTGCAATATTTCAGCCACAGCAGGTGCATTCTGTAATCCTTTATTAAAAACTCCTGCCACACATCCCCCAACATGTGGTGGGTCTTATGCAGATTAAATGTGGCATGCTATGAAGCCACTACAACCTTTTCCTCACTCCTAATTAAAGGAAAGAAAGCCAAGAAAAGAATGAAGTATTCCTAAAGAGAAATGAGAGGCAGGTGGGCAGAAATGATTGTGTTGTGTTTGGCAATCACTAGGCCTGAGGTTCACAAGACGGGGAAGGTCCTTGACCTCCTGTTCTTCCTGTGTGTGCGCTTAAATTAAATCGTAGGCTTTCTGTGAAAGGTAACTGATTTTGTTTAATTAAAAGCCTCTCTTCTGTTCTACCTGGACTTCTAATTCCAGTGCAATGTGTAGGCACACGGTGCTTTGTCTTCTCAGGGTGTAATTAGACTTAGTGATGCAGCTGTCCTGTTTACAGTGTAAATCCCCCTAATGATAAATGGAGTAGACTTATGGAGAAACCCTGATGATACTTCAGACAGGGAGAGTGGATGATCTTTGCAAATAGCTGGTGGGTAGAAAGTAAATCATTATCTGCTAATAAGCCTCTGATTGCTGGGTGTTTTATACTGTGGAAGATTGGAGAACTTTGCTTTATATTAGTCCTGGCTGCAGAGCTGGAGCACGAACAGGAGGAACTGGTTTGCTTATGGGTGAGATTCTGACCTTGTGTCTTGAGAATCTCTTTGAGAGTTCATACTATGACAGAGCCTTTTCTGTGGTGCTGGTGTCAAAAAAGTGACAGAAAGGCTTTAGAAATGGCTAATCTGTAGTAATATGGGGAGCAGGTTCAGCTCTGGGTGTTATGAAGCATCCAGTGACCCCAATCAGGTGCGAGGGGACATGCTTAAGTGCTCCACAGCCAAGTAACAAGAGACCTCTGTGCCCCAAATCCCCACAGCAGCAGGAGATGGAGTAGATCAAAGGTGGAATGGGGATGTGCTTTTATCCTCATCTGCAGGTGTGGATCAGGTTCCTGAGGAGAGCAGAGTGTGCCAACTGCAGTCACTGACTTGTGCTGAGACAGAGCTGAGGGCCAGAAGGGGAGGTCATTTCAACTGTCAGGTTTCAGAGAGCAGAGACTGCTCAGCAGGGAAGAGATGAGGAACATATGGTGCAGTGGGAGGAGGTGACAGCAGCTCCGAAGAGCAAGAATTATAATGAGAAGTGAACTTTTGGTGGGGTGTCGACTCCAGGAAATTCAGAGGCAAGGGGCAGGAACCGGTGAGAGTATGGCTGTGTGTGCAAAGGAGAATCAAACAGTGTAAAGATGGGAGCTGTGAACAGGGATGGGTCCTGGGAGGGAAACTGCCTTCTGTCATGTGTGTGCTTCTCATGGCATATGTCAGTCTGGAGGCCACTGCACTGTGATGTGAATCAGAGGAGTATCTTTAGAGATGGATGATCTATGTCTATATGTTGATCTCTGGGGGAATAAAACTTGGGGCCTCTGCTGATTACTCTCTAGCCCTGCTTTTGATTCAGGAGGGGACAGGAGCTACTTGTCTGGCACACATGGTTGAGTAAGTACAGCCCTGAGAGGAGGGACAGGCCACAGGACCCCTGTCATGCCTGGGGTCACTCACTGGGACCACAGGAGCACAACAGGAGCAGCTCCAGGAGAAACAGGTAGGAAGCAACTGGTGGGAAGCTCCTTCACCAGGGCTGAATCCCATTTCTCCTTGGTCTGTGGTGCTTTGGCTGTGTGGGATGTGGATGGCATTACCTTTGCTAGTTATGTGTTGTACCATGTTGTCATTGTCACTGATGCAGCAGTTGCACAAAATAATATTCTCTGCAATATCTGATGCTGATCCCAGGTGTGTTCAGCCCACCAAGGAGACAATTTGAGGAGCTGTTCCTTAACAGACTCACTGAACATGTTCAAGAGTTTATGGACAGCTGAATTTCTCATAGAGAAATTATACAATTTCTCATAGAGAAATATCTACAATTTCTCATAGAGTTCTTGTGGCTGTTCTGGCTCAGTGGGAATTTTTTTCCCAATCTCTGAGAAATTCAAGATTTAAAAAATGTTTTTGTTTCAAGATGAGACAGAAAACCAAAATCTCAACAATTTTTATTCATCAGCTGGGGGAATTTCAGAGGAAGGAACTAGCTCAGTTGAAAAAAACCCTGTTTCAGTAAATTGCAATTAATGCAGATTGAGTTCAGACTTTTTAAAATGTAAATGAAGTATTTTCTGATCATTAAAAATTTCAAAGAAAGAAAGCAGGTCCATATGAAATGCAGTCTGTTTCAAGTAAAAAAGGTATATTAAAAATAGGTTACAATTTTTTTCCTAAGCAACAGTTTTTTTGAACAATATTTTGTTCACAATATGTTTTAAATTAAGTGAAATGGCACTTTCTGATGGTTTCTCAGAAAATTCCCAACTTGTCTTAATGATTTAACCAACAGCACTCTTCCATGGCATTTTGCCAATATGTTGGTTTATGTATAATTATACCGGAATTATATTAAAAGTTTATTTCAGAGTGAAAATAACCTCAAGAGGAATGAAAATGGATATAGAGTTGCAAATGAAGCACTCTGGAAAAAGTGAAATTTATTCTGCAAGGAAATCCGTGCTCCACTTTCAGGTCTGAGATGGTAATAAATTGAACATGGAGCATTTCACAGACAGTGTCAGATATAAAATATATTAATCTTGTCAGAGAGTGTACTAACTCTCCCAGATTTATGATCAGGTGCACTTAAGTGCCGTTCTTCTCATTAATCTTGATTTACAAACAGTAGCCTTCAGAAGAAGGGGTTAGAAGAGACAAGAGAATCATAGATATGTCACTTGGATAACTCACCTTTCCCAGCTGCCTGTGCCTTTCAATGACATCCTTCCATCTTTAATTACTGGAAGGTCTTTAATCTTGTCTGTGTAAGGGCAGAATATGACGAATGTGAGGGGTTGACTGTGCTACTCTGAGTTTGTTTTCAACAAGAGATGTCATGGACATTGGTGGGAACAGCAAGATAATCACATCTACCACTAGCAGGACTTGATGCTGGAAAAGTTCAACAGGAGAAGGATGTGTTGGGAAGGGATAAAAACAGGAGGAGAATGGTTGAGACTAGTGAAAGCAGCCCTGTGAAAAAATAGAGTTCCTGAAGCAACTGCATTTGGAAGTCTACTTAACATACGTTCTACGTATAAGATTGTGTTCATGTGCTAAAAACTATTCCTTTGTAGTCCTTAAAATTATGAAGAGCTGAAAACACAAGCTTTCAGAGCAAGTAAGCCTGGTAATTCCACTAGCTGATACTGGAGAAAAATCAGTCTTCCTGCATGCTGGTGTGCTAGGTGTGGTAACCCTGGATTGTTGTCAAGGTTCTTGAGCTGGAGAAGGGGTAAATAACAGGCTTCCCAAATCTGCTTGTAATTCTTAAGAGGAATGAACAAAAGAGTCCATCTGAGGAAGCTGCAAAGCCTCTGGATATGAGAAGGTATGTGTATAATAAATGTAAACAGTTTTAAACTTTCTTTCACATACAGCATGTCATCAAAAAACCCCTCAAGGATGGATTGAAACAGACTATGTTGCATTTAGTATGTTCTTCCTGCTCTTGCTTTTCTGTCTTTTCTCTAAGGGTATCAAACTGCTGGAGCATCTGTACATTGTGGGGAAGGTCAGTAGCAGCATTAACTGTCTAATGGACTCTGTGGGACCTCTTCCAGTTCCTCACAAAGGGTGTAGAATTTGATGTGACAAGGAAGATGAGAAGAGTTTTGGAATGAAACAATTATCTGAGTTGTGCATTCATGTTAGGAAGTTAATCCACCTTAAAGAAATATGCCTGAAGTGTACCAGACTCTGGATTTGCCTGATCTCCACTAGAAAAATATTCCACAGCTATTGATAAAAAAGGTCTGTTTTCTTCCCACCTCTCCTGGATGCTTTGTTCTGAGCTTTAAAACCTCTCAAAGGTGCACAGTTGCCATGGGGGTTCACAGATGAAAATTCAGACTTTGATGTGGCTGGAACTTGAGACACTAATTGCTTTGAAAAATAAGACCGGGGCCCGAAGTTGGCATCAGGTGCTGGCTGGGAGCTACGGAAAGACTTGAGCACAAACCAGATATGCCCTTGGCAACACAAGCCATAGAATAAGTAGTTGCTCCCCATTCCCAACCAGCTGGAGCTGGTGTACAGTTTCCACACTCAGTTTCAAAACATGCTGAGTTGTTATAATCCAGCCCAGAGGTGACAAATTCATGGATTACTGATGCCACCTAAGCAGCCAGACTTTGCAAGGTGTCAGACCCAAGGCACAGCTTTGACAAATGTGAGCAGAGTGCTTTTCCACAGAGGGGGAAATGATGCTTACATGAGCTGTTTAAAGAATTCCTTCTCCTCATGCTGCATTTTGGCTGTGCTTGGATTCATTCACTTCAGCCTGGCTTGGATGTGGTTCAAACCATCTGCTCCTCTCCAGGAGCTGTTTTACTTGGAGGTGTTTGGTGTGTTGTTGGTGTCAGTGGTTGTCTCTATGGAGAATGAGGACACTGACTGCTGGTAATGAAGCCTGCAGCACCTTCTCCATCCCTCCCAATCATTCTGCCTAATTAATGGAGAGAAGGAAGGATTACATGGATGTTTATGGGCTGTTCAAGGAAGGGAGAACAGGACCTGCCTTTGCTCTTAGGTTTGCTGGACAACAGTGACAGCAACTACACTGAGGATGAACCAGCTGCTTCTGGAGCAAATTGTTATTCATGATTTCTTCAATCTTTCTATGGAAAGTTGCAGACTGACCCAGGAGGGTGAGGATGGTGATGACCACAGGAACATCCCTGGGTGTCTGCAGAGCTGTCTGTGCTGTTTCATGTTTACATCCTTTGCTCTATGGATGTTGGCCAACCTGATACTGTTGGCAGGTAGAAGGGAGGTGGGAAGAGGAGAAAACCTGTAAGAATCTTCAAGGTCAAGGATCAGCTTTTGAAACTGTCAAAGAAATTATTTATCATTGAAAGAAGGACTTTGAAGCCTTGTTTTTTTTAATATTTATTTAGAATTCTGCCTTCTTTTGAAAACAGTATTGTCAACTTCTGTTTAGACTTTTATTCTTCTCTGATTTTATCAGGCAGGAAAGTCATTAATCTCTTTCACATATAATGACTCTGATTTTTATTTTCTCCTTTGTTTTAGAACTTTTAATAATCTGGCATGTGTGGTGGGCTGAACTTAGCTGGAGCAGAGAAACATAGACATCAGTTTGGTTGTAGTTGAAAGATTCTTTTCCAGGAAGAGCCATATGTACATGATTTATAAGCTGACACTTCTCCACAACTTTTTGTTTTGCTGGCTTACAGATTCATGGAGTGACTTTGTTGGTAGGGATAAAGGGAATAGATGGGGTGAAGGTACCTAAACAGTTGTAGAGAATATGTAATGAGTTATTTTATATGACTAGTTTGCTCACCTAGGACAAGTTGAGGCTTCTTTGCAAGGCAAACCAGTTTCAGTTGTCCTCAACCATGCTGCTATAATTTAACCTCTGATCTCTGCTCTCATTAGTTGGTAATAATTCTAACAGTGTTTGAGAGTTCTAGTGCCTCCAGAATACAAGATTTCTGATATTTTATTGATAATATGATGCTTCGTAAGAAAATCCAAGTAATAATCTGATTTTCAAAAAATAGGACTAAGTTGATGCAGCTTTCTGGAGTTGAATGTCTCTATATGAAGTTCACACATGGTGATAGGCAGTTGAGCTATAATTTCTTTGAGACAGTAAGATATCTTTCTATTTGGAGGAGAACATGCTGTCAATCATCTTATTTTCCAACTTGCTCTATGATTTTTTAACATTTATTTATTTTTATTTCTGATTATTCAATACAGGATTTTTTTTCTGCATTTGAAACTGAAGAACAGCTAACCCCTCCTCTTCATTTTTCTGGTACATACTAGAATATATCCTAGAGTGTGAATTGAGACTTTTTGCTGAGAGGTGAGAGAGCTGTCTTTTCAAGAGCCAAAAGCATCATGGAGTAACATCTCAGTGATGCAATCAGGGCTAAATACAGCAACCAAATTTGAATCCTGCTTAGTCAGACTCATTTGATTGGATCTGAGCTTTCAGTCAGCTGCTACAGTGTTAGGCTTTTTTTTACACCCTCTTTTTTTGTTTTATAGTGGTGCACAAAGAGCAAATGCCTCCAGAACTGATTCAACAAGTGGCGAAGTTGGAAGAAATGTTTTCTGAGAGCTGAGAGGGTTTAGGACAATGTTATTCCAGAACTTTCTTCCTGATGGTTTCCACTTGCAGAACCCTGGAGAGTCTGGTTTCTCTCAGCTCTACAGGACTCTATATAAGGACATTTGCATTTTTTTCCTTAACTGGGTGCAACCGGTTTAACAAACTAAAGCATTCTTCAAAGAGTTGGTGTTCTTGTGAGGTGACAGAGTCAAGTGCCCAAAGGCCTTCTTCCCAGTGATGTCACCAAGGCCAGAGCTGTTGATGGGAAAGAGATGGCTCTCTGTAGTTAGGAAAAAAAAATATTCAGCAAAGCACCATCCTTTGCTAAACCAGCAAGTGTTGGTAGTGACTGCAAATGCACCATCCTCAGTGCTGAGATCTACCAGTGCTTCTCTGTGTATTGCCTGAGTGTTACTCACAGTGAGATGTAATATCAGGTTTTGAAGTTAAAGATTCGCTGTTTTTTAAAATATGTAAAGCATAAATTAGCACTTATAATGAAAAGCTGAATGATTTTTATCCCTGCTGCTCAGAATGTTTCTTTGTTTTGTCAGATTGAAAAGGCATCAAATTGTTTTATTCATTATTTCTCCCTTTAGGATACTTTCCAGCTTCATGTGTTTCACATAGTTTGGAATCTTTTAAGACTGGAAAGTGCAAAGAGGCTCTCAACTTGTTTTGACAGTGTCTTGTGTATTTTACACAGTAGTTTAAAACAGACACCACTCTTTGACACCCCCCAACAATAATGATCTTTGATTTGATTTACTCCACAAAGCTAGGATTTGTATGAAAACCTGTGCAAGGACTAAGATGAGTGAATAATTAAAAGATCATGTCTAAATGCATGTGCGGAAGGATTCTTTCCTGGAAATTCTCAGAAGAGCTTAAAGAAGACCTTTCATGAATAGTTTAAGTAGATATGGTCCTCTGCTGGGACTGAGGGAATGGGCTGGGTAACCTTTCTCAGTCCCCTTGTGGGTCTGTCTTCTGTAATTCTCTAATTCACTGCTTCAAATTTATTGCCAAATAAGGAAGGATTGTTTTTATAAAAAAAAAGCTTAGTAACACTACAGCTTAACTTGGTCAGAGAAGCACAAAGACAGGATAAAGAGAAATATATCTAGTGCCAGAGGCTTCCCAGAAGTTTCTGCTGGATGTGGGTTAGGCTCAGTGTGGAGAGGGATCAACAGGACACAAAGACTGAGCTGAATTTATGGGTGTAGTTATCCAACAGTAGCTTTTGCCTCTCAAGGTCAGCCCACCTGAAGTGGATGCATATAGTGATGTTATAGAGGAATAAGTTATAAAACCATAAAATGTACAACAGACTGAGGAGATGTCAAGTGCATTATTACTTTGACAGACTCAGGAGACCAAAGCACAGGTGCAGCCTAATAGCAGCTGATAAAGTAAGTAGTTTCTGCTGAGGAGGGCTCCCAAAGTGCACAACTGCTAATGCTCCAAGGAGACCACTGCTTGGGTAGGAGCCACCCTTTTTTGCTGCCTGTCAGGGCTGAGACACTCCTAAATGGTGGCTAACCCTGCTAATCCAAATGCTGCATGCCCTCTCCATCCTTGTGAAGCTGGGTGATTTTCACTGGAGCTGCATAATCCCTGCTATGAGTGAACATTGGTTCTGAGATGCTGAGAAGGCTGACGGGTGGGTAGCACCCTGTCCCATGGGCAGAGGGCAGACCAGGGAGAGCAAAAGGTGCAGTGAGGTGTTGCTTTGTTTCTTGCTGTCAGTGGGGGGGGGGGGGGGG
>JAOXXN010000175.1:16169222-16186613 GCA_026770055.1 Myrmophylax atrothorax | reverse complement strand
GGTACCAGAGGAGATTTAGATTAGATGTTAGGAAGCATTTCTTCATAAAAAGGTGGACAGGCATTGGAACAGCCTGCCCTGGGCAGTGGTGGAGTCATCATGTCTGGAAGTGTTCAAAAACACATGGGTGTGGCACTTGGGGTCATGGTTTAATCATGAATGTGGCAGTGCTGGATTAATGCTTAGACTCAAAGATCTTAGAGGTTTTTTATACCCCTAATGATTCTACAATTCTGTAAGGTAAATTTACCATGGAGAGAAGTAAATCACCCATTCTGTGTCCCATTCTGTGTCCCAAGATTGCTTTATCCTGAATTAATGGACTTCACGTGCTCACAGCCCTGGTTTGGCACAACTTGGTAGTATCAGCACAACCCTGTTTGGGTTCCAGCTCTGGGATGAGCAGCAGTGTAGTGGGGGGTGTGGGAAGCTGAGATGAGACAGGATAGTGCAAGGAAGTGTGGGAGAAGATTTAATCTCACAGGGAAGGGCTTGCATCTTACCCCTCTATCAGAATCAGGCCACAAGGCTCAATTTCCGTCATTCTTCCCATGGGACATTTTGCCCAGCTTTTAATTAGCAACAGATTAAAGAAGTTTGAGGTTCCTTACTCATCCACTGCACACACCTGGCTTAGTCTTTTGTTCTTGGTCTATATTTGCGGTTTCTGGTGGCTTTTTTTTTTCTTCTGCTTTGAAACAAACATGGAGCAAAATTGTAAATTATTTGATTACAGAAATGCACTTGGGTTTTCAGTTAATTTTTGTGTTAAACTTTCCCTGTGTTTGTACAGAAGTAGCACCTAGTTCTGGGAGTTAAACCTTGTGTGATTCGCAAGCAGAGCTCACTGTCCATGCTGATGCCGTGGCTTTCCTTGGGATTTTTGGCCATTGCTGAGCATGGGCAGCAGGACTTGGTGTGCTAAGCCCATACTGTACCTGTAAGGAAAAGTTTGCTGCCAGGTACTAGCAGGACCACTGAGGTGAGAAAAAGCCCTCAGCCTGTCAAACAAGCTTTTAATTTCTTTTTACCCCTATCCCCAAATCAGTATGAAATAAAAATACGTAATAATGCCCTTGTATTTACTGAATCAAAACAAATATTGATTTTTCCTCATCAAAGCATTTTGCCCTTCCACAGCAAGTTGCTCTCTGGTTTGGAAATGCTTTCATAGATGTCAGTTGAGTTAAATGTCAGAGGCTTTTGATCTGATCTGTGCACTCTGAAGGATATCTGTGTTTATTTTTAACCTGTCTCTCGCTTTGTTTCCCTTTGTCTTCTTGGAGCTGATCTGTCGAGCCCTCCAGCAGAAACAGGTTGAAAACTCTGTCTTTTGGTGTCTTGTCTGATCTTGCTTGATGGTGTTTTTGACTGTCAGGGCTGCTGCTTGTTGTTACCTCAGAACCCACCTTTTTAAAGCTGTTGCTGATTCTGGAGATGCACTAACCTGGTGCCATCGCTCAGCCCCTTGCAGCAGGAGCTGAGAAAAGGCAAGAGGAGGAACATTGCCCAACACAGGCTGGAAGAGGAGGTGACTGTGTGGTGGGAGACTGTGAGAAAGGAGGGAGAAAGTGGGTAAGATTAAAACAGGAATGAAAAATAAATGGGTGACGCAGCCCACCTTCAGTGGCACTGGTAGCAGTGAGGATGTGGGTGAATCTGTGCTGGTCACTGTAAGCATCCATCAGGTTGTGCTGCTGCACCAAGGGAAAAACAGATTTTGGGAAAATTAGTGCAATGCTATGAGCAGGTAAAGCTCAGTAAGTGTTTCCCATAATTGTGATCCTCATGCTGGTAAAACCTCAATCTATCTTTCCCTGAGTTGTCCAGCAAACCTGATTAGGATTCCATAAGAAGTTTTCCTTTTTTTATTACTACTTCTTTTTTTTTTCCCTTTCCATCTGAAAAAAGTATCATTTTCTCTGTGTCCAGATGGAATGGGTGATTTTCTTGTCAGTCTTTAAATTGGCCTCCTTGGGAACATGCTCTGAGATGGTGATGTCTACATTACAGAGTAGAGACAACTCTTGCTTTGCTGAAAAGGAGAAGAAAAGAAGGGTGGTTACTGGAATAAAAACTGTTCAAAAGACATTGTAATAAAACCCTACAGACAGACAGCTTTCAGATTGTGCTTTTCCATAGGGTCTCAGCTATGAGTTCTTCAGGGACTCTCAATTCAGATTAAACCCCTAGGGAGATTCAAATACATAAATATATAGTTATATGTGTGTGTATATGTATGTAAAACCCACATAAGCCTGTAAAAAAAATCCATAAGAATCTCTCTATTGACTTCAAAGGCATTTAAATCCATAGTAGTAATGCAACTATATATTTGTAGCTGATCTGAGGATTTAGGGAATCTCTCTCTGAACAACTTATGAAGGCTGTTGGAGATTATAGCATTACTCCAGGTAGCTCTATTAAATTACAAACGCTGCTCTGATTGCACTCCTGGTCTGCCTGGGCTGCAGTCTTTTTATTTCTGCCTTGGACTGAAAGTCCCAGACATAGTGATGCTGAAATAATAATGGATTACACTGTCCCTGGAGCAAGGCTTTTTGCTGCCCAGAGGAGCCACAGGGTTGGGAAGTGACAGATCGTTTTGAGGGGAGGGAGTTAAAAGGGCAGGTAGTGTGGCTTGTCACCTGCCCAAGGGTGCTGGAATGGAACCCAGAGTCTTGAGGACCATTTCTAACAGGAGAGAAGTGATGATTCAGTATTGTGGTGGAGGGGGAAGAGCAGGAGATTCAATAGTGATATTGAATTTATATGTAGAATTATAAAGAAGTTTGGGTTGGAAGGGACCTGAAAGATTATCTCATTCCAGCTTCCCTTCCACCAGCCCAGGCTACTCCAAGCTCCGTCCAACCTGGCCTTGAACACTTCCAGAGATGGGACAGCCGCAACTTCTCTGGGCAACCTGTGCCAGGACCTCACCACCCTCACAGTGTAGAATTTCTTCTTTACATCTGTGGTCCACTGCTTGGCAGGTAGAAGGTTTCCTCCTCTGCCTTTCTGGTCTTAGTTTTAAATAGATTTTATAAAACAGAGCAGCCTTCTGTAATCTCACTATATTAGGTATTGAAGTATTGCTGAATCCTGTTATGCAATTGCAGGAAAAAGAAAACAAAACAAAAAAACACCCTAAACCTAAAAGACAAATAAATCTCTTCAGGGATTTCACCCATTTGTAGGGCTGTTTCCGGGGCAGAGTCTTGTCCCTGAATGGGTAAGGTATGTGCTAATCACAGCCATACAGGCTGCACGTTGCGCCCAAATTACCACACCGGGTCTTGTTTCCTGCAGGAGATTTTTCCATTCTACTGAGCATGTAATTTTTTTTTTTGTTAGCTGATTTATGCCTTTCAACCTGATCTGTATTAAAGTCAGCATTTAGCACTGTATATTTACTTCGGTTTGCACGCAATTTGCAAATGATATACTGTACTGTTATATGGTTAATGTGTTCATTCCAGGGTATAATGCATCCATGAACTTTCTGAATTTTGAGCTGAAAATATGATAAGTGGGTTATATTATGCAGTGAAAGAGTTGTTATATGAAAACACTTCCATATCATCAATTATGTACCAGCTTAATACAAAATGGTATTAATACATGAATCAGTGAAGGAAGTTGTGTAATAGGATTCTCATGAGAACATGAAGCTAATGTTTATTAAAGATGTAAGTTCCATGTTAAGAAGGAATGCTTTGTTTTATTCATTTATTTGATAAGCAGTTCTACTGCCCAGAATGGAACAATTTCATTCAATATTTGCAAGGAACTCTTGTGTGTTTCTTGTATTTTGGAACAGAGTTCAGAAATTTGATAAGCAATTTAGATATAAAGCCCAACTACTGGTTTATAGTCCACAAATGTTTCTCCCTTTGAGCAAGGAGAAATTCAGCGGCTTTAAAAATGACTCCTCAGGCTGTAGCCCTCTGTGTGTAAGCTGGGAGAGCTGGGTGGGGTTCCATCCTGGCAGAACTGGGTGGGATGCTGAGTGGCATCCCTCAGACTGGCCCTCTTGTGCTGCGCACAGTGTAGTCCAGGCAGCTTCAGCGTTATTTTTGCCAGGTCGCTCTTCAGCTTATTTCATCTGGATCCCAAACTGCAAATCTTTGACCACCCCTCCACCTCCAAAATGTATTTCAGAGCAGGCTGCAGACACAAAAACCAAAGCTGTTAGGGATAAAGTCAGTAGATGTGGATCTGGAGGTAAGAATGTCCTTGAAGTGTATGACGTGTCTGGATTGGGTGTTCAGGGTCAGCTGCAATGTTTTGTGTTGAGATGGATTTATCTCCTTATTTACCAGTGTGGAATAGGATGGAATAGTAATAGTTCAGTTAGAAGGGTCCAACAATGTTCATGTAGTCCAACTGCAAGAAAACCCAGCATAAAACCCAGCAGACCCAGAGAGCAGGGGATGAGCCTTGCCCTGGGAAAACCACCTTGACTGATCATGGTGTGTGTCCCCTGTCAGGCAGGTATTGCAGAATATTGGATAGAAGTACAGGTCAAAACAGTGTTTAAGACTGGAGGAAGATGGGGCCTTAATTCTGCATATCTATACTAAGAAGCTCATGTCTCTATTACACCAAGGCACAGGCTTCCCTTAAAACCCTGGATGTGTAGGCACTGGAGTCTGAGCTTCTTTAAGAGTGATCAGTAGCCAGGAGATGACTCTTTCAGAAGAGTCAGTAGTTCCCACTCATCTCAGTTTCAGCAATATTTGGAACTAGAATGAGCATGCCTTGAGATGAATGGGAGACATTCCATTCTGCATTTGTTCACATTTGATTAAAATCCAATAGTTTTTCAGTACTATATTTGGTGAAAGAGTGTTTATAATTGTTTTTAACAACATTTAGATGCTCTGCTGATTTCAAGGCTGGCACAACCCCTTCCTTCTGAGTCTGTCTGCAGCTCACAACTGACAGTTTCCCTCATCACTGTAAGGTGCTACAGGCACCTGGATGCCAAGAAGAGCTATGGATATTTTGGAAGGAAACCCTTCACTGCTGGAGGAGCTGAGAAAAGAAATCCTGTTAGGGAACCATGTCAAATGCTGCACAGACAGCCATGGCAAGACAGCAAAGCTTTGGAAAGCACAACACTGGAAGAATTAGAGAAAGCTTCAGGTAAGCAGCACATTGCAGAGATTTTGTAGCACAGATGCAATCGAGAAGAGTCATTTAGTGAACAGCAGTGGGATAATACAAAAAAAGCTTATACGAGACCTAAAACAGAGTCAGAGAAAAGATTGAAGATTGTACGATGAAAGGGAGAGGGAGAGAAGTGAGTCTGTGGTTGAGATAAAGAAGAATGGTGATCAGTATTAACAACTGCACCTTGTTTGTTGAGAAAAGTAATGAGATATGCAGGAAAGATGATAGAAGCATGGAAAAACTGGTGTAAGAGCCCATGGAAAGCAGAGGGAATTCCTCCTCAACTTTTTCAGGCAATTGGTAAAAGGGACTCTTCAGTGAGTTCCCAGGGTAGCAGTTTGGCAGTAGTTTGCTTAATATGGCACAGAAATTAAACAATAATTCTATTAAAAACACTAATCCATGCTCCTCCCAGCACCAGTACTTAGATGTAGTCATTGTGGGGCAGTTGACAGGGAAGTCACTCTAAAGGTGTTTTGTAGAGGTACAAATCAAGGAAGATGGCTGTGTAATTATTCATTTCCTTCCCCTCCCTTGGCAGCTTCCAGCCCCCTAAACTAAGGACTACTGCAGGGCTGGAGTGGGTATATGGCTCAGGAGAATATGTCCTGCTCCTCCACTGATGGTCAAGAGGGTACCAGTTGGTACTTGGGGACACTGGAGTATACCCAGAACTGGTGCTGAGCTGCTCAGCCCCATTGTGGAGCAACCTGATCTAGTGGAAGGTGTCCCTGCCCATGGCAGAGGAGTTGGAAGGAGATGATCTCTAAGGTCCCTTCCAACCCAAACCATTCTGTGATTCTGTGACTACCCAGACATGCTAAAATTGGAGGCAGGGACTGGTTCCAACAGTGTCACCAGAGCAAACACTTCCAAACAGACCATCCTCCACGCAGCCTTTGAAGTAGCATGAGGAGTGGCCAAGTTGTAGGAAATCTCAGTTCTTTGTGCAAGTTTATGCCCAATTTCTTGTCCCCAGCATGCCACAGTGTGATGGATAAGCATCCAAACCTCAGACAAACCTGAAACAAGGGAGCACTCCTATCACTAATGAAGACACATTGTCGCTGGGATTGGTTCAAAGACCATTAAAGTTTCTGAGTGGTTCCGATGGGGACCAGAACAACCCTTTTCCTGAAGAAGTAGAGGCATATATTAAACCTTAATTGGGAACAGTCTCCACAAGGATTTTCCCTCTGAGGAAAAGCAGCTTTTTGCAGATATAATTGTTTTAGAGAGAGTAATTATTCCATGGATGATTTGTGAGGTGAATGATGGCTCTTATTGCTTTGTTTCCTCCAAAAATGAAAGCAATGTAGAAATCTTATCAAGGACCAGTGGCATTACTTGGCCAGGTTTGTGTTCCAACATACATACACAGCAGTAGGAAGAATTTTTGTACAGTTTGGCTGAACATTTCTGTATTATTCTTTACCCTGCAGCACAGCACAGTTTGTAGCAATTGATTGGCTTAACTGGACAGTGAGAGAAAAAACTACAAATAAGACCAGGTGGGAGCTGTTCTTCTGCTGTGATTAGATCTAAAAGAGCCCCAGCCAGAACCATGTTTTGCCTGGGGTCAGATCAACGGACCACAGATCCTGGCGTTTCTATGTGCTAATTTTTACTCAATTTAAGGAGGGCTGGAAATCATCACCCTGAAAAACCCTTCAAGTGATGGAGCATGAGTGTCAGCGTGAGGATCATCAGCAGCTACAGAATAATCACTTTTTCCTCCCAACTGGGAAGACATTACAGGGAGATGATGTGCAGGAGACAGAGGCTGACTAAGGAAAGAAAAAGGGACATAAATCACAGGTGGGACAGAAAGAATGAGGCAAAACATAGCAGGGAGGAAGATAGATCCCCAGGAAGGGAGCTCTCATCTGCCAACTGCTCTGTGGTCAGGTCCTGCTTACTCCTTCAAGCAGTGTGTGTGACATCCTAAAGGTCCCTCCACATCTCTTGGTGGGGATAGCTACTGTTGGGAGGTGGAATAAGGAGGGAGTCGAGGCTGACCAGTCATTACTGTAATCCAGCCTCCCTGGAAGAGTTTTTGCAAGATGTGGTGGAGGCAAAAACAGTTGAAAAAAGGTATCTTAAAACCATTTTGCAACTAATTTGAAACAAAGTTTTGTTTCATAATTTCATCTTGTCTGCCCTGCCTTTCCTATTTGTCTTACCAAATCTCGGCAGAGATATTTGCATTGAATAGGAAGCTGCTGTTGAGAAACTGTGGTTTCAGCACTGCAATAAAGCAGTCTTAACCCAATGAATTTTAAAGGCTATTTTAGTTGCCTTGAAAAATGCTGATTTATGACTTGAATGTGTCATGGTTTTTGCAATTAGCAGGACACTGTCTAGAAGTTACAGAGCATCTGAGGCAGAAATATGCAGTTGTCTTTTTTTCAAGTAATTTTTCTAAAACTTCTTTTTTCATTCAGCCAACAAGTTAAATATTCTCCATTTGTAAAGTGACTTCCACATTCCAATTAGAAAAGTTTTGTTGGATTTTTCTTCAGAGTTGATACTATCATCAAGCTTTGTTCCTTGCATGGCATTAAAATCATGGGCAGGTTAGTTGACTTCTTGGCATCATATATACTACCCCCCTGGGAAAATCCGTAACCCTCATCCCAAAACCTTGGCAAACTCAGTCACTTTACAGCAACTATAAAAACAGTGGTGCCAGATATTTCATTACTATAGATGTGAGAGGCTGCCTGTACCACGCGGCATTATCAGATACAAGGGCAGACAATGAGATTGGCTTGAATGCCACACAATTCATTAAGCAAAATAACTTTCATTTGAAGATATTCAGATCTGTCACATTTCGTATAATGAAACCCTGATTTTTTTTTTTTAAATAAAAAAGCTTAGCAAGAATAGAATTTCAATAATGAATTGGATAACATATTCAAGCAGGTATCAATTAAAATTTTAATTATAAGGAACAGTTTTTCTTGAATTTTTCACAAGGTGTTAAATTTTTAATCAGGTATTTCGGGGTGGGGGGGGAGGAAAAAGACTTTCTGAGAAAATAACTTTTCAAAGTTTAGACAAGGGCTGAGTATAAAACTTGAATCATGATAAAGAAAACATGCTTATGAGATTTTGATGATCTAAAGAACATCCACAAAACTGTACATCTTTGTACGAGCATTTTTTTCTGTGGAAAGAACATTTCTATACCTATTTGTGTTTTTCTTGAAGAATGAGGAGTTGATATTGTGATATAAACTGCTACTTTCATGTTTTGATGCCTGTTTCATTTTTGGGTACATTTCTGGAGAACTATTTCTTGAAAAAGAACATGTACATCCAAACCCAGGTGAACTTCAGGTGCAACAGCTGGATTTGTGGCAGATCAGCCTTCAGCCTGTTGCACTTACTGGGTGAGCCATAGGAAAAACAATGTGGGTGTTACAGAACCTCCCAATAAAACAGGTATCTGATTTCCTACCCAACACTGCAGCCTGTGTGCTTTGAGAGCCACAGGTCCCTTGTGCAACATAGAGAAACAGAACTAACAGGCTACAGGAGACACAAAACTTCACCTTCCCTGAGCCAGCAACCACAGTTGTTGTACCAACCAACAGTATTTTGCTCCTGAAAACAGGTTGAAACTTCATGCTCAAAAATTCAGCTTATCAGGATGGCTTCCATCCCATTTTGGGATGAAAAAGAGGGGAAAAGCTTGTTATTTTCCCAAGGACAGAAATTCTGAATCAAAATAAGTGCATTTTGTTGAACGACATAAAAAGAGAACATCAAGGCTATAGCACCCACTTGATACATTTTCAGCAACTGCACATCCATGAGCGTCATCCAGCTCTGAATGAGGCTCTGCTCTTGTTGCTGGAGAGCATTCCTGAATTTGCTGTTAAAATGCTTCCATTAGTGCTTGGTGCTTGCATTTCTAGGAGATGCCACTGGACCAGGAGGAAGACACAGGTGGAAGATAAAGCATTGAAGAGGATGTTTGCCTCAAGTGTGGCATTTGGTGAGTAGGGAGGAGGCAGGTTCAGTTCTAAGTCATTTTCTTTTGCTTCATCCTAGTGTCAATTATTGCAAATACATGAAAAATGAAGATGCTTCCTGGCCCCTTATGGAGTGGAAATATTTTAAATTTTGGCATTTGAAATAAACACATTATCCTTTGCTTTGCAATTCATAATGGGAATCATTCACAGTTATTACTACAGCATTTGTCCTTGCCACATCCTCATTGCTGAAGGTACCTTTTGGTTTACTGTTAATGCACATTGTCTCAATTAATGACTTCATAAGGTGGCAATAAATGAAAGCCCAGCCTTAAAATGTGTTCAGAAGCATTTGGTTTATCAGACTCCTGCTGTGCCTGTTATGTGCTGATTTTGATGTAGACAAGTGTAGTAATGTGAAAAGTGGAACATGCAAACCTTAATGATGGCTCTGGCTTGGCACTCACCCTATTTACAGCAGCAAAAAATCCCATTTTAAAAGCAAAATATGACCTCAGGAAATATAAGGTTTATATTCCCCCTGCACTTTCCCAGGGAGGTGTTAAACCCATTATCAGCCATCATGGACAAAAATCAGCACTTCCACCTTTCAATGCCGTTTGATTGAGTGTGTGTGGTGAATGACAGGCTTGAAGTGAAAAAAAGGTACTTTGCACTGCTGTCCACATGTACGTGGGGCCCACTGGGATGAAAGGCTCAACCTGAGCTCCATGTGTTATTAATCATGCAGGATTGCTCCATAAAGCTGATTTTCCTTTGCTTCTTTAAAAGCTTCCTATAATTGAGGCTTCTGCTCTTTCCTTCCCAGGTCTATAGTGGGTACAGAGAAAGGGAAATTATGATGTTGAAAAATGATGATTTTCTAAATTTCCCAACAATTTTGTGACAGAAATAAAGCAAGGAAATGTCAGAATCACTTACAGTTACATCAGCTGGAGGTGCTTTGGGGTCTGTCACTATTCTCATATGTACAGATTTTATCATTTGGCCCTTTTATTATTGTATTGCTTGGAAAACTTTGTTCAGGGAACATCATCTTTCTCTTGTTTTCATAGAAAGAGAACATCTTGCAGCAGACTGTGTTCTATTCACTCCTGCCACAGAGACTCCATCACTATGTTTCATTTCCAAACCCTCTGCTGCCTGGGGCATGTGCAGCTTGAGAAAGGTAAGGAAGTTTTGGATTAAGAAGTTGGCCGTAGCTGGCACAGGGATGCAGTGCTGTGAGGATCACGTGTGGGATTTGCAGGAGGCTTCAGTAAGACCGAGCCTTGAGTGCCAAGGTTACAGTGCTTTTCTGAGGGAATCAAAGCCTCGTGGCAGTGTTGGTTGATAACACTGCTCTGCTGCTCTTTGAGGTAGGCAAGAAACATCCTGTTACCACCTGACACGCAGATACATCGAAGTGCACTTACACTTGTACTTTAAAGACTCTAAGCCAGAGTGGTACAAAGCAGTCCGAGCATCAGAGAATTAAGCCCTGAGGCACAAAGGCCAGATCTGTACTTGAAAAGGCTTCTTTGTGTTGCTGTGCTGGCAAACCCTCCTAGAAGGTATGAGACATCTCTAATCCCACACAGAGCAAGGAAAGAGATTTTAGATAGGGATACCCAGCTTTGTGTGTCAGGACTTGTACAGATAACACAGAGGGTTCACAAAAGATGTTGGGGTCACTGAGTAACCTTGCTGTGCAGGCAAAAACTTCTGAGTGGCTTAGCAGAGGCAGGTATGAGCAAAATGAGCTTCTGCCAGCCTTTCAGGCAGGCTGAGACTCTGCTGATGTTCATGGAGATGCACTGTAGGATCCCCTTAACAGCAACCTACACACACCACCATCTGCTCTAATGAGGTGCTCGTTCTTATTCCTACGCTGCTTTTATGTCCTCCCCAGGGATGTGGATCTTCTGGGTCTTTTATTGGATCGAAATGTTTCCTGTTTCTTTCTCTTTGTTCTTTCATGTCTCCACTCTGAATGGCTTTGCTGCAATCCTTTCCTACTAGGTAAGATCCAAAGTCATTCTGCCGAGTAAGAACCAGCAATCTCATTGGACACGTGTCTGTGTCACCACTCGGCTGTGCCTCCCTCTCCTCCACGCACAGCTGGAGTGCCAGACAGTCCTTCAGAGCAGAGGCTGTCTGGAAGGGTGGGTTCCTTGAGGAAAAGGAGGTGACTAAGGATATTTCCTTTTCAGAATCTGTGCAAGTTTTCTATTTGCTTTTCACAACCACAGTTCAGCAGAAACAAAGGAGGGAGAAAACACGTGACAAAACAAGTGACAAACAAGTCAGAGTGTACGGCTGCTCATTTTATGCAGAGCTCAGAGCTTTTAGGTTTGTGCTTGCAGAGTCACCATATTTTAAAAATGGTAATTTCTGAGACCAATCTAAAAGGCTAATTGTTGCTGTTACTGATCTGCTTTAAAAGCCATGATTAAAGCCAAAGAGAACAGTTACGATTCCTGCCAGCTGCGGGAAGCTTTGTGACTGCCTTGTCCCAATTACAGGGTTTTTTGTAGTGAACACACTGTATTAGCATATCTGCAGCTCCCTTCTAACAACAAGCAATCATGAGAAACATTTAATGGCAGGCCTTGGACCGTGTCTTTCTTTCTTTTCTGTACAGTACAAGGAGTGAGGGTTTCTGGTGCTCCTAAACCACTTTTTTTCCCTCCAGTTTAATAATGGGTTTGGAAAAAGAGAGTCAAGGTTCAAGTTAATGTATTCAATATGTTTATTTCTTTTTCCAAAAAGAAGTAGCTGTCCCAAGCTTTAGGTGGCAGTTTCCACTTGTGCATCTTGAGTGGCATCACACTCCGCTTTCACAGAGTGGGTGGAAGGAACAGTAAGGAGAACTTGCCTAGTGCTTAGTAAAACCCTCCAGCTCTCCACTCTGCTGAGGCCCCATCCAGAGACTTCAGGAGTAGAAAAACAATTCAGAGAAAATGTGGTTAATAACATCTAAGGTTGACTAGGTCACAGTAAAAGGAAGATTGGACTAGACCAGACTGCTCCCTGTCTGGCACTTGTCTCTTCAAGGGCCAGCAATTCAAGAGGCTGCCTTCCAAACCCAGCCAGCCAATCCCTACAGTATCCCAGGCTCTCCCTCAGAAAGTCATTCATTAAAAACACTGCTGTCATGGACAAAGGAGTCTTCTAGGAGCAACATGTTACAGTAACACTGTCTAGTTCAGTCATACTCTTCCTAGGAGTTGATCCAAAGCCCACAGAGGTCAATCAGAACCTCCCACTGACTTTATAATGGCTTAAGCACTGTTTAGTTGGAGCTACTAATCCAATTTCCACGCCAGTGCTACTGTGAAGTCCCAGTGCTGATGCATGAAATTTAGCTCACTGCCAGCAATAGTATCATTACAGTTCCTGCTGGTCTCAGCTCTCTCTGAAGCAAATATGTTCACATACCTGCAGCCACAGAAGCTTGGACAGAAGTCCTGCAAGGTAAGCTAATTTGGGCCTTGTCCATTGTGAGTGGAAGACCTCTAAGAACAGCCTGTGATATGGGTAAAATCGACCATATAATTCAATAAAGTGGCTCTCGGTGCTGATCCAAAGGCTCAGGGCAGGTTCTTCTGCTTTGAACAATGTTGTCTCTAGGGAGGGCTATGAAATACATCAGTAGAGACCACTGACCACCTTTTCCAAAACAAGGGCCTTTGTTGAGCAGGTTTGTTATCAATTTCCTCGGCTCTTTGAATGCAGGGAACTGAAAGGTCTTTTAGCAACACAGTGTTATATGGTGTAATTTGATGTAGCACCTCACAGCCAGCAGGGATGTTTCCTGAGCCCATGGGCAGAGGCAGCCTTTTCTCCAGAGATCTTACAAGATTACACTTACCTGTGCTGGAGGCCAAGAATGTATGGCATGTTGGTGGGTTTCCCAAATTATTTCCTGGCTTAGACATAGTTTAATCTTCTGGTCTGACAGAAACAATTTGGAATTTCCTCTCCCATTTTTCTTTGGCTATCATTACCCTCAGAAACCACCAGCTGGATGCACAACTCTGTGGCTCAATAACTAGTGTTTTCTCACTTAAAATTCCTCTCCTGCAAGCCTTTAAGGTGGGAGCTTGATCCTTTCAGTAAAACATATGGGAGTTCAGTAGAGCTGAAAAGAAATTTATTTGGAGACTCAGGCCAATATTTAGGAATGTCCATCAGCTACAATGTCCAGTTAGATGTGAGATATACTTATTTCTTGCTTTCCAGATGAGCTGTGCAGAACCACAGTGATGGGGTTTCCCATAGGTAACACTTGCCATATTTTAGGGATTAGTGGAAATGAGAAGATCTTTATAATTCACAAAAAAAGGGTATTGCTTCCATAGGAAAATGGCCATGGAGCTGTGCAGAGTCCTTCAAGTTTGTGTTGAAATTGTGTTGAATCTTGTGTTTCAAGATTTCATATATTTCTTTTATTTTCCAGGAAATTAGAGGTGAAATAGCCACTATAAATCCTACAAATCCAAAAGTGCTAGGTGTATAACAGCAAGTAGTTTATCAGCTTCTGTTTATCTGGGATTTCTTAAGACTTGTCAGATACAATGATGATCAGCACTGACTTCCTACCAAACAGGTCAACAGAGGCTTCAGTCTCTGCTTCAGATGCTGGAGGAATTGTCCATGAAACATCCATGAGGACACACACCTCAGGTGTGGGAGAAGACAACAAAAAATTACAGAGACTTGCTGGAATAAAAGAATTTCAGCCACGTTCACCTGCTTGCTCAGCAAAACTGATAAAAGCAGTGATATGATTTCTTGTGATGGTCTGCCTGCTTTGTATCAGGAAGATGCAGCCTTGTAATATCTCACTAAAAGTTTCTAAGCACTGTGCTAAGAAAGAAGTGTTTTAGCAAGAATGTTGTGCAATCCGTATTCAGGGCTGGAGTGAAAGGCTGACCCCTGAGTGGTGCTGGCAAGGATGCCATGCATGGCATGGGAAGGAAGTGTTTCTCTTCAGGAAATCTGCAGCTGGTGCTACTGGGCCTTGTAGAGGGTAATGGATGGTCCTCAAGAGTAGCTGTAATATGTGCTGTGGGCTCAGGAGGTTTGGAGTAGCAATGGGATAAGCTAATACAATAGTCTGAAACCACATTTGTCTATTGAGTCATCTATTATGTTGCTAAAATGTGATAATTAGAATTCATGCATTACCAAGGAAAAAAGACAATAATTAAAGCCCAGACACAAAAGGGAGTTAATTCTCCAAAACTATTTTGTGCAGTTATTTGATGGTTTCAGTAAAGTAAGTCTTTCTGTTTCTTTATATAAAACCCTGCTCTATGATGAATCTTTCTAACTCTCTGGAAAATAATCTAATTATAGTTAACACTATTATGTTCTTTGGTGCTTTGAATAGAGCTGTGGGTAATGTTATGCTTACTCCAAAGCAAATAGCTGTGTGGTTCAGTCTGACATTTCATAGTGATAGAAGCACAAATATTTTGTTACAAACGATGAATAAAGGAAATAATTAATTTTCTAGGTAATACAACAAAAGAGGGAAAGCCACCATTGTTTTCTTAACAACAGGATAAATATGATTTGCCAGACACTATTCTATGAATACCTTTAATTGTAACATCTTATTCATTTTCTCTAGGAGAAAGCAGGTGAAACCTAACATTCTCTTTCCTGAAATCTTCCCAGATACATTCTGAAGCTAATGAATACTTTAAGAATCAGGCATTGTGATCACTTGAAGGCATATAACCACATCTGAACAAGAAGATTAAATATGAAAGAACAGTATAAATTCTGGAAATGTGCATTTAAATCTTCTAGTTCAATCTCAAACAGACAGACCTCATCTTTATTTTTTTGTTTGTTTGTTTAATAAAGCCCCAACTGGAAGCCAGTGAAGCTGGAAATGCATTGACTTTGTTTCCTTTCTGGTATAATTAGAAACCTATTGTTGAATCCTGACATTAGAGCCACAATACCCACACTTAGCCTCTCTACACAAATGGAAATACAACTGAAATTTGCTGTCTCTGAAGCTGTTATTGTTGAATCTGTTTTGTTTTCACAGCGACCCTGTTGCTAAGTGTTCTTAGAACAAAGAGGTTAAATAACCTGATGTAAGTGCAACCCACCTTCACATAGGCATGGCTGGACTGGCACGTTTGTGGTAATTTGAGTCACAAACCCAACAATTTCTGTTAGTTATGATATGAGGTGTGTGCCAGGGAACTGGGCTACGGGTGCTTGAAGGGCTGGTGGTTCAGGACGCTCTTAGCAATCTCCTTCTTCCATGTGGACAGCATGGAGATGGTATCAAGGTAGAGATAAAACCAACAAGGGCGTTCTTTGAAACCTTTGTTGTTCCACAGCTCCACCAGCACCGCAGTCTCACCACAGCAGCCTCATGGTTGCTTCAGGAGCTGTTCATCACAGATATGGCTTTCCTGGGCCACTCTGCTACCAGAAACTCTTTTTTTTTAGTTGCAATCCTTCCCACGCTCCTCTGTCCAACCAATTCCATTTGCACAGGGAGGATCTCCAAAGCAGCTCTTGGAGTTGTTTGCCCAGAGCCTGGACTCACATATTGTAAAACAAGTAATAGAGTCAAACCAGACTTCACTACAAGTGAGCTGGAGTGGAAGGCAGCCTGTCTGCTCTCTGAGTAGATGGCTGACACATTATATCTCCCTCCGAGAAAGCAAATATTTTTCCTGTCAAAATGTCTGTATTACAATCCATTCTCACTCTTTCCTTGGTGTAGAAGCAAAAGCTTCTATGATTTTAATCAGTGCTGGATTTTGTGCTCCCGTTAGTATTAGAAATCCAAGAACATACAACTCTGTACTCCAGAGGCAGCCAGAGCTATTCTTTTTTAAGGTCACAGCAAATGTAATAATGCCAGCAGCTCATAGTGCTCTTCATTAGGCTGTGTAACTTCCCAGAACATCAGTCACTCAGTGGAGGGTGTTTACTTACTTTCTTTAACTGGGTGACTGTATTTTTAAATTGGTAATGTTGTTTAATTCTCCTTTACGAAACAGACGTGTCTGACTGGGTTGCTGTTGGGAATTTGGTGCTGGAGAGCACAGAGGTAGAGGTGGGATTTCACTGTCCCAAGGAGGTAAAGCCAGGTGAGTACCCAGAGTTCTGTACATCCCCCTGTCCCTCCTTTCCATTGCATGGCTTAGCACTGTGTAGATGATCAGTGAATATATATATGAAAGTTGCTCTTGAAAATGTCTTCTCTCTGTGTAGGTCAGCTCTATGCCAAGCTTCAGCTGCACCCCAGAAGTCCCTGAAACTTTGAAAAGAAGGTTTTGCTCTGTTATAAACCCTGATATGGTATGGCATTTACCCGTGGGCTGGGGAAAATCACTGGGGGAATTAGCAAAAAGTCACTCAAAGAGGTGAGCTGGAACCCATAAGGTGCTGGTGAGGACAAGCACTGGATGTTGCTGCTCCAGGCTCTGTCTCCTGAGTTTTCTCTATTTGGATGCCTTCTGGAACCCAAAATAGCTGTTCCTGCAGGAGGTCCTCTTCTTGTCTCCTGGCCAAGAGCAGAGGATGCTCTTGCACCTGGGGCTTCCAAGCACAGATGCTCTGCTCACCTTCCAGGTGCCTTGGCACACAGAAGTTTACAACAGGCAGAAATTAATCAGAAATTTGGGCTCAAGGGTTTGTTTTGGATTTCTTTGCCCGTGTTTTCTTAGCTCCTGGGAACATGCTGCAGACAGCCACGCTGACAGCTCTGGGCCTCGGTGTGCTGCTGGTGCTTGCTGAGCTCCCTGCTCCCTCTTTCCTTAATTGAAGGTTGGGATGAGGATAAGGCTTGGCTCACACCCTTTGAGAGACCTCACACATGCAGAGAGTTGTGCTTGATGAGAAGGCAAAAACAGTAGACCCTTGCCTGAGGTTTGGCTTTTTTCCCCCCACCCCTCCTTGGGAAGATGTAAAGATACTCTGAGCAGTGGGAGGGGAGATGTAGCTGCTTCCCAGTGCAGGGATTATAAATTAATACATCAGGCTTCAACAGCTTCTGGTTACCCAAAAACACACACCCACAGAGCAGCAGAGGGATTGGGAAAACATCGAGACTCAACACCCCTGTGATCATCTGGCAGTACACACACATGTTCCTGCTTCCACATGTGGGGCACTTGGAGCAGCAGACACAGAGACAGGGAGAAGGAAGAGAGGAAACCAAAACCCCCAACAACATGTCGTGGCA
>JAOXXN010000175.1:16156303-16169050 GCA_026770055.1 Myrmophylax atrothorax | reverse complement strand
AGAGCCACCACATTGCTACAAGCCAAGAAGCTTCCCTTCCTGCTGGAGATGTACACATGGAGGACAGGTAGGAGCAATGCAAGTGGAAGCAGATGGAGGACACAATGGGAGGTGGTCCATGGCAGACCTGCCCCTCAGGTCTGTGTGGTGAAGCAGGCAGAGCACTGTGGTGGTGCTGGACAGTCTTCTTAAGAAGCAGCACTAATCCTGGAAGTGTTCTAACCTGCCCTGTAACCATTCATAGAGTGTAACCATATCAAATGTGTGAGGTCTCAGTAGATGTGTTAAACTGAATTAGTGGGAATGCACTCAGGTTACAGAGTGTCTTATTTTAATTCGGGTTGCTCATGCTGGAAGAGACAAATTATTGCAGGCATTGTCCGGGCTGCTCCCAAATCCCTTCGTCCCCCAGCCTGAATTAATACTGGGGATTTCCCCAACCCAGTGCAGGACCTTACTCTTGGCTTTGTTGAACCTCATGAACTTCCTCGAGGTCTTGCAGGCTCCTCTGGATGGCATCCTGTCCCTCAGGTGTGTCAACTGCACCACTCAGCTTGGTGTTACCTGCAAAGTGGCACAGGCTGATAAGGAAAGGGGATGTGTGTTGTGCAGGTCTGCTCTGCAGAGCTCTGTTCAGCACAGCAGCACTCAGAGGGTGAGGCCAGGCTGCAAACGGCCCTGGTGCTGCATCCATTGTGTGACAAGGGTGGCAGCATGTGCACAGCAGCTGGGCCAGCAAAGAGAACAGCAGTTTTCTGAATGCTTTCTGTCAACAGGATGCAGGGCTGCAGTGCAGCACAAGCACTCCATCTACCTGAAGTGCAGACCTACTGTTGCCAACAGATTAAGCCTTGGTGCCCTCACAAGTTTTCATTCAAATAAGCAACCTTGTTTCTGGCTTTGTATGTGAAACATCTCTTTGTGGTGGAAATCTTTTTTGGGAGATTATGTCTGTGGATGCCAGAAGGTACTTGGCAATAATTGCCTCATTCTTTTGTATCCCTGTACAGCTTCCATAATCCACTCCCTGCCTCAAGATGGTCTTTAGCTAGAAAATTCAGGTCCCCATCTTAAAACACTTCACTGTCCTGGTACTCTCAGTTCCAGAAGTTTAGGTTTATCTCCTCAGCATTTCTCCACCTTGGGAATGTGGTTTGGGACTAGCTGTTAATAAATTAAATAGCACCTTTTTTTTTTTTTTAATGCTTTTGCAACAAAGACTCACCAGGGAATATGCAGATAATCAGCTTGAAGAGAATCCTGAGAAATCTGTCTGTACCTCTCCAAATAGGTCACCCACCAGGCAACATCCCTGAAAATTGTATGGGATGCCTCTGAGATAGACTCTAGATTATTTATGGTGTTATAATTCAATTAAGTGGTGGCAGGGGATCAGTGAGGGTGGCTGTGAGATTCTCATGTGCTAGATGTTTTTGGACCCTACTGAGGAAGAAATGAGAGTATTTAGGATTGAGTAATGACAAGGGTTAGGATTTAATAGGGAATTTATACTGCATTCTGTGGATATTAGTCTAGCTGAGTTACCTCATACAGAGGCACAATAATGAAAGCACTTATCAAACAGGTATCTGGGATGCTGCCTATAAATAATCAGTAAATGATCCGTAATAAAAAAAAGAGGAGGTACGCTTGCACAATGGTTTATTCCTAAATTATGGAGATAGATGCTCTAAAATGTGAGTCTGCTGTAAAGGCAGAAAACTTTTATGTCAGTAAAGAACAAACAGGTTAATTCCTATCTATTTTTAGGAACACTAAGAGCTGTTTCTGGCTTCTTCATAGTGTCTCTATGATAAAGAAAATATATCCAGATTTAAGGCTCTCCAGTTCTATTCTCCATACATAGAGTTGTGTGTAAACACACACCTGGAGCACTGACACAGCACAGGCAGCTACAGGTAGCCTGCAAACAGCTGTAGGTTGCCTACAGGTGGCCATAGGTAGCCAGGGGACAGAGAGAGATTACTTGCAGACCAGGGCATTCAATCTGTTCTGCTTTGGAGAGCCTCATGTACTCACCATGTGCTGCAGCAGCTCCAAGTCTACTCTTAAGTAGGGTAAGGGAAAATAAGACTCTTTAGGAGCTGGATTTCCAGGATACTTGTCTGTCCCTTCCAGCTCAGGGTATTTTATCATTCTACAAAGTCTCAATCCCAGGCAAAAAGCATCTATTATTTTACAGTTCTGCATTAAAAAGACTGTGGGCTCAGTCAGAACTGAACTGAAAATCTGACTTTGAATTACTGTGAGCAGATACAAAAGAACAAATGTGTACCTGGACTGAAATTTCCAAGGATCTACCAGCATATCTGGATTTCTCCAGTGGTGGTAATTATCAAAAGAAGAAATCAGAAGAAAAACTGCATTATCTCCTATAAATCAGGAAATTTTGCTTGTTTAAGACTCACTGTGGCAGGGGCATGTAGTTCTGCCATGCTTCAGGCATCCACGAAGAGAAGTCACTCCTGCTCCTCATTTCCTCTCTCTGACTATCTCTGGTCACTATTAATCATTAGGCAATTACATTCTTTAAGATAAATCACCACAAGTTTCTCTTCTGTAAACAGAGAAACAGCTTTTCTTTGTAAAGATTGATTTAGTTGCCCTGCAATTTCCTGTTTAATTAAACAGGATCAGTCTGACAAATGCAGGTTTTTAAGCACTTTGTTTCTAGCCTTTTTTTTCCTTCTCCTAGGAATATACAAAGGATGGGCTTATTTTTCATGGAATTGAGAGGGCAGCCAGGTTAATACCAGTCACTTTGCCCTTGGGCATCGATTAATATCAGCTGTGTCAGATAATCTCATGCACAGGAACTGCCAGAGTGACTCTCCAGCATCCTTTGTAGCCTTCAGCTGGTACCAACTGAGTGTCAGACCTCCCTGAGCCAGCAGATGTGCTTTGTCCATATGTGAGGCATCTTTGCTCTCCTTTCTCCTGAGCTGCATTGAGTTCTGCTCAAAGGAGTGCAAATTTTGTTGGTTTGTATCACAGACCTGTGCGCTGGGGAGGTAAAAAAGAGGCTTCAGGGGTGTATCTTCCTCAGGGAGGTAAAGGTCTCTTGAGATGGGGCAGGTGCTGAGAAATCTGCAGGCACAAAGCTGAGGATTATCCTCAGATGGATTTGGGAGAAGTAACATAAAATAAGTATGTTCCCAGACACAGCAATAAATGGATGGTCTGGCCTGGGAGGCCTTGGCTTGGAGGGAAGAAGTTTGAGGGGGATATGGGCATGGGTTACCAAACCATGAATGTGGAGCTGTTCATCATGTCCTTCAAAATTAGCGCTAAAGGCACCTGGTTAACAAGGCTGATTTTTACAGGAAATTAGTTTGCACAGAGGGCAAGGAGGTGCTGGCAGGCTGCTGTGGGAGCTCTGGGGATGGATGGCACTGACAGGTTCACAAAGGGATCAATCAAATTGAGGAGCCACATGGGGATAATGGAGACAGCAGAAGGAAGATGCTGGGGCAGTCAGAGGGATGATGCCACCAACCCATGGGGTGGTATTACCTGGGGAAGTGCAAGGGAGGAGCAGCAGGAAGGCAGCATGTGCAGTGGCAGTGCTATCCACACCACTGTGCTGAACAGGAGGTGTGCCCTTCCACAGCCCCCCTTGTCTTATCTCAAAACACTCATCAAGATGAAGTTACATGGCCTGGGAAAACAGTGAACTGTCATGTCTTTATTGGCTTTCAGATAAATGTTCCCTGACACTGGAGCCATCTGCAAATTCTGTCCTGCCACTCCTTTCTTTCATGCCTGTTTAAACAACTTCTTGAAAGGAGAAATCCAAAGAATAATTTTCCCCCTTTCAACCTCCTCCTTTGCATCCACCTGGGAATATCAGTGATCACCCATTAGCACTCAACCTTCCCATTATATCAACAAGATGTCATGTTCCTGCTGCTTGCCCTGAAACGGTAACAAGAGCAGGGATTTTTCTGGAAGCCATGTTCTTGTTTTCCCTTTGAGATTTTCACAGGATACTACTTAGCTGCTGTGACATGTGGTAACTCTACCTTGTGTTGAAAACTGCTTGGCTTTTGTTATTAGCTCTGTTCCAGTGTGAACAGTTGGAAATGTCCTACTGGTTGATATTAATGTCATGTCTCACATTTGGGCTGTGCTTCTCAGGTGTGCTGGAGGAAGTCTTGATGTACAGATGTACATGGAAAAAGGGTGTTTTGGGGGGTTGGCAGAAAAGGGTGGTAAAGTTTCTTTCAGAGGTGTACACTGTGCTCTCCCACTTGCCTTTTGCCCCTTAGTGATACAAAGACAATGTCCTGCATGGTCTCAGGTGGGATTGAATAAAAGCAGAATCAGTGCAGACTTGTAAATCTATGGCATCACTTCCAGGAGAAGCTTTGATCAACAAAACCATGGTCCCACCAGACTCTACTTGCTTCCTACAAGGAGTTCAGGTCTACCAACATATATGAACTAGTCTGTGGGAAAAATTGTGGCAGCAGGACAGGGATCATCATCCTTGGCACGGAGGTGGTGATGACCTCTGGGTGTGGCACAGCAGGGGCTCTGATCACAGAGCAGCACTAACAAAAGTGACTCTTATCTTCCCAAGGGTTCAGTCTCTCTGCATGAATGCAGAGGTGAAAAGGTGACACAGCAGGAGCCACCAGGCTGGGCAGGGATTCTGCAGGCTGTGGAGAGCTGGGCTCCAATGCCACAGCAGCTGGAGCTGAAGGGGAGTGTCACCTATCTCTTTGAGGGTTTCCTTGCTGCTTACCCTGCTGAAACATCTTCTCCCTCAGGCTAAGTGGTTCGTGGCTCTCGGCTCATTGCTGTTACAAGACATTTATGCTCCATGGCAGATGGTCCACTGCACAACTTGTTCTTTTTTTTTCCTTTTTTTTTTTTTTTTTTGTAACTAAGGTAGATCATCAGGCAGTGGTTCAGTTTCAGGCAGATCCAGGCTGAGATTTCAGTATTAGCCCACATTTTTTTAAAGCAAATTGAAAAAAAAAAGGCCTTGGGAGAGAAATATTTTTATAGTCACAAGATTTGTCTGTTTTATAGTTTATCTGGCACATATTTGGTGAACACCTAAAATGTGGTGTCCCAAGCACCTTCAGAACACTGGTAAAATATAAAACAATGAGTGAACAGTGCTATACTTCGTGACCGAATGCATGAAAATACACTGACTTTAAGCTAAGCTTCATGGTATTCGACCTTGGCACAAATGATGTTGTTTCTTCACCTCCTTTCTGACCTGTCTCATTTCAGACAGTTTTCAGATTTAATTTACAATGCATTTCCATATACAGAGGAAAAGTGCTACAACTTTATCTGTCCGTGGAGTCCCAGTAGTGTCAGCTCACCAGATGTTCCTTCCTCATTTAAACAGTGCATTGAGCTTTGCTTAGTATGATAATTTTGAAATGCAATGAGTATGGGGAGACATAAGGAAGAGTTAGAGGTAGTGGCTGTGAGGGTGAAATGTTTCAAGGCAAGGATCAATTGCTGTGTGTCCAGCTGCATCACCATAACTGTGGGAATTAATTGTTGTGCAAACACCTACAGGTCACTCTGAGCATAAATCATGTTTTGATTTCTTTTCTGAAGGCCAGAAACTTGATCACTCACCTTCATTTTAAAATAGGGTCTCACTGCAGGCCAGGTCTTTATTTTGGCTCAAACCCTTGTTATTCCCAGATTGGGTTTGCTGTAGCAGGGATTGTGGATTGTACCTGGCTCTGGGGTTAGAGGTTTGTCACCTATTGCACCAACCCACACCAGGGCTGGGGGGAGTCACTGCCCCAAGCACCAGCATCTCCTCTGAGCACAAAACTGCCAGACTTACTGCTCAGGAACAAAATTTTTCTTGCTGCAGATGAAGGGAGAGTGTAAAGAACATTTTTTGCAGTCATGCCTTCCTACTTCCAGGAGCAGGAACAACCAACCTGTTTGGCCAGTGACTCCTTTTTGTACTGTTTGTCCTTTTTGACTCTGATTTTCTCTCTATTTGTATCCAGCCCTTGCTCCCAGCAGCAGCCCAGCCAAGGCCAGGTGTCACCCTGGAAGCAGCTCAGTGCAGCCCTGTCTCCAGGACTCTGTAAGAGGCTCTCTCAGTCAGTCTCTTCCTTCATCAGAGAGGGTGGAGGTGCCACAGCCCCTGCAAGAGGGAAGGGGTATGGAGAATACTCCCAGTTACCCTGCAGAGAGCTCACCTTGGAGACTTCACTGTGAGGTTCCACTCCATGTCCAAGAATAAAATGGAAAGAGAGTTTTACATCTGGGACAACAGTTCGTGGTGGGACAGGACCCTCCAAGGGACACAAAGAGGTTAAGGGACATCAATGATGGCTGCTGGGCACAGCCTAGAGTTGAGCAATGGATAAAAGGTAAGTGCATTGACAGCCTCTGGCCAGACCTCTTGAAAAAGAAAAATCTCACTGAAAAAAGGAAATTTCCTTTTCACCCAGTTCACAGACAAAAAAAAATAGTAATAAAAAAAATCAGTATTTTCACCAGCTGAAAGGCAAACCCAGAGTTCATGTTTCCTAAACAAGTTAAAATCTAAGAATCCACATAGTTGTATGAGTATTTTCCCCAAACGAATCTTGAGGTTTTGTTATTTTAAAGATTAAAATACATTTATCTCCCCTCCAATAACTTACTGAAATAGTAAAAAATTCTCAATCTTAGTCAAGCTCACAGTAAATTATTTTTGCCCTATATTTACAGCAAGGTCAATTTTTTCTCCCTGAATTTTCTTGCATATGATTCATTTGAATGGGGTGGCTTCTATGTCATCTTTAATCTTCTAAATGTATCTTAAGTCCAAATTATAAATCCTAGAAAGGAGTGACCCATAATGAATTCTTAACCACAACTTTATGGCAGAACAAATATACTTTTCAAATATGCAAACTGTTAAATGTTTTCTTATCATACTAAAAGTGTGAATTAAATTATAATATGATGAAAAAGTAGCAGTTTGCAGTAATTCCAAATGTGGCAAATCTTCAGTAGTGCATAAAATTATTCAGTGAACTGTGGAGAACATCAGAGCAATTCTAGCCTTAAAGCTTTTCTTCCAACAACCAAAAAGTGCCAAAAACAAGCAGGCATAGCTAAGCATTTCATCTTGGAAGCAGCTTATTGAATTAATAAGACAAGTCAATTAATGTAATGCTCTGTTGCTTCAGGATAAAACATGAAAAGGAAAAATATGGAGCTGTTTACTGTAGTGAGATCAAGCAACCATGAAGTCTGTGAAGTTAAAGTTGCTCATTTCTCTAAATCCTAAGGAAATGATCAGCGTAGCCATTGTATACACTCACTTTATATGTAAGTCATGGCTGAGATGTGGATCTTCTGCTGTCCAGGCAGGGGTTTTAATATCAATTTGCTCCTGCTCTGAGTCTGGTTTGTCTCTGTACTGCTTGACTTGAAACTGCATAGCTGGTGTAATTCACACAGGTCAAACACTGGAAGAGCCTGCCCAGGGAAGTGGGGGAATCACCAGCCCTGGAAGTGTTTAAAAAATGTGTGGATGTCACACTTATGGAACATGGTTTAGTGGTGGGTTTGGCAGTGCTGGGTAATGGTTGGGCTCGATGATCTTAGAGGTCTTATCCAGCCTTAATGATTCTATGTTGGGTTATGTTTGTTGGGCTCAGCTGTGTCTGAGGGCACTTAGTGCCAACTGCTGAGGAAAGTCAGCTCTGAGGTGTCCAGGGTGTTTTCCACAGGTATGATTTGACACCCATTTTAGCCTCTGCATTGTGGAGCAGTGAGAAAAATCAAGAGCTGCAGGTAGAAACTGTATTTCAGCAGAGCAGCCTGTGTTTAAATCATAGCAAGGTCCTGATAAATTGAAAGTTAAGGTTAGTAATCTTTGCTTTCAGGTCAGTTCTTCAATTTCCATTTAACTTAATGCTAGGCTTGTATGTGCTCAGAAATCCTGATTTGAGATGTCTGTGAAAAAGTGTGAGAAGGATTGAGTCAATTAATGGTGAACAGCTGGTTTTCCTGTGTAATAGACCGTATCTTCCCAAAAATCTCCATTATGCAAACTTTGGGTTTGACTTGAAAAAATGATAATAATACTGATCAAGAACTTTACCAGTTGTGAACTCTCATTTTTTAAGTCTTCTGCTGAAATTACCGCCTTTGATTGCAAGAGACTAATTAGATTGGTTTTAAAAGGGCTGCTGGGGGTTAATGAGGACTACAGAAAGGTACTGGCTGTTGGTAGGGATGAGTGCCTCAATTACTCAGGCATAAGATGACTTTCATGTCTGACAGCAATTTGTGAAGAACATTTCTCTCACAGTCATTGTGGTGAAATTCTCTTGGGAGTGTAAGGGCAGCAGCTGAAAGGGAAACTGTAGACAGCAACCCAGACCAGGACTACAGTCATTTCATGTGATATTGTTGGGTTTGGGGCTCCTTTGCAAGTGTCAAGGCCTCAAATGGTAAAGCTACAAGAGGTGCTTAAAGAGGAAGTTACTGTAGTCTCCAGGGAGGTGTGTGGAGCACATGAAGGGAAGAGCATGAGGAGTGGAAATCAGTGACAACTATGTGTTAAACCAGTTTTAGTTTTGGGCTAAAATGTTTTAGCAGTTTTAGGCTGCTCGTCCTAATTTTGCCCCCAGATCTTCAACAGCACTGACTGCAAGAATTCCTGTCATCCTTATTTTCCTTCACAGCTTTATTCCATGGTGGAAAAAGGGATCAATTGTGGTCCCATCACAATTGATGTAGTAGTTGTTGTAGTTTGCTGCGAGATGCACAGTCGAGATGTTATTGTTGGGAAAAGCCACTGTAGCACATTAGAGAGCTTTTGAGGGACATCTTTAGCTCCAAGATCATGTGCAGTGACCAGTCACAAAAGTCACAATACAAATCATTACTGGGGGGAAAAAGTAATTTTTAACTCAGCTATGGGACTGCAAAGCAACATTATGAACCAGAAAATACTGTGGGTCAAATCCACTGATGAGGGAAACTCATGTAGTTTGGCAGAAACTGTCAAAAAGGCGTCAGCCTTTACTATCTAGTCCTCTGTGGTGAATTGAGCAATTTCAGGCTGGAGAATCTTCCTAGGCAGCAGGTACATTTATTTTTCTAATGTGTGAATACCTGAACTATCAATTCAGAGTTGGTTCTTTCAGTTTCTATTGCCCAGGGCTGGTGCTGACTCACTGCTGGAAACAGCACTGCAAGGTGGAAGTCACAGACTATGCAGATACAACATCTACAGGGAAAAATGGTAGGATTGGGCCCACTATCTTGAGAGCTCCAATTCTGCTCAAATAGAGAAATAGAAACAAGTTACAGAAGATAGAACTAAAAAAATCAGTGTCCTGACATTAAAATAAAAGTGATATAGAAAAGGTGTTTCAGTTAGGAGACTAGGTTGGAATACTGCTTACAAACCCACAGCAAAGCAAAGGATGAGATTAGCTTTGTTGAATTAAACCAACAGGCTCTAATCATCTGTCTTGTTTTGTATGCCAAGTAAAAGAATAGGCTTTTGTGTTAGCCCAGTATCATTTCCTCTGCCTCGGATAAAGGCAGGGTGGAGATCAGCTGTAAAGGAGATAGGCTATAATAACATCTAGAAATCACGTGCTGAGAGGGTAGAAAAGCTGACAGACAACATGACATTCTTATAATAATCACATCTCAGCACAGGTGAGCAGAAGAGGCCAATGCAGGCTTTTAAGACTTGTAGGGCTCTGGGTGGAGAATTCCCCCCTGTCCTTGCCTTTATGAGTCTTCTCTCTCTCTCCTATGCCAGCTCAGAAGAAAGCAGTGCTGAGATGCACCAGCTAAGGATATGGTTTTTTCCTCTTTTGAAGCCATAAGATCCTGGGACTGAAGGTCAGAACAAAATGAAGCCAAGGGAGTGATGCATTCATTGAAGCTGACTCTCAAAGGTACATATCCAGTTGCTACTTAGCTTTTATGTATTTGAGTCTGGGGCAGACAGAATGGGGGGAAATAGCCAAGCAGCTGAGGAAATGCATTGCAGCCTGGTCATCGTTCTTGAGCAGTTTTGAATTGATATGTCATCAAACTCTGCTCAAAGAGCACATAATTACAATGAGGTTGTAGGCCTTCCTCAGCAGAAAAGCTTTATTTGGACTGTGGTACTGTGTTGCAAAGTTGTAAGGATGTTGTCACACCTACTCACCAGTCAAATTCAGGCTAGACTAAGATCAGGGAAAGTTGGTGGAGTACAAGTCTAGTTACAGTGAATCCAGTGAGGCCCCTTTGGTGCTAAATGTTAAACCCTCCATGGGCAGAGTTAAAGAAAAGCTGGAGAGTGCCTGGAGGTAGCACTGAAAGGCAGTGACATCTTTGTGACAGGCCTCCTTCCCTGCTTATGTTCATTACTACGACCTAAATGGGTCAAAAGGTGACCCATCAGTTCCTATTCCAGATGCAAAGCTGGTGGAACATTTTGTGAAGGACTTGAATTCAAGAGCCAAGGGCATTTTTCCTTTTAAGATTTTTACCTAATCTACAGCACTAATTCAGTATTGAGGTTCTTCAGGTTGCAAGATGCTTTGAGGGCTAATGTTCTGTTTCAAAGATACTTCCAGGGAATATTCTTTAAGCCTGGAAGGACACAGAGAACATTGTCTTTAGCTTGTAACATTTCCTGACTGTTTCTCTGCTTTCTAGCATATCTGTGAAATACTAGTAGGATTTCAGGGACTTGGGGCCAGATCTAAAAACTCTGGACCATTTTACATGGGATACAGCATAGACTCTACTTGCTTAGGTAACAGAATCTTTCAGAAAGAAAATAAAACTGAAAGAGCACCAGGAAAAAAATGCTCAGACAAAAAGCATTGGAACAGGCTTCCCATGGAAGTGGTACAATCACTGTCCCTGGAACCACTCAAAAACATGTAGATGTGGTGCTTAGAGATACAGTTTAGAGTCAGGTGCACCTGCCAGTGCTGGGTTAATGGGTGGTCTTGGTGATCTTAGAGGTCTTTTCCAACCTTATTGATTCTGTGTTATGTCTATGCTTGGATCCCATATTGTGCATTTCACAGCAGCTTGGCCTGTTCTTCACTCTCTGGTTCAAGTCCAAAAAAAAGTCTGATCAAATCAATAGTGGTAAATTTTCCTCTTGCAGAGGCATAAACTGATGGCAAGCCCTCAATAGTCAGCGTGCTGAGTTCTTGGTTCTGTTCAAGACATAGGAGACCTTCAGAAAAACAACAAATAGAGCAGGTTTAGTGAAGGTGAGGAGCTGACAATTAACTCCTCTGCTGCAAATCAAACACCAGTAGCATCTGCTTTGTACACAGGACACACTTGAGATGGACCCTGTGGCCCTGAGCTGGGGATTGCTGGTGTGTGCAGTGAAATATGGGGAGCTCCTGGCACAGGTTGGCATCTCGCTTTCCAAAGTACAGAGCCAAAAGGAAAAGAAAGATCACATAAATCACTGTGGTTGGGAACAGCTCCCTGAAATGGGTCTTTGCTTCAGTCTGTGGGGCAGTAGAGGTGATAAAAGACCAATAGAGATGGATGAATGTAATTGAGTGGTGTGAAAGAGAGGGGGTGAGATGAAATGAAAATGAAATGAAATAGGAAATGAAGAGGAATGGCAGGTGGGAGGAAGAAATTGCATATTCCCCTGAGAAATATTTTAGGCTATGAGTAGTTTGCTTCATATCTAGGTGGGCCTCCAACCCTCATTTCTAACTGAATCAAGGACAGTTATCTGAGAAAGAAAACAGATGAGAAATATTGGGAAGCAGGTCAGTAACCTGATGCTCACACATGTGGATTGGTTTTGGTCATACAAATTGGATCATATTGCTGCATGATGGGAAAATAAAAATAACTCGACCATGAGTGTTGGATGAAAAGATGCCATATCCAGGCCTGTCCTGGGGGAAAGACCTCTGCATATTTCTGAATTGCACACAGGAATTAGAGGTACTTGTCAAGCAACAGCAAAAGGTTTTAGCAAAGTTCAAATTGTGCCAACAGATGAATATTTGTCAAAAATAACTTTTTTCCTCATGACTTAGTTGCCCTGTGTAGCATCCTCTCCCCTGGCAGTGGTGCTCACATTTCCAGGTGAGACCAAGTTATTTATCCTTCTTGTTAGCTGGCTCAGGCATTTTTCTGGTGTGCTTTCTCTGCTCAAAGTCAACTTTTGCACAAAAATCATTCCATCGGATGGGCATCTTCCAGAAATTGTGACCTTCAAAAGAAGACAAAAAAGTTGGCCACACCTGTTTTCTCAGCCCATCAGGGTTAAGCACAGACATTCCTGTGCCTTTTTCCATCTCTGCTTTCATCTGAAAGCCTTGAAGCAGCTTCTGCTGTGGAGTCATGAAACCAAACTAGGGCAGGACCGTGTCCCTGTGGCAGCAAACGATGTTGGAGTAGATCTGCTTGTGGTCTTCCATGAATCAGTGGAAAATCCCGGATGAAGGAAGGTGCCCAAGCTCTGGTCAGTTGGTGCTTGCGGACAATTGTCCACACTTGACTGCAGCCCCCCCAGTTCTGCTGTGACACAAGCTAAAGGCCAGGGGCTGCTCTCAGCCAAATTTCACTGAATGAACCATAGATGCACCACCTGCAGTGATGTGCTAAAATCCAGGACTGCTCAGTTCTCCTGTTGTGTCTGCTGCAGATTTTCAGCATCATCTTGTACAGGTCTCAGGTCTTACGAGTTTCGGTTTCCTGTCTGGAAAGCAGAGGATTCAGTTTCTTTTT
>JAOXXN010000175.1:16123803-16156203 GCA_026770055.1 Myrmophylax atrothorax | reverse complement strand
AGTTTCTTTTTCTCAGAGCACATAGTTTTATAAAATATAAATATTTGTGAAGTTAAGTGTTTTCACTGTCTGAGGCTCTCAGAGAAGAAACCATAAATATGTGTCAGGCCTATGATCTGAATTCAAACTGGTGAACTAGAAAAAGTGTTGACAGCCTGAAACCAACTGCCCTGTACACACATCTCCTTCTGTCTACCTGAAAGATTATTTGTGGAATGTGTTTCTATTTTTCTCTGACAAAAAATAGAATACTGAGCAAAGAAGCATGACCCATTTCTTTGTCAGGCTCTAAACCCTGCTTACTGGGATGTGACTGAGGTATTGATATAAGAGAGGTTCATTTTAGGCCACAATATTCATCCTGCCACTGAAGAAGAAACAAAGCCTGCCACCTTCAGATGAAATGTATGTGCCTTCCAAGCCAAAGTATCTCCTCCACAACTTCTCTATGATCTGTAATTACATTTGGACCATACAGTGCAACAGGAAATTGGCAAATGAGGATACTTATGAATGTAACTAATCATTTTATAATAGGAAAACATACAAGCAATACACCACTGAAAGTACCTGCAAAGTCTGTTAGTAATCAATAGGTCTGATAAGAACATCACTCTTCATAAGCTGCATCACCTTCAGTAATTTTTCATAGTCCTTTCTCTTGGAATGCCAAGTCTGGGTGCACGGGATGCTGTTCATAATGTTGCCCATAGGAGTGGACTTTCTCCATGGGCCTTTTTTTTGAAATATAGCATTATAGCATATTCAAAGCAATATCAAGTCATACCACACTGAGCTCTTTATTACCAGAGATTTTTGGACAGAAGCACATAATCTAGATTTTCTGAATCAATAGGCAGATGGTAGCTACCTTTTTTTTTCAGTATTTTTTCCCAACTTGTACATTTTAGATTTACATAACTTGTTTTCACACATCTGAAGAAACACTGACATAAATCTAAGTTTATCTTCGATGCATTTACAAATATTTTTCTTTTCTTTTCTTTTTTGTTTCCTGACATGTCTCTGTCTAGACTTCTGCCAGAAAGCAGGAACTTTAACTTTCTCCTCTGTTGACCTTTTAACATTATGCAGAGAATGCCATAACGGTCACTTTCCCATGAGGATTTGAGACCCATTCACTCCCCCACTGAAACACATTGAGGTTTCATAGGCCAAGATAAGTAGCTCTGACATCTTCCTGCATCTCCCTGAAATGCAGAATCCTTGTGACTCTGGGCTGGTTGAATCTTTCTGATTATTGTTTTCAATTTGGTTCCCTGAAACGACGAGGGTTAGCTGCATCCGACTCTTAATTTGACTTCATGTTCTATTAGTCATTATTTTTGCAAAGGCCTTAATTCCCCTCTAAAACATTTTAATTAAAACAGCAATTTCTCAGTGCCATACTTCACGAGCAGATTTTGCAGCAACTTCAAAGAGACACAGATGTTTACTGAATTTGGTGGGGTGATATTTGAGGCTGCCTACTGGCAAGGAAAAATTCATAAACATTTCTAAGAAACTTTCCTTTGGTAATGACAACATTTCCTTCTTATATTTTAGCAAGTCTAATATTTCCCAATCTCAACAGGCATATTTCATAGGCACAGGCATGAGCACTGTTATCTACTCACAGCCTGAGCCCTGTCAGGTGCACTGCTTTGGGGTAAATACCTCCCAGTGCTGACACCTCAGCCTTTGGCAAAGGGTACAAGAGGCCACGTGTTAGTTTGCTCTGTGTGTGTGTGTGTCCTCTTACAGAGTATCAGTAGACTGGGAATAAGGAAACTAAAGTTCCAATTCTGCTCCAATTTTTTCACTGCCCTCCAGTGTGCTCCTGAGTGGTCATTCAGCTTTGGGTGCCTCAGTTGCAGCTGGTAAAGGGATGATAACATACCTTGGCTTTGAATTGAGTTACCTCCTGTTGGCAGGGTCTGTCTCCTGGGGCATCAAGGGCTTGCTAGCTTGAGAGGGTCTTGGGGTTTTTAAAGTGCTGTTCAAGCAAAATTTAGAAGTGCTAATGATTCATTTTGAGGAGTTTCTCCTTGTAGCAGGTGAGCCTGGAGGTTGTCTGATGATCCCATTTGGGACCACACCTGTCAGTTGGCAGCCAGGCAGGCAGTGTTCCTCTCTGAACTGAGATGATGGCACTAGGGACACATGGCCATGGCAGACTATGTCTGAAAAACAGACTAGGGTTCAGGTATCTTCTGTGGTTTGGACAGGTGGCTGTAGGCAGAAAATACACGGCCTGTCCAGATGGGACACAAGGGAGGCTGGTGTCCATGTGCTAGGACCTACAACTGGTGGGGAGGCTCATGCTCCTTTCTGTGCACACAGAACCATTAAGGTTGGAAACAATGTCTAAAATCACTGAGTTGGAGCACTAACCTCACAGTGCCATGTTCATCACTAAGCCATGTCCCCAAGTGCCACATTGAGACTTTATTCCAACAGTTTCAGGGATGGTGATTCTATCACTTTCCTGAGCAGCCTGTTTCTTCCCTGGATACTTTTAGCTCATCTCTTTTTGAAGGGGAGAGAATAGAAGTACTAGGAAACAGCTTATCCATTTCCATGTGAGCATCAGGAAAAGACCAGCATGGAAGGCTGGCATGGAGTATGGCGTGACACGTCATGGAGCTGCTTTAACCCACAGTGTAATTACAGTGACAATTTCTGCCTCTTGAAGCATCAGGATTGAAGTGGTTGCCCTGAAGGAGAAAGAAAGTTAGTGGGAGAATTGCAACCAAATCTAGGTTGGGAAGTGTAGCACTTGCTCTGCATTGGATTAAAAGTGATCAGCATGGCCAAAGGGGTCCTGTGAGAGACAGGTAAGCAGGCTGAAAGGAAATTGGAAATATTAAAGAAATGAAGCTAGACTGGATAGAACTAGTTTTACAATTCCCTATTCCTCTTTGATTTGGTAGCATTAGGCAGACTCATGGGTAGATTGCACAGACTTATGCGTGACAGCAAGACACTTTTCCAGACGAATAAACCCCCTGAAATTAATTGGACTGCTCACAAAAGTGCCTGGGAATGTGAACTAGGCTTGAACATTTCAGCCCTCAGATCTGATCTGTCTTCAGCAATGCAGGGGCCAGGCTGCCTGGTGAACAGCAACAGCTCAGCTAGAAATGGGAGTTTCAAGCCACTCACTATGAGTGGGTCAAGGTCTCCTTGCTGAGGAGCATCTCAGCTCAGCTGAGTTCTCCTTGGTAAGAAACAGATTAAAATTAAATTGAAAAAATTATTCCTGAAATGAAAGCAGAGCCCAGCCACAGGTTTGTGCTTACCACAAACTGTCATGTGTTTGCTGTGCCATGCAATTGCCCCCACATGTCTGCTTTTAGCTGGTGGCAAATGCTCTCAGTGAGAATTAGCCTGAACTGCAATGAGTGAAATGTAAATTTAGGTAGTTCCATGTGTGCACATGGAAATTCTTCCATAAGAGCACACAGCCAGGCAGTCCCTTACACTGGGATGTGCCTGAGCTTTCGGAGTGTCCACAGAGGCATTTGCTTCAGCTGAGGTGCTTGTTCACCAATTGCAAATGGGCTCCTGAAAAACCAAACCAGATGCAAAATTCCCCTCATGTGTTGGTCTGGAAAAAACCAGCTTTGTTGTTGTTTCAAAGAATTAGTGAGCCAACAATGCAAAGCTTTGGAGGTGATTACTGGGTTTTTACTGGAGTCTCTAAGAGCTATACAAAGTCTGAAGACATTGTACGTACAGTACATCTTTAATAAGAAGGGAACTCACAGTCTACCAAACTCTGCCAAATAAACTTTTAATACATACTGTACTTCACTCAGTAGTTGTCCATCTCTTCTTCATGGAATATCTAACAGCTCTAAAAATATTTTCTTGGAAGAGGATAGAATTATCATTGTTATATATCAATCAAGTATGGTTAATGAAGCAAAGCCAGCATGCTAGTATTGCACAAGGGGAAAAGCCTCCAGAACACAAAGTGAAACAACAAAAGCCCTCAAAATTCTGCCAAAGGGAACAGGAAGCTCTGGATGTCGCATCGATAGGATTCGTGTAGCTCTTAGGCGTCCTTGTACCGCAGCAGGTTTGCTTTGCCTCTTCTCTGCCACATTCCTCTCTCAAACAGGTAGGGAACTTCCAGACCATTACAAAAAAGGGAAAAAAAAATACAGCAGCTGCAGCAAAGTGTGGTACTATTCAATTTCTTGAAGAGTGAGGCTTTTATTTCAAAATATCATATATTAATATATATATATTTCTATATATATACTTTAACTGGTATAAAGTAAATTGTAGATCCAAACTTATACTGTTGTTTGTATTTCGCAATCTCAGAAACTTTAGCAAAGGAACCATTTTCTTCATTTTTTATTTTCAGCTGTCAAAAACCAGGGGCGTTATTTCCACTGAATACTTCCTTTCACCCAGTAAAGCCACTGTTGTTATCTGGTAAACAGTCAAAGTGCAAATAAGAAATCCATTTGGCTTGTAAATGCTGAGATGGTTTTAAACTTTCAATGCTTTGTCCTCATAAATCAGCAGGGCTTTCACTGTCTCCGTGCAGACACGGGTGCTCTGTTAAGTCCTTGGGTGGATCTGCAGTGAGAAAGTGCAAAAGAGTCAGTTACATAAAATATGAGGGTTTTTTTAATATATTCTTTTGGGAAAGAAAGGCCCAGGCTCTGTGGCACCCAGCTGAGTTTCAGTTGCAGTATTAGGGGTGTGTGTGTCTTCTCTCTTAGGGCTGCAGGGATGTGGGGATATGCAAGAGGCAGACCCTGAGCAAGCTCCTGTCTGTGCCTTGGGAGATGCTGGATGTGCATCAGCCACCTGGGTTGGTGGTGCAGGAGATCACAGAACCACAGAATGTCTCGGGTTGGAAGGGACCTTAAAGAGCATCCACTTCCAACCCCCCTGCCATGGGCAGGGACACATTCCACCAGCCCAGGCTGCTCCAAGCCCTGTCCAACCTGGCCTTGGACACTTACAGGGATGAGGAAGCTACAGCTTCTGTGGGCAACCTGTGCCAGGGCCTTCCCACCCTCACAGGGAAGAGTTTCTTCCCAATATCTAATCTAAACCTATTTTCTTTCAGTTTGAAGCCATTCCCCTGGAATAGGAACAGCAGCCCATGGTGCCAAGGTGGTATTTGCTGTGGGGTGAGGAGCAGAGGCTGCTAAGAAATGTGATGGTCCCTCAGGGCACCATAAAATGCCCTGCACTTCCCTGATGGCATAAGGCATGGAAACCCAAAAGTTTCCCTGGAAACTGGGAGGTAGGTGGGCTGTAACACAGGCACAGGCTGTGAAGCTGGAGAGGTGCTTCGAGCTGACTACTCTGCCAGTCCTCAAGTGCTCAGTAGTTTAATTTCAATCCTCCAGATTATCAGCACCATCCAGCCTGAGATGCTGCTGTTCCATTTCCCCTGGTGCCAGTTGCTCTGCTGAAATGTGATGTGATTTCCAGTCAGGTCCTAGTGCAGCTCCAAGGGCCCCGTGTTTTTAAGGAAAGCATTGAAAGTTATTTTCTTAAATTTAAAAAAAAAAAAAAAAGAGTGACTGGGGATCAAAAAAAAATTTGAAACTACTCCAAAAATTGAATGACAAAATGATTTCTTTCCCATGTTGTTTGTCACCTGACTGACCACTGACAGAAAACATATCGATAGATTTACAGAAGCTGTGAGCTTTATATCTTTGGCTTTAAAAAACTTAATTAATGACCTGTGCTAAAGAACTAAACACAGAAATAAGTGCATGAAAAGGAGGCAATGGAGGATGTGCTGGCAAAGACTTCACTGGATCTGTTGTCCACCTCCTTTTGACATTATTCAGTATTAATCACTAACAAATTATATATAGTGTATATACATGCAGTAATAAATATATATACACACATATGCTTATAAGTCATTTATTGTAGGCCTGGAAGAAAATGCTAATGGGTATTTTAATACTGAGATTCATAAATGTGAATGTTTTCCCTGTCAGGACAGCAGCTGCCCAACGAGAATGTATTTGGTGTAAGGAAAAGCCTTCATTAAAACAGTTTACAGCCTCTGCAGACTTGCTGTAGCTTTTTTGGCTCATCACCACAGATGTAACTAGGATGTTGACTGATTTGTCACGTTTTTTCTGCTTTCTTAACTTCCTTAACTACATAAATTAGACACACATGGCCCAATCTTGTGGCCTGGATTGTGGTCAGAACAGATTACATTGTAATCTCTCTCTGTGCTGCCATCTGAAATGGCAAAACAAAGAGGAAAATCTCAGTTTCAGAATCTGATTTCTTCCATTATTTTACATTTATGTTGCCAGACTTGACACAGCAGTACAGATTCAAGCAAAGTTTCAGGGATTAAGAAGGGAATTTTTGCTCAGAAAATGCAAGAGACAGTTGCTAAGCACATCATGTCATGTTGCCTTTGTCAATTGGGTTCTGTAATGATATTTTAAAGCAACAAAGCAAAATACTACTGGAAGCAGCACCATAAGGTACTCCCTTCACAAGCTAATTAAAATAACTCCTGTGGGTAAATGAAGAAATACTTTTTTCAGTTTTGAGCATTCATTCTACAAGTATTTAATTTAAATGAAATACAATAATGCATACTGAATAGATTGGACCATACTTCTGCATATTAATGAAGCTGCTCAATTTCTAGCAGTCACTTCTGTCGCCTAAAACTAGTTTATATGATGAGGATTGGGGGTGTTAAGAGTAGGACAGTTTGACTGAAAAAAGCAAATGCAATTCCTAAATTATATAACTTGCAGACAGACTGCAGAAGGACTGAATTGTTGTGTAAGATACCTCATGTTGATTCTTCTTCAACTTCCTTCCATTTTAATTCTCCAGTTCAGTGAGAAAAGTGTTGCCTCACTGGAAAGGACATGTAATAGGTTTGTGATTTGGGATTTTTTAACTGCACTGCAAGGCACATGCTTTAGGGCACAACCTTCCAGTGGTTCTGCAGTGTGATGAGATGAGAGCACAGAGGGATTTGCAGCAACAATGACACTGGGTCATGAAATCAAAGTTCCTTCCATACTTTCTTCTTATTTCTAGGAGATGACAGAGATAATATGAATCCTGGGTTTGGTGGTCACTTACTGCCTTCTGCAAAGAAAATCTCCCAAATTAGCAGGTATCCTAATAATTTAATGTGTTGGTGTGATCAGCTGTGCCAGAAGGCACCACTCAAGAGACTGGGGGTGTAACACAAATCATTCATGCTGGGGTAGACCATATGGAGGGAAAACAAAGAATTCAGATTGCATGGGGGCCAGTTAGGGTAAAATCTCCTCCTTTAACAAAAAGCCTAGAAGACAAGAAAAATGACTAGCATTAGGATTGTAGAAAAAGGAAGAAGTTATAAAATCCTGACACTAAGCATGTTCCTGTGAATTAGCAGCTGAGTATGTAGAATTTCTCAAAAAACAGTAAAAAATGTCTTGAAAATATGCTTTTTTTAAAAAATTTATCAGGTTTCAAAAGGTATTTTCCACTTCACAGAAAAGCAAAATTTATATATTTATTAAAAATATCTTGTGTTGACAACCATGTAATTTTCCTGGAAAAAAAATCCAATTGTGGTATGAAATTAATTAAAATTGTTGAGTACAAGTATAGGTAGCAGTTTTAAGCAAATGGCTGTGAAACAACCCCACAATGCAAAAGAAAAGCTAAAGTCTATTTTTGAAAACCACTTTTATTCCCCAGGCAATCTCAGAGTGGGAGAAGTTTAGGCAGCTCATTCACACTCTCTCTCTTTGCAGCCCCATCTCTGTGTTCTCCTGGCACTGTGTGGTGAAAGCTGTCGGCACCTGTTGGCCTGTGTCACCTGAACCTTCAGCAGCCTCAAGAACATGCCACTAATGGGTTCACAGGGCTACAGCTACCCTGAAGTAAGACCTGGAATGCAGTCAGTGAGTTGAGTCCTCTGACACAAAGCCCCTGTACAGCTGCTAACACAGATGTGGCCTGGAACGGCCAAGGAACTGAGGTAGGATCCTGCAGATCCCCTTGAGCTAACATTCTTCCCTTTAGCTGCCAGAAGGGGACTCAGTGATGTGCATTTGGGGGTATTTTGAGGTGAAAACTTCTTTCCACCCTGCTGGTTACCAAGCCTGGACCCAGCTGACCAGTCTGACCCATCTGAATTTTTACCAACTTATGGCCAGAAGCACTGGGTGACTGGGGAGGTGTGCAGTGATCCTTAAAATTTTTACAGCAGACATGATGATGGGAAAGACAGGGGTGAGCAATCATTAGTGATTCCCTTTCAAAACAAGACCTCCTGGGTATAGACAGAAAGATGACTTACTCTGGTGGTCTTGATTTTATTGCCAGTTGCACACATCCATCCAGAATTATCAGGCAACGTCTTACATTCCTCTCCTTCTAGGCAGGGCTCCATCTCACACCACCACTTCCCAATCACTATAGAAGCTAAAAGAGAAAAGACAATGTTCACAACTGTGTTACAATGAACAAATCTAATTAAATAATGTCTCAAGGGTCTAGCACTGCATTTAAAAGGCAGAGTGTCCCTTCAACTGAAGTTTAGTTGTAAGGATTTCATATTTAATTACTTCTTTGGCATCCTGTATTTCTGAAGACAGTGCAGTGCTTTCCACAGGCTCCTCACACACGAGTCCTGCTCAGTTACCATGCTGTGACTGCAGGGAAAGCTGGGATGCAGCAATACTGCTGCAGACCAAAGGACCATCCACCCTCACTGCCTGTCTCCACGAGTGCCAATCTGATCTTTATGGACATGCAAAAGTACAGGACAAGTCTAAAGAAATTTTCCTCAGAATATTCTCTGGCTCTTGAGGACTTGTGGTCCAGGCAGCTCCCATTAAAACTGTGTCTGCTTTGCTTTCAGTACTTGCAGCTGTTTTGTTTGGTTTTGTTTGTTTTAATCACAAATCTGTCCAGAATTTTTTGAACCCATGGAGACTTTTAGCTTTCCCAGTATTCCATGGCAGGGAGTGTAACAACTAGAAACAGCAGACAAGGTAATACTGAACAGTAGCAGAAGTTGTTTGTTGACGCCTGATTATGAATTTTTTAGAAACTTTATTATCTCTAGCAGTAACTTATAATTTCCAAATATTTAACATTGTAAATACTGACAGTGTTTGGACCCTGTTGTTTGCATTTAATTGGCACATATGTTTATGACCTTGAGTGTACCTTAATGAAGTTTCTTGCCTGGGAATTGGTATCTGACTATATCCTTAACTTTATCTTAATGACATTTTTTGTCTGGGGATGTTGATAAACTTTAGCTCACCTTGCAACTGTGACTAGCTGGCTCTGTGTGTGGTTTGTTTGCTCTGGCAAGAATTAATTTCATGGTTGCACTCAGGAAGCCTGCCAAAGCTTTCTGCACAGTCACTCAAAGAGAGATGCTTAATACATTCCTATCACCCCACACGGCTGCTTCAAGCTCACAAAATACCTCTGAAGCAGCTGACTACCTTACACCACACCATTCAGCTTTGGAAAAAAACCTGTTGTGCTTGTATTGATTTAAGGACATTTCAGAGCTTATAATTAAATTATTGAATATAGCATTGGATAGAATAGTGCAGCTGGAAGGGCTCTACAATGATCCTCTATCTCTCTGTGTTGTCTTTCCTGATCCTTCCCACAGATTATACCCAATTTTTATCATTTTATCGATTTTATCCATATATACCACACACACAAAAAGAAGCCCTTTGCACCTGTGCTTGCAAGGCAGTTTAATGATGCTATTCACACACCTTTTTCAGAAGGGTGTCATTAATGTTGCTAACAGTAGAGAAAAGAGATGTCTTTCTTTGCCATGCATGAAAAGGCACAAGGGCTGAATCTGTGCTCTAATAACAGACTGTGCAGTGGGCAAACTGAAAAACCACATCCTGCTAAAGACTGGCCCTCACAGCAATCATCAGAGCAGAGCATCCCTGGGATGTGTGAGAAGAATCCTGTGACATGGAAGAAAAATGGTGATCATAATTATTTACTAGTGGCAGTGCTGCAGTTTGAAATAACCACAGAGAAGGCTCCTACACCAAACCCCACAAACCTGAACGCCCCACCCTAGGGAGGTCACAGTGTAAAACAGAGATATGACATGAATACAGACCGAGAGGCAGCACGAAGGAGCAAAGCTGTTCATAGCAATTAAAAAGATCTAACTGCTTATTGATGCTGTTAAATGCAGCCCAAGTATTCAGATCGTGACCTTGAAAAATAATCAAATGCAAAGTCAGTGCTGAACCTTAATGGCAACTGATTCATGTAATGGTGTGCAGGTTTGAGTAGATACATACACACATTTATTTATTTATTTATTTGATTGATTAATTGTGATCACAGTGCAGTTGCAATCACAAGGAAACTCACCCAAGTGTCCCTCAGTGAGTACCTTCACCTGGACTGCAGACCAGGCTCCTTTGATTATTGGGGAAACTGAGGCCCTTTGCAGATGAAAAGCCCCTATTTTTCTCAATATGTAAGTAGGCAAAGTCCTTTGTAAGTCTGAAACACTACAAAGCTCACTGTGGTCTAGTGCTCAGCCCCACGCTGTGGCAGGGGCATCCAGAGCCCAATGAAAACTACTTCCTTTGAGTCTTGTGTTAATAGATTTTCTCTTCCATTGCAAGCCATTTAATCTTTAGGACCAGTTGTCCTTCTTGGGCACTGTTGATGAGTTCTACTTGATTTCAAAGTTTTACACCTCCAGCTCTGTTCAAAGAGGGAGGGAAAATGCTTTAAAATGAATCACAGTTTGCAGCAAAGAGACTGAGCACACCTGAAGGAGGAGGGGGGAACCTTCCCCAGGGAATATGATGCAGCGTCTCTGTGTTCAGGTTATGTCTCTCTGAGATTGCTGAAGCAGTTGTGTGTGAGAGGGAATTGCTCAAGTTAAGATGCTTTCCCCCAGGGTGGTTTACATTCCACAGCTCCCAGATCCTGAGAAACCTGAGCTTCTGGGTGACCTGAACCGCTAATTCTGGAGGAGAATTACAGATTCCCGTTAGTCACCAGGCAGCACAGGCTGTGAGTGCTCACATCATGCTGAATTAGACACCTGGAATGTTTTGAAGTGGTTTTCATTGTGTTCTTCTCACTGTCTGGGGAATACATGAAGCACAGAGTTTCTTCATGCAAGGCTGCATTGACTGACACAGATACTCTCAGCCATGGGGAAAGAAAAACGATGTGATATAGAAAAGCCTTGACTATTTCTGCTTTGCTTGTGTTTTGTTTTAGCTTTTTTTTTTTTTGCTCCCCAGCTCCTGCTCAGTTCAATAAGGGATTTCTTATATCTGAGTTACTGTCAAGAAAGTGCCTCGTTTATCTGAATATTAAACTAAACATACAACTGATGGGGCTGGGGAGAAAAGCAACTTACTTCAGAAAATTCTCTAGATTTCTTTTCCAGCCAATTCACATTTGTTTAGGTTTTGTTTTGTTTTGCTTTTATATCTATGTTTACAAATTGATCAAAATATTTAACTTTTTATGTATTTAGTCTGCATGGTTTAACACAAAAAAGCATTTGGTTGGAGTGGCATTTGCTAATCATGTGCTCCAGAGAAATAAGTTACAGATAAGAATCTCAGGATGAGATTGAATATAGAAAAGAACAATAGAATAGCTTATATATTCTACTGTTTACACAATTCTATTGCATTTTAAAATACATTTCTTCCCAAACATAATGCCCAAGACCTCAGGTGGCTGCAGGGAACTGCCAGTTTAGGTTGGATTCAGTGGGTTTCAGCCTTCAAAGTTCATGAGAACCTTTGCAGGCTGCAGAAGGGTAGTGACCGTGTTCTGACTTGCTCTTGCTCAGTACCTGGAGCACTAAGGTTTGATTCAGGAAAGAGCTGGAGAGAGATGTGTTCCCCCTGAATTTCAGTAACAAAGTATTCTGTTATGGGAATGCACTGAAAATCTGCCTGTTGAAATTCCTAAACTTACTATGTTTCACATTTATCAGTCTTCAAGTTCTTGCCCTGAACTGAAGCTACTCAGTTGTTCAAAGCCCTCTTACATGTGATTAAGAGGACAAGGACAAAGCAAATGTGCACACACAGCCCAGGGACTCACAGACACTGCTTTTGTCATGTTTGCTACTCCAGTGTGTATAGAAAATGCAAAGGCTTTTTTTTTTTTCCCCGATAAAATTCTCCTTGAACTTTTCTGCATTTGTATTTAGGAGACTGCTTTCACATGACAAACTCTATATGACAATAAGTTTAAAGACATTATATTTAACAGTGTAACAATATGACAATCCTCACAGAGTAACAGATAACTTTAATTCACGTTTATGGAATACCCCGAAATGTGAAAACAGAGCAAAGTATCATCATGCATTTTTCAACAGTTTAGAGGGAACAAGCTATGTATGGAAATGTTCCAAGATTGCTTCTGCAGTCGCCATTATAAAGCCACAGCAGCTCTCTTTTTGCCTGTGATAAAGTGTACACATTTTGTTTGTATAGAAATAGAACACAAAGGAATGGAGGTATTAGATTGCGCTTCCTCCTGATTTTGGATATCATGTTACTCCAAGGAATAAGAAGCAGAGTTCATTTTCAAAACCAATACAACAATCATAGCAGGATGGGAAAGTTTCCACTGTAACTATAGAACATTCAATTTTAATCTAGTTTCCACCAGTGAAGATTGATATAAATAAAATTTAAATAGAGAACACATTTCACAGATGTCAGAAGTGAAAAAGACTTTGTCAGCTTAATGAAAAGATATCAATTTTCTCCACTTTATTCAATAAATTGTGAGTCATTTTCTAAATGGATTAGATTAAAGGAAAGTTCAAACTCCCTGTGAGAGACTCTTGAGCTGATGGAGACTTTGGCAATGGCAATAGCACAGAGGTGGGTAAAATCTTTCAGGTACTTTTATTTTTGTCAAAATAAATGGATAAATACCAGAGTGGGAGAAACTGTAACCCTGTGCTCACCTATTCCTTATATAACAAAATCTCAGAGAATTGAATGAGACATGTAGTTTCTCTTACTTTATTGGGATGTCATGGGGAGCAGGATGGAGGTGGGAACACACTTTCTAGGAGGATGAGAAAACTGTACTGAAAGAAAGTGTCATATGAAGGGTTATGGATTTCATAAACAGACTGAGATAGCAGCTACTCAGGGAGCTGTAAAGCAGTAATCTGATAAGTTAAAGAATACAAATCCGAAACAAAAGATTTCAGGTTGAATATTGCTATCTGGGAGAAATACAGGATGTTTCCTACAGGGAGTCCAAGCTATCAAACTCTCTGCTTTAATTCAATCTTACTCAATTTTAGAAGTATCAATCTAATGCTCCTGCAGTGTAATGCTTTGCTGACTTTGATAACAGACCTCTCATAGCTCTGGGAAAATGGACATTTCTCCAGTTTAAAATACAAGCACAGTGCAATCAGTCTGGCAAGTGGTGTCTCATATCCCTAATTGCCTCACATGCAGTCTTGCTGAGTTAATTTAATATTTTTTAATTGTAGTAAACATTAAAAAGAGATCAACACAACACACTAAACTTCTTTTCTTTTTTTTTATGACCACTGATCTCTGCAATATTCTCCAGGTTTTTCAACAGTATTTTATTAATTCACTGTCAGAAACTTGACAGAATTGAAGATTTTTTTTTTCCATTCAGAATTCTTGATTTTTCACTGCAATCTATTCAGCAACCAGAGTAGGGTATTTTAAAGGGTGACTGAACAATGTTGTGAGCTGCACACCCATTAAATATGAAAGGGCAGATTAGACACAAAGAATCCATGAACAATTTCCTTTTAAGATTTGCGTAAACCAGCAAAAAGGGGTGTTAATTCGACAGCATGAGAAGACTCGCTAGTGAAAAACCTCTTACACTGCCATTTCTGAGCAGTTGACACAGTGCTGGGGAAATCAGGAAAAATGGCATGAGCATGTTGTGTGCTCCCCTCGTGACAATAGAGGTGGTGTTGGCCAATGGCCTGAGAAGGAGAAACTCTGAAACCTTGTTCAATCCCAGCTCTGCTTCTCACTTTGTTACTACGGGTAAATCCTCTCCTTGCTATCCCAATTTTCCACTTGTAATTTTATTTACTGAAGAGGGTGAGTTATTCTTGCCATGTTTCCTTGTGGGTTCCCCTCTGTCTTTGCTGACTTGCTGAACTTTAACACTGTACTGTGGCATTTTGGGACTGACTTTTTATCTGCATTTGTGCCACTTGAAGAATGGTGTCTTGGACTGAGCTCGGGTTTCCCAGGTACTAAGAAAATAAATGATAACATTAAAATTATGTGAAGTCTGTGTGCTGCCAGAAGGTTTTTAAGTACATGACTGACTTTGAGCTGAATAGAGATGGTCTATTAAAAAGCAGATTTAACACAAAATAGCTTAGACCTTGCCAAGGAATTGCCAAGGAATTTCTACTCCTTAATCCTGTTCAGCCTGGGAGTGTCAGATGCTGCAACTTTGTCATTTTTCCATGTCCCTTTCTTTACACCTTTGGAAACAAATGCTGCTTAGACATATGGACACCCATAGCTGAAGTAGGACCACGATTTCTCAAGGGTGGCACCTTCATGGTGAGTGAACGTGCATCTTCACTTCCATGAGTCCATTAACAATGACAGTACTCAGGTCCTCTGAGTGCTTATAAAGTGTGCCCAGCTGTTCAGAGGTAAAAAACCCCTTGTTTTGTTAGCCTGGTCTGCAGATAAAACATCCAGATTTTAAAAACTGTAGAATTTGAATAATTGTCTTCTGAGTCGGATGGATCTCAGCAGCAATGTCTAGGACAAGGAAAAGCAACCAAAATTTTTCTCGGACACTCACAGTTCAACTTGTGAGATCTTTTCAAAGACTCACATTTTAAGGTAATAAAAATTGAAGCCAGCAGAAGCTGTCAGGCTTGGGCAATGCGTTGTGACACTCCTCCCCAGAGGTGCCAGCAGGTCCCAGGTCAGTCATGAGACTCCGTTCTCATTTGATAAACCTGTACTCAAAAGTGTTGTAGGTTTTTTTAAGCTTTAATTATTCCACATGCCACTGAGCTCAGGCAGGACCAGTGCTTGACACATATTTCTCTGAAAGTCGTGGATCATAGTTGATATTCTAGCTGAACCTCCACTGCATTATCTATGGGGATACTTGATTTCTGCAATGAAAGGCAGAGCAAGCCTCGACAAAACTGATTTTTGCAGATATCTGTGGCAGAGAGAAAGGACATGAAATGATAAAATAAATCATGTATGATAAACTTGTCTCCCCAAAAGTGCATGGTGTATTCTGTGACCTTCCAGAGTGCTAGGACACAGTCTTTTTTTTTTTCTTGGAATTTCCTGAACTCATGCACAGCAACAGCTAAGGCAGGCGTCAAGGCACCCTCCTTTATTTACAGTTTTATGGGTGTGAGTTTATTGGTGTTCGACATAACCTCTCTGCAAAGGCAGTGGGTCATCTGAGAGCAGCCAGCTGGCATTAATGAGTGCTAATGAGACTAACCAGAACCTGAAATGCCACACTCAGGGAGCTGAAATGAATGCAGGTGACTGAGGATCCCCTCCCAGCCTGTATGGGGAAAACTGATTTTTTGTGGGTTAGGGAGACTGAAATTTGGAACTGAATCCACCTCCTTGCTGCAGAACAGAGCTGAGAACACGCTGATAAAATATTTGTGCAAAGAAGCAGTGTTACTTACACCCTATTTGAGTGGCTTCAGATAACCCAGTGAAAGCTTAATCTTATTGTTATATATTTAATGAAATGCCAACCAACTGCAGCACAATTATATATTTTTTGAAAGACAATAGGAAGCTACTTATAAATATTCACAGACATGTTTCAGACCAGGGTTGAGGACTGGTGTCCATCAAAGAAGAACCATGTCTCCATGCAACATTAATTTTTCATTGATAATAATTCATTAATAAAGTAAATGAATGAGTTGAAATGCAGGGGGAGAAGAATCAGGCTGTGAGATGAGGATAAGGTGGGTACACAAAGATTTTTGAGTGGCCTTGCAATGCTGTTCCTCTGATGGCTGCAGGGACCCTGACTCATATATATTTGTATAAATAAATGTATGTGTGTGTGTGTATGAATGATGAGTGGCTGTGTTGTGATGCTGCTGGGGAGGTGTTTGCTCACACAACCAGCACTGCTGGGAGTTGGCTGTGAGGAGCCAAAGATACAATTGCTGTGACTTTGTCCCTCCTGATGCTGGAAGTCAGAATCCAAGAACAATTCCTGCCTGGTTCTACGTTAGAAACCAACGATCTGTGTTTGGTGTGTGATCCAACAGTTACCGCAGAAACAGGGAAAAAAAACCTCCTTATTTTTTGCAGGTTTCAGACCAAATCTGGTGCCTGTAAAAGTTGCCATTTGTGAATTCCTGTGCTGTGGGTGTTGGGTTTAGGGATGTGGAAGGGAAAAGCTGCGAGGTGGGCTCTGAAGGGTGAAAGTCTATTATGAAAGTTTGACTGAATGAGGTGCCAGAATCACAGCTTAGCAGCAAAGCACTCTATGAAAGAACACTGAAAATGAATAAATTATATAACTGTAATGCATTTATAAGGCATAACAAAGCGTGCATAATATATTGGAGAGTTATCAGTTATGAAATTAAATTCTGGTGTACCGCTTGGGTATCAATTGTGTAGTGTTTCTCTCTTGTTTTCTGTCAACAGAGAAGATTCCTGTAAATAAATAAATGTGGAAAATTCTTCTATCGAATCTACAGAAATTAATAGAACATAATGTCATTATGTGTCATTAGTCAATGAATAACACCTTTTCTTTTCCTTTTTTTTAATCTGCTTTTCCAGTGAAAAATGTTGTTTGCTTTGGTTTTCTTTTTGAAATGCAAGCTATTATATTTTCCCTGTTTTCCTCTGTGAAAAATACTAAGTTCTCTGTGCTTTAAAGACCTAAGGCTGAAACTCTAAGCTTAGAAAATGTTGAAATATGTGGCTGGGGTTCCAGGTGTCTCTGCAGTAGGGCTGTCAGGTGGGTACCTGATGCTGAACAAAGCCTGGGAGGACAGAAGTGCAGAACAACAGAAAATACAAAAGAGCCTGAGCAGGAAAAGGGTGGGAAAAGGCAGGTTTAGATTAGATATCAGGAGAAAATCCTTACCTGTGAGGGTTGCCCAGAGAAGCTGTGGCTGCCCCATCCCTGGAAGTATCCAAGGCCAGGCTGGACAGGGCTTGGAGCAACCTGGGCTGGTGGAAGGTGTCCCTGCCCATGGTAGGGGAGTTGGAACTGAATGATTTTTAAGGTTCCTTCCAGCCTAAACCATTCTATGATTCTACAATTCTGTGTTTCTCCTAAAGTCTGGATATCAAAGAATTTTTGGAAAAAGAGACTGCTAAGAGGTGTGAAGTACATGAAGCCATCTGCTATTCTACCCTTAAAAAGGATGGAAAGAGGATAATAATCAGAGCTGGAAAATTCCTGAAGCAAATTACCCCTTCCTTTTCAGCTGTTATAAGCACCAAATGTCCTTAAAGGATCCCATCAATACAAACCCCTCCTGGTGTGGTCTAACTTCTGTCCAAAACACCCACCAGGACAAGTCTCTGTCCTGCCTAGTGGCAATAAGGCTGCCTAACTCCGCCATAGCTGGGGATTAAAACACTTATCAGTTTTAGTTGAAGTTCATCTATGCTTGACCTGATGTCTCATAATACATCCTGGGTAGGTTCTCTTTCCACCAAAATGCCCTGCAGCCTAAAAAAATATATGAAAATCTATTATCCAATGCACACATGCAGCAAAATGAGCCTTCAACATCTGCCTTCTGCAGGCAGCTGGCTGGTTTTCAGATGAAGTGATGCAGGTCAAAGCCCTGATGAACACAACCCATGGATGACCCAGGATGCTCCAGGAAAGGATGGGAGCAGCCCTTTGCTCTTGTCTGGGACCACCAGCTGTTTTCAGTCCACACCAACTACAGAAATGTGTTTATTCAACCCCCCTCCCACCCAAATTGGCAGTGCACAGGGTCAGGTGCCCTGTGCTCTCCTGCTGGGCATGATTCTATGGGAAATGAAAACTAAGAGAGGTTTTACTGTCCTAATGAACTTGCAGGTGGTATGTGCTGCTTTATGCACAGTGGTACTGAAGGCAGAGCCTGCAAATTTCTTTAGGAGGTAGTTTAGTTAACTTGCAATTATCTCTCTTGGAAAAGACAGTATGGCCCAAATTCTTTTCCATGAACTGGGGATTGCTGTGGTATAAATCACACACCTATAGAGCACTTAAATCTCCACAGTCCAGAAAAGCACAATTTAAAATCTGTATGTAGGAAGTTGTTTTCAAAGGTTAAGTTAAATGAGCCAACTGCCACTACACAAGGTAATTACAGATTTATTAAAAGTGTTGTATTCGTTCTACTCTCTTTGTTCTGTGGTGTAAGACAAGTCTAATTTTGTTTTAAAGATTAAAGGAACATTTGTTTTTTTGTAAACAAATCCCTAGCTGCTGTTACAAATTACATCATGCATAATCTTGACATGATAGATTGGGAGATATTTCAGTGCAACAATGCCAGTGCAATCGGAACAAGAACTGCAAGACTGAACAAAAATTGATGAATTGAGCACACAATATTTTGTATCTCATATCATAGCTTAATTACTGCTTCAATATGCATGGAATAAGAGAAGTAACTCAATTATAAAAGCTTATCAGCAAGACTTACAAAGAGTGAAATTCATGAGTGGATATTAAACTGACCTTAACTGACAAGCTTTCTTTTGAAATTATGTTTTCCTTCAGTGCTCATAATGCTTATTTACTCTGAAACCCTTTACGGAGCTGAGAAATCTGTTAATGGGCACTTGAAATTTCATGGTCGCGTTGGTATTGGCACAGCTCATGTCTTTTTGCCTCCATTCAATTTAACTCTGAGTTGCATTATTTTAAAAGATCAAAATTCACTGCAGTGAATTTTCACTGTCCCTGGATTTCACTTCTTCTAGGTAAGTCTTTGCTACTAATAATTTATACAATGACCTTACCCTGTTGTCCTTACAGTGAGTAATCCTGAATTTAGACAAGGATCATTATTTCCATTGTAATGCACAAGATGTGCTCTTGAAAAAATAAGTAGCTGGAAGGAGCTCTGAGTTGTAGGCTCCAGATAGTCCAGGAGTTCTGTGCCCACTGCAGTCAGGTGATTCTTAGCTATGAACCATAAGCTCTATTCTCATCACTACAAATAGGAGTTTAACATTTTGTTTTTCACAAACATCTGTCCTTGTTCTGCTTGATCTCATTAATGCTCATACAAAATGAATGGCAGTGGAGCCTGAGCATGCCCAGCGCAAGTTCTTTTACAAATCTGAGCATGAATTAGTGTAAAATGCTTTGCAGAATATGTTCAGCTCTGCCAGTTGCAAAATGCATGCAAGCAGAAGCCCTCCAAAGACAAAGAGCTGAACAAAGACACTGAGAAGTGCTACAGTTACCAGAATACCAAAAAGAAAATTCTAGATGAAATTTTATAGTTTTATAATTCTGTAATTTTGCAATACTCCCTCCCTTCATTGATTTAAAGCACTTTAAAACAGCAAAAGCTGTGTTTTCTTTCTAAATATTCACCTCCAAAAACACTTGATCAAAAAGGAAAGATATTTGGCTGATGAAACCCCTAATTCTGGCCATTATGTTGCAGTTCTCAGACTAATTCAGAATTATGATTTTCTACTTTAGCAGTGATCACCAGTGGAAGACAAGATGGATGAAAAAGAGAAGCAGGTGAGTGGAAATGTGTTCAGAAAACACAAGTGTGCAGCTAATCTGAACTGTCATTCCCCGTGGAGGTGAGTCCCTCTTTATGAGTATTTTGGTTTCCTCAGCCATCACCTCAGGGCATAGTCTGAGGCTTTACAGCAGGAACATCTCCTGGTCTATTTTGCAGGTCCACAAACTGGCTCTACCAAGTTATCAAGAAATCCACATATCCACCTCAAGAGTCTCCTCAAACACAGGACAATTAAAGAAACACAGGGAGAAGGGGATCACCACTGGACTCCTTTTGCTATTTAATCAGTTTAATTATCCATTACCCAAATTCTGCAGACATTTCTGGCCTGATTGGCTGCTGCCATTTATAATGTGCAGAGTCCCTGACAGCCAGACATGACCATGTGCATGGAAAATGGGACTCAAAAGATGGGAATATCCACAAAGTGACTCTTCACCTTTCCAACCAACACTGCAAAACTGAGAACTCTGAATTGAAGTTTTCTTCCAGCTGGAAAAGAATTTTCAGAAAAAGTTCATCCAGAGAAGTTCTTGCTATCCTGCTGCTGTCATTTTTTTCCCCATTCCCTCTCATATAAGAAATCCCTTACCAGGCATCAGTTGATCTGTTATGGAGTTCCAGGATTGATATTGTTTCCAGCACCACTTTCAGTATCTGACTTCTCATTCAATCAATTGATCTGTGTGAGTGATTTCCTCTTTCACTTGCTCCAGGCTTCTCCTCAGGACCAATCCTTCCCCTTCTACTCATTAATTCAGTGTCCACATCTGTGATCCCAAAGTCCAGGCTGGCAAGCAATGGCTCCTCCACAAAACACCGAGCACAGGGAAAGGAATGGCCACACGTTCATCGTGTGGCATATTTGCTACAAACTCTAAGACACAAATGTTGTTATCTCACTTTGACCTTTAGGTGCTGATTTTTATGGTTTTTGCTGCTACTTAGAAAAAGTGCTCTTACCACAGGCAGCAGAAATGGCTTTCTTACAGAAGACAATCTTCAGAGTTCTTTAATTTAACTTTCAATGAAGGTAGAATATGATAATTTATTATGAGTGCCTTTTGCATGGGCTTCCTCAAATATTTATAAACTCATTTAAATAAATAATACGGGAGTTTTAATAAACTGTTTATATTCACAAAAGGAATGTAATTTGCAGAAAGGACACTCAGGTGCAAGCGAACACAGACCACATGAATTAAAAATAATGGCTTGCATCAAAAGTTTATATGACCTTTTTACAAGTTGTCCAAGGCTGCTTTCTTGGGGTGAAAAAATGCTTCTATTGAGCTGGTTAAGCTGTGCACTGCATAGGCTATTTCAGGGAGCAAAAAAGAACAACTTTCTGTTAACTTGAGGATTCCCAAGATCAAGGTTTATTCAAAGAAACAAAATATATTAACTTAATTAACTATGTCTACAGAAGTCTCCTTTTTTCCCTTCTTTTTTTTTTCTTTCTTTTGTTTTAAAAACCAATTTTTACTGCATACTATTCTCAGGAATGAGAAAAAAGTTTTTCATTCATTGAGGGAAGTTTTCATTTATCCCTACAGCAGGTCATTATTTAATCAAGCCTTAGGTATCTAAGCCAGCCTGTGACCATCCTAATACGGTTAATAACAATAAAATCCTATTAACAAAAGGAATTACTGCACAGGAATGCAGCCAGCTCAAGCTTTCCCAGCCTGCCTGGGCAGCCGTGACTTCCTCTCTCCACCTCTGGAGCCAAGCTGAGCACACGGCTCTTGGAGGATGTCAGACTGAAGGGGAGGACTCTCTCCAGGCTCAGTTTTCTGCTGTAAATCCCTTTCTATTCAAATGTGGGGTATTCAGCTGGTGCTGAGTGAAGAGCCCCCTGAGCCGAGCTGGGCAGACCCCCTGGCATGGCAGGGCTGTAATGCTGCAGGGCAAACCTTCCCTGCCAGTGCAGGGCTGGCTCTCCATCACCCTGACAGCCCAGCCTGATGCCTGAATTCTGCCCTCTGACCTTATGGCACCAAGACAGAGAGATTGTGTCCTGCCATGCTTTAGTTGGTAAGTAATTGCTGTTGCTGGCCCCTGTCTGGGCAAGGCTGCCTTTCATCCCAGCGTCATTTATCCTCTTCAAGGTTAACTTTAAACCTTCCACAAGCCACCTAAGTGCAAACAGTGGACACAGCTCTGTTCAAAACAGAAACTATTGCAGATCCACAAGCTCCTCCTGTACTGTATTCTCCCTTGTTCCAGGTGCCACCCCTTTGAGGCACCACCTACTCCAGGCAGCATCAACTCAAAGTCATATCATGAAGTCAAACTTTTCACACAAATATAGTAGGTGGAAAGGAAACAGGCATTTTTCCCTCTCACCCCATCTATATAAGCACACACAGAGAAAAAGCTCCACCACATTTAGAAAGGCAATCACAGCTATTTCAAATACCAAACAAACTCAAGCTTATCTTGTAACTTCTTCTGCTATCTGAAAACTCAGGGGTGCTATGTTCTGCAAACACCTCCTCTTTGCATAAAGAACCAGCCAGCTCCAGCTCCAGCTCCAGCTCTGGAGAGAGTGTTAGCAACTAAACCAAGGCAGATAGCAGGGAAGGAGAGGAAAGAATGCAAATTTCACTGGGCACACTGTAATTACTAATTCATAGCAGAACAGATCACAGTATTTCACGCTTATCCCATGTAATTCAGTCACAGCAGTATTCATTTTACTATTAATTTTAATAGAATAATTACCTTTATAAAGAAGAAAGAAACTACTGTTACAGGGTCAGATCCTCAGGTGGGGAAGATATGGTGATTTATGCTAGTTTGATGAATTTTGTAATCTGCCTTTTCCCTTCCTTTGAAAGGAATTCAGTAATTGACAAGTTGCCAGACTTACAGAGATAATCTATGCTAAATGGAGCAAAATAAGAAGAAATGGTGAAGCAAAGAAATGCAAACACTTAATGGTAAAATTTGCATATCTGCATTTGAATGTTTATGTGTGTGCCTGCCTGGCAGACACACATCCACACACACACGGCCAAACAGCCAGCTTCCAGTTCATTCCCAACACTGTCTGGCGGGAGAAACAGTTCCCATAGTGACACACTGTGCTGAATTTATAATGTTACGTGTCCAGATTCAGCTCTGCAAAATGGCAAAGAGTTTGGGGTTCCAACAACATCCTTTCTGAATATTAGAACAGGGAAGGGTTTAGAGTAGGAGCTGCATAAATGACCTACAAAATAAGGGACAGCTATATTACTATCTCAAGGACCCAGAGAGATATGCAAACCACTTAAAAATTTTGCTCTTGGTCACCAGAAATATGTGATAGATACTTCATAACCCTCAGCTGTCATATGTTGTGTATTTTTGAGAATAAGCTTAGACCTTAACCCCCTGCCACTTACTGCCCTCACAGCCATTCTGTTTTTTCTCCTGTTTTTCCTGACATTTTTGCTTCCTTGTCCTTTTTCTTCTTCTTCCTGGCTCATAGGAGCAGATCTACCTTTTGGCTGTAATGGTGTGTCAGAAAGGAAGCAGAAGAAGGTAGAACTGGTCACCAGGAGCCGCTGAGCAGCCTTTGCATCTGCCTGGTCCTTAACCAGCTTCAGCTGCTGTAATTTAGATACTTCAAGGTGCTGCATTATATTGTAATGAGTTGCTTTGAGAATTACTACTGAGATTAATTGAATTTATGGCCCCATCCTGGAGTATGTGCCCTCTTGTTGTGATTAAGATAATCCACTGCTTGAAGTTACAATACATGTCAATTTTTGCAGTCAGCAGTGTTGGCATTGAAGTTTTTTACCTCAAAAAAAAAAAAAAAAAAAGAATATCAAGATAATTGNNNTTTCCTTTCTCTTTGCTAGGGTTTTATATTCAACTATTTTATTTCAGGCTTCTGTTTAAATTGAAACTACTGCAGCATTATATGCAAAGAGAAATCAATCTCAGAGGGGGAGAAAAGAAGAACCAAATATAGATTAAAAAGCTGCCTCTCCAAAGATTTTGAAATATGAGAAGCCTGGCTCTGCATGTAAGATTAATGACAGCTTCGTGTGTGATGAATAGTTCAGCTCGAATCAGGGGAAAGTTTTACCCTGAGTCTCTGCTGCTTCAGGTGTTGGAGCCCTGATGTCCCCCAGCCCTGCAGCAGCCGCACGGGCTCCTGATTGTGCCGCTCTGCACAGAGCAGTGAACAACAAAGAGAAATAATACCTGTGCTCATAATCAACCCACCTCACTTCATGACAAAAAAGTAATTTCTCTCCCTGGATAGCTTTCTTTTCGTTATTTTTATACATGGTAATATATCAGCTTTGTTGGCTTCTTATTAAGAAGCGCAGATGAGGCCCCGGTGGCAGGGGCTTGTCTCTCATCGTGGCCCATGAATGGGGCTATTCTTGTGCTTTAAATTGTAAGTATTTTTTTGAAGAATGGACAAAATGAATATTCAGTCACTGTGCATTCAGAAGCTCAATTCGTGGCTTGGGAGCATTCAAGACTTCAGTTCTGTGTTGGGAGCTCATGGGGAGACCTTCCAGCTCTGCCTCACAGGGAGCACCAGCCCTGGCCAGGGAAATGCAGAATGGCTTCTGCAAGGAAGTCTCTTTGATGGCTGATGTGCTTCAAGATTTTGTATTTTAATATAAATGAGTTATTCAAATGCTATCAGCATTTTTTTCATTAAAAAGCAGGTAGAAATAGTCAAATCAGGACGCCTTTTGACATCCAAAGGCATTTGTAGTGATGGGGAGGCTCATGCTGCATCATCACACCATAGTAGTTTCCTGTGTGATTTCAACACTTCCACTGCAAGGATCTCAAGGCAGTTCCAAACCCTGTCCTGACCTTGTAAAACCCTGGCAAGGTAGAAGGGAAAACATATTCTTGTCCCTGATCTCTATGAATTGCACAAGTTGCTCTGAAGGATGTGGCAGAAATGGCAAAAATATCCCTGACACTTCAGTGGAAATAACATGTTGCATTTGTGTTCTCTTTTTCAGAGAGAGAGAGAAGTAGAGGCAATTCTTTCCACTTTCTGGGGGCAGTGGAATAAAAAGGCACTCATGAATTTTCTAGGAATGTCTGCAACATTTTATATAGGTATAAAAATAAGGTTTTTCTAATAATAAAAAAATCTGACTTCAGAAAGAGCTCTTAATTTACACATTATTACATTTATTACTACTTTTTGGAGGGAAATTCTTCAAAAGCTAAAGAGTTACACAAACTTTTTCTTTAGAGTCTTTGTTTTTACTCTTGCTGTCTAAAGTAATGAATACAAGAAAATGAATTCTATAGTTGTCAGTACTTTTTGTTTTAAATTGTGGTTTTTAATTTAGAAAACCACTGAGGGCAAGTCATTTACATGTGTGCCCAAACACAGGGTTTAGATGATTTGCTGGGAGCCCTCAGTCTGAAAGTGAGATCCAAAATATCAGTTTGCACTAAGGAGAGGGACGGAGGAGCAGGTTATGTCTGCAACTTCAGTAGTGCAGCCTGGTGTGTTTGGGGTCTTCCTTCAGCAGTCTGCAACAGCCCCAAAGCATCCCCCAGCACGGTGCCAAAAATCCTCTCCTCATACAGATCTGAGGACATATTAAGGATGGGAGAAAAAACAATCTAGACAAACAGATAGCTGTGAAATAGATTACACACACACATATTTATAAAATTCTGTGTTTTCTTTTTTTTCTCACTGAAAGAGATGGGCAACAGGGACACACCTTTGCAGCATCATCTCCCCATGCAGAGATGCTGGAATATATCACAGTGAAGCTAAATCCCAGCAGCATTTCAGTAAGAGATTGCTAAACTCTAGTGAAGCAAAAAGGAGTCAGCTCAGCTCCACAGAGACAATATACTATGTGTTTAATATCCCTGAGGGTTGTCTGTGACCAGTCTCTCAGCATAGCTTTCTGCATTACATTTTTGCTCTGCAGGGGTAGAGGAACAAATGGGACTATCAGAAAGGGCCATAGATGCATCCTCTGTAATTTTAAGAAAACTCCAATTGTAAGAAGTCAGCCACATTGTATGCAAAAGAGGGTCTAAGTGTACTGGAATAAGATTGAAGACCTGATATTAGAATTGCAAGGCTGACATTTTTATGCTCTTACGGCTCTGTGGGTAGATGGAGGATAGGAAGGAGGAGGTGATGCCATCCCCTCCTGATGATGGCTTGCAAAGGCAAAAAGAGATTGTCATTTATGACAATACTGAGCATATCTTTATAAAATGCAGTTGCTTATTATTCAGGACAAAGACCTGGAAATCTCCTTGTTTTGCTGAAACTGTTGGAAAATGAGAGCACATACATAGTAGAGTCTCACAGTCATATTTCCAGTGATGCAATATAAAGACCTTCCCATTTTCAGCATGTTATACAGTTTTCCTGCAACCATAATTTGTTAGTTCTGCTGGCCATGAAACTAATGGCAAAGCTTCTTGCAGAAGCCAAAGCTTCCCTTCAGTTCCCCTTCAGTGGAGCCAGGCATGTTACACCTGCCAGTACTGATGTTCTGAGAAACTCCACCAAGGTGCCACTGCAACTTCAGACTGAATGACAAGACAGAACTGAAACTGGAGGCAAACACTCAGCTTGACAGTTATGCAAAAAAGAAATTATCCTTACCTGAAACTCCCAGAACTATCTTGCAAAGCCTCTGAAGAGCTGGAGGTTTTGGCAGGTTACTTTCTTTTTGTTTATTTTGGGTTTGGGGAGTTTGTTGTTGTTGTTGCTGCATGGACATTTTGGGTCATACCTAGAGTTACTGTCTGGTATAATTCCTTGTACTACACACAGCATGCCCCAGACACCAGCACACACAAACTAAGTCTGCTTTCCAAAATGTCTCATCTGAATATTTCTCAGGAAAGCGAGTTGTAAGCAGTAGATAACTTTCCAGGGATAAAAATGGTGTAAATACACTTCTGGATTGAGGGATCACAAGAAAAACCTCACAGCTTCAATCCTGATCCTTCCACAAACATAGCAGAGTGTAGACAGAGGAACACCAATTGCAGTCCCCAGCCTAACCATGATGTGAATCATATGTTACCACAGGCAAACTTCTGCCAAGGCTCTAAGCTATACAATATCAAATACTCAGATTAAAACAAAACCCCACTGCCCTGATGCACCTAGAAGGTGATGACTTCAACTATGGTTTACAATGTCAATGACACATGAGGGGAAAATTGAACATTAAATCCACCAACATTTCATAACCAGAAATGCAGTCTGTTATCTCGCTAATTTTGATCCTGTCTCTTTTCATCTTCTTCGTTTTAGCGGTGACTGGATCTGATTGAGAATTAGTTTGCTCCATTTAGTCCTAATTCATGTGTGTCTCAGAGACTTCCTACCTCGTCTTCCTGTCCTGCTGTGTCTACCAATAACACAATAACCTATAGTTTGCAAAGTTTTCATGATGCCAGCGAGTCAGAGAAGGAGCTTCAACTGTGCCAAACTACCCTCATAACCAACCTTAACACAAATGTTGTCTTATTATGCACCTCTCTTCCTCAGTGGGGCAGAATTGCTCCTGTAGAGCTTTTCATGGCAGTGGAGAGCAGTCTTTCCAGCCTACCACGCGTGTTAGCTTTCATTTGTACCAGCAGATCATGGAAGAAGAAACACAGATAATGTGTTAGTCTAGAAGCAATACACAAGGGATATCACAGACAGATTAATCTGGCGCCTCGAAGACAGCATAATTCATTTGGATGAAAAGGGGATTCTCCTCAGTGAGACAGAGAAAAATCTCCTTTTATCTTTTTCTTGGCAGAAGTGTGAAACACATGGAGAAGCTCTTTGTGGGAAGTGGGGAATGCTGTTATAACTGCTGACACCATCCTGGCCAGAGATACTCAATTAGCCCCACGTCCAATTTCCTTTTTGGCCAGAGACCTCCATGGGCACCTGGGCTCCCTGAATGTACAATAGGCACAGCACCACCTCTTTTATCTCCTCCCAATATAAGGACCAGTGGCGTGGTGAGCACCACTGGAAAGGCCAAAACAGGAGAGTTTCAGCCTCACTGGGGAGCTGGGACTGTGAGTCTTGCACAAGTCATGCTAATTTCTAGCACAGATGAACAAGTGTCTCCTCTGCAGAGGTTAAGACCAGGCCAGTGATGGTCACAGGACATCACTGTAGGTGGTACAGCTTCAGCACAGTCAAACTCTGCCCTCCAGCCTCCCCTTGCAAAATATATTATTGTAAGCACAGTTAATTTCTTGTAACTGTCAAGAGGCTTTATTTTTTCTTCTCCCCTGTGATGAATTCCCTGTTAGCCAGAATAATGTGACAAGGAGTAATTGTCAAAAAGGTAAATTCATACTCAGCTCTTTTGATGATTTGGTGGCTTTTGAATTTGCACAGGCAGCAAGCAATGATTTTTAAATATATAGGACTTGAATAAAAACAAATGTGCTCACAGTAAAATACTTGTTATCCACATTTCAGAATGAAGAGAGTTGTGGACAGATGTAGGTCAATATTTCAGACGAAGGATCACTGACTGTGGCTCAATTTTGAGGAGGGTAACTTGCCACTCCCTGAAGATACTTGGTTTTCAGAGCAAGTATAGGTCAAGTCTCTTAGAAAATGAGACTTCTGTGAAGGTCTGTTCATTTGGTACATCATTATGCTCCACTTCATAACAATCTCAAGTAGACTCTGCTCAACTCTAACTGCTATTTCTGCTGTAAAGATGAGCAAAATAGGCTATACTCATTTCTCATCAAGAACCTGAATCAACACTCCTGGAAAACTCCCATTAGCTTGAAAGTGAATTGCCTCGTGCCAATATAAAGTTATAAATATGGAGTAGCACCACTGGCAGAGAACTGACACTATTGTAAAATATGAGGTATGATTACCTTGGCCTGTTTTATTCCTTGTGCTGCTTCAGTAATACAGTTTCCAAGGCCCACCAAAATTTGCAGTAATTCCCTAATTTGCATCAGATGTCTGTCCTCCATTCAATGGCTTTTTAATGTCCCTGTAATCCCACTGAGCAGTGACACTGGGCACGCAGCTTTGGCAGGGGGTCACCTGGAACACAGGGTTTCCTTTGCAGCATTTTATTAGCAAAAGATGAACTAATGGAAAGAGTGCTCCAAGAGGTGTAAAAATAATAATAGCACTGAGATATTGATTTGTAAGGGATTGGGTTTAGATTACAGCAGGACAAGCAGTACTGCAATTCAACAGCAAGTAAAAAGTGGTATCTAAAATATTACTAGAGAGGGAAATGTGAGACAGAAGCAGCAACAAACTGACCAGCAGGCTGGAGTACAGAACAAAGTGTGTCATCAGAACAGGGAATCCAGAAAGTGAGCACAACACATCAGCTTGACACCAGACCTTGGTGAAGGCGATTGATTACAGTGGTGCTTTGCAGGCAGGGAAAATAAGAGAGATGAGCAACTCACCCAAACAAGCTGGGAAAAGAACCAAGAAGAAAAGTCAAGACCAAGGCTGTGGTCTTCATTTCCAGTGGCTGTAACATTGCATTTCCTTGGAAAAGGGAATGATACCAAAAGGTACTGGCTTGAGAATATTTCCCTGAGGACAGTGAGTGTGTGCATGGCTAGAGATGGGAATAGAGGCTGGAGAAATCCTGGAGGGAAATGGTGCTGCTGCAGCACCAGTGGGAGTGTAAAGACCAAAAGGGGCAGCTGAACCAAAACAGTTTGTGTCACTAAATCATGTTTGTTTCTTGGAGGGATGAAGATTAATCAAGACAGAACTGAAAGTGAGTCTTTGATAAAATGCTTAAGTGGCCACACTTGAACTACAAATTATTTGCATCAACTAGAGGATGAAACATTAGTTTTCCACTATGCTGCAGGAAATAGCAGCTTGCTAAATAACTCTTTTAGCTTTCCTCTGGCACCTATTGATTATATCCAATAGAAATTAAGAGTAGAAGGCAATTAAGTTCAAAATTTAATGGTGTTCTGCTCCTGTTAATTTACTGCCTGACCTGATCAATACATTACACTGGATAACAATCTATTCCAGCAAGGCTTGGTTTCTCCAGTGTCCCTTCCACGAAAATTACAACAATGTCAAACAACTAAATTTTAAGCAAATACTTCAAAAATAATAAACTAACATAAAAAATAATTAAAAATTGGATTATTCACTGTAGTGGTGAAAACAACAGCTTAAAACTAAATTGACTTTTGCAACACAGAGCTTGGACTTTGTCAAAATATTGGATAAGCTACAACCTCAGCCTCACATAACCTCCTGGAAATTGAAATCACACGCAGGTTTTAAACATCTCACACACACAGAGCAGTATAAAACCCCCACCCTTAGTCTAGAAGGCAAAATTGAAGTGGAAAAGTAGAGATCAATAGTAGTGAAAGAAATAAAATTGTGCTGTTGTTCTTTTTTCCCTACATAACACCTCAGGTCTCTAGGTGAATACATACAGCACAGGCTTTATGTATAGCAGGCTCTACCAAAATCTAGAAGTACCAAGTTGATTAGCATTAGCTTGCAGGTTGTTCTGGTCCCTCCTCCAAAACCTTGTAAGCACTTTTCAAATAACTAAGCCTCTTTCCCAAACCAAACAAGGACATGGTGGCATTTGTCACCTTCTTTTGTTCTCAGAGGCAGAACGTGCTGGGTCCCACAGTGTCACACAAAACTGGGTGGTCTTGGAGACCACAGAGATGCTCCTGCAATCCCTGTCCTGCAGGCATAATCCTTGGAAAGGACAATCCAGATATGAACTGTCACCAGCAGCCCAGCACGTGCCAAGCAAAGGAGCATTTCTCCAGAGAGCAGAATCATCAAGTGACTGACTCTCCCCACGTGTGTCTAAGTGCAGACATACATTCCTATGTAACTGGCTGAATTTCATCACTTTTTTGCCAAAATTCAACATGTCAGCAAAAAGTCAAAATAAAATATGATGAAGTTTTCTGAAAATATCCTCTTCACTGATCAGCTGCATCCCTACTGGCATTCACTGTGTAGCCAGCACATCATTAATCACTATGAAACATTTTCATTTATTTTGACACCAAAGAGAAATTGGAAGGAAGAGTATTTTTGGGTGGGAATGAAAAGCAGGCTGTAGGAATATCTTCTTTTACCTTAAGGTTTCCCCAGACTGACTGTTGAACAGGACCCTGTGGGTCTGCCCCCCATGCTTTGTGCTTTTATCTCATCCTTCTCAGGTACAGTAATTCTGATCTGAACAGTGCATGTCTTTAATGTATTTAATTACTGAATGTACTTTCACATTTCTAAGAAAGAAAAAAGGTCCAAATTTTTGAGGTTATTTCCTGCATCCAGTATTACCTACACAGCAAGTCTGCTCCCACTGTGCAGTGTGACTTCTCTTCACTCCTGTCTTCCCCACAGCCCAATTTTTCTTCTTTTCACTACACAATGCCTCTGCTCCTGCCCTTGCTGGATGCCTGCCTTGTTCTGCAGCATAAACAAGTAGATTGTGGTTTTTTGTATAGCCCCCTTGCTCTCTGAAAAGCTCCTGGGAAGAACCTCTCAACATCTATGGCATTGTTTTCTTAGTGAAAAATAATAAAAAAAAACCAAAACAAAAATAATTTGGTAATAATTCCAGGCACCTGTCATTTTTAGCTGAAAAATTATACAGGAAGCAGCAGCATCTGCATTCTTTGACGTATGGTAGTATGCCATGAAGTGAGCAAATACAAGGGTAGACATTACCAAAATATGTTGTACAAGCAGGACACTACACTAAGATGGCTGATTAGTATTCTACAGAAAGCTACAAGATTTCAGGAGAAGCTGGGAGAGCAAGTGCATGATCCATACCCTGAGCACAGGGATACTGTAGAAAGCCTTGCCCATAATTCTGCCCAAAACCTGTGGACTCAGCAGAGCCAGGAAGGGCCCTGCCTGGCCCTTCTACACCTTCTGAGATCTGCCAGCACTGCTGATGTCCCTGGCTACACATTTTTTCCAGCTCCATCACTATTAGACAGTAAAAATGTAAGAACACCAGAATAAAAATGCAGCAAAATTCAGCAAAATGACGTTAGTACTTCTTAAAATGGTAGAGGTATTCACCAGAAACACAGAGCTGGCACTCACAGGGGTGGTGAAGGTGCAGTGTAACAGGTCATTTAAACTCAGGAGTTCCTTGCAAGGTTTGTACCAAAGATGCACTGGTGAAAGTGAAGGAACACATTTATGACTTTGCATTTTTAGCAGCACTTTGTAAGAGAAACCAGTGCTTTGTATTTGCTTCTTATCTCACACTATGCAAAGCAGAGCCTAGCAAATGCTTCACAGTTAGCAATTTGTTTGATTTAGGACTGTATTTTGTGTCCATGAACAATCTGCTAGCTGAGTGTGTTAATTACACTTTGGTTATTTCAGCACTATGCAGTGAAAAAAAATAAAAAGGGGACAGTTTGCTATCCAGCTCCTGCACTTACATTTCAGTCATACACTTCTGAGAGTTTAATAGCTGAGTTAAGACAATTCTGCAACATTAATGCATGAAAATCACCCCAAACACGCTACAGACTGACAAACTGCTGAGGGCTTTGGGACCTACAAAGTATCCAGGTTGTATTCTGAGAGGAGGAAATGGAGA
>JAOXXN010000175.1:16081626-16120173 GCA_026770055.1 Myrmophylax atrothorax | reverse complement strand
CTACAGACTGACAAACTGCTGAGGGCTTTGGGACCTACAAAGTATCCAGGTTGTATTCTGAGAGGAGGAAATGGAGATGTGTCTGTGATCAATTGTATGGACAACTGATTCTCTGAAATCAATTAAACACTTGTTGACTTGCCCACCTCCAGTTGCAGTTGCCACATTAATTCACGTAGTTCAACACAATGGACAATCTCAGTGCTAGATGAGTGACTCCTATTTGAATTCTCTGCATCAGTCAAAACATTAATGATAAGTTTGCTTTCTTCAAGGATGTGTCTTCAAAATTCAGTGTGTAGTAACTTCAGATCCTTGTCCCTTAATTAAATGAGAGCACACTGTGGAGGGGCATTTTGCATCTTTACTTTATCATCCACTTCTTTTGTGTTGAAATCCTAATCCTACAAACCACATTCAAACCTTGTGAACTAGCTCCATGTTTATAGATGGAAGGTAACTTTGACAGAAGAGAAAGAGACTTGATGTTCAATGCAATTCTGTGATCCTATATTATCTATAGTGTGTTAGAGGCCCCTGTAGGCACACAGAATTTCACAGCCCTGGTGCAGCACAAATACAGATCTGATGCAGAAAAGATGTATGATGTGAATTAGCCATTTAGTATTATAGTCTTCCCTGGCACAGACAGATAATCGTTAGAATTACTGCAAGGATTTGGTGTGGGGGGATCCAGCACAGATGCCAACCCGACCCTAATGTTTCCCTAAGCTTCCCTTGGCCACTGAGTAGCTGGACACTGCTCCCATAAATTCCCTGAAGACAATGAGCAAGGATTAATAGCCAGTCACCATTCTGTTCATTTTCCTAAACTCAACAAACCATGCCCTCATTTGGCTCAAACTAACAGGTCTCTCTGGGTTTCAAGAGCCAGTTCACACCAACTGAAAATCTGCCCCTGGGTTCAACCACTTTCTGAATGCATTTTGGATGTTGTACTTGGGCCTCACATGTGGGCTCTGCTGCTCAAGGCAAAGATGGACCCAGTGCTTGTCTAAAGGCAGGGCATAAAGCTTCAAACCTTTTACCCCTGAGACAGCACACATCCTGCATCAGCTGGAACATCACTCCACACAGATGTAGTAAATGGCAGCAAAGTACTTTCTCTTGCAGCCACGCAGACTAGATACAGAAGAGACTTGTAGAGATCTCTCCCTCAGTATCGTTTGGAGTGGGCTACTGTGAGAGGAGCCTCCCTTAGCATTTCTGAAGCTTTTCTTGCCCCTAGATCTGCCACCTGTAGATTCACAGAGAGTGAATTGAGGTAGTTGTGCATGTAAAGCTGTGAAACCCCTTCTGGTTGTTCTCCATGCTCTCCAGGCAGCATTCCCAGTCCTTATGACACCTGAACTCACAGTTCTCACCTGCATGATCCTGTGTGTGGCTTCATCCCTGCAAGGGAATTTTCTCTAGGCTGTCTTTCCCCATTCAGTTTGTGCTTCCTTTTCCCTGCAGTGCCTGGCACACTGGCATGGTTGGCTTCCCTCCCTGCCTCAAAAATCCCTCACCAGTCTCTTTGCAGTGCTGTGATTAACACTTAATGCTACCTATCAGAGGAGAAAACTCCTACTGTTTTTCCATTTAGCCTCTAGTGTGCTTATTGCAAGTATTTGAGGGAAAGGTTATTCTCTTCTGTATAGAGGTGAAGTAATTATATGTTCCTGTGTGTCTTCACACTGCTCCCTGGCCGTGCCATTCCCTAATTTCACCATAGGGATGCTGCTGGTGCACCTTGGTTTGCTGTGAGGGCTCTGCCCCCTCTGTGTCAGCACTGAAATCTGTCAGCTGGGGCCTGGAAAAATGACCACCCCTCAGGTAGATGGAGATAGTGCTATGACTTATGTCTTTTCCCCCCTCTTAAGTAGAAAAAGAAAATGTTTTTCCTGCAGAAATTGGGATTTAAGTGAGCTCTCTGCACTTCATCAGGGGTGGATTAGTCAGCTGTTCTATAGGCTTGATATTAAAAAAGGTGGTTGCTTTGCTATGCAGGAAACCGCAATGTCAGTTGGAAAAGAAAGAAATCTAAGACACAGGTAGAGAGATGAATTATAGCTGAGATGAAGATGTACTCACATAAACCCACAGTCAGACGATCTCATTAGCTGCACCATCTTCACACCAGAAAGACATGATCATCTGTCTCCCTCTCCCTAATGCCTGGTGGAGGTTTGCACGAGGCAGGAACGGCGCAGCCCTCGCTGTGGCATTGGGAAGTGCCTCACTGGGGAGCCCTCCCTGCACACTGGCTCAGGGGGCTTCAGGTTTCAGCCTTGAACAACCTCCTCCTGTGTACCTTAATCACTGGAAACATCCACATGTGTCTGAACAGCACTGGGTGCTGTGATAAACCACCCATGGCAGGATGGCTCTGCAGCATGTGCACAGAAATATGTATATATAGATATATAGATATGCACATATATGCATAGATAAATATATATATACCCACACATAGATATGCTTGCACAAATACTTGCTCAGGGCCCCTCTACTCTCCCCAGGCTCCTCACTGATGGTGTGGGCTCAGGAGATGACACTGTGCTCTGACACAAAAGCTCACCCACCACGGGCAGGGTCACACACTTACCTCTGCTCTGCTCCCTCCTGCCCTGCAGGTGAGAAGGCAAACTAGTAATGAGAGCTGCTGTGCCTGGGTAAATGATCTAATTACTCTGCATCATCACTGCCAGTTTTGCTCTTGCTCCCCCTGAAGTAAGCACCTCTCAGGATCTGGCTGCGATTTCAGGGTGGCTGCAAGGGCGTTTCAAGAAGACATGTTTCTGGACAAAAGGAAAAGTCTTAAAATATTCGAGTACACAGTAAGGCTTCTCTACCTCTCTCTCTCTCCACACCTCCTTTTTTTTTAATAGCACATGTGATATTCTGTGATTTTTTTTTTTTTGAGTTTACTAAATGGGTGTCAGTGGGGAAGAGATACATTTTTTCCCTCCTTACAAATGAAGTCATCTGAATTCACCAAATAAAAATAAATATGAGCCTACTGCTCTGTTCCAGTGGTGCTGCAGAAGGACAGGGCTATAGATTTTCCCAGGAGTGTGGAATAATTCACCAAGGCTGCTCGTTATTCATATAGACAGTGCATTAATAATATGAGACCCTGAGATCTCTTCTTATCTAGGCCGAAGCACAGCTAGAGGGATGAGAAGCTGACTCCTTGGATTTCAAAAAGCATTTTTCCCCCATTCTTCAAGAAATAAGAATTGATTGAAAGTATTTTCACAGAGTGGGGAAAAAAGGCTTTCTGGTGATACCACCTAAAGTACACATTAGATAAATAGAAAACTATTGGCTTTGTGACTGTGAACTGTTTTCACTTGATGTAAGTGCTGATAGATACAGGATTATGTCTAACAAAGCATTTACTAAGGACCTGACCCAAAGTCAATAGAAGACTTTCATTTGACTCTACAAGGCTCGAATCCTGCTCTCAGTCCAGGGAGGACCAGGAGGTGTCTGTATATCCTGTGTCCATCTCTTAGTGGTGCAACCTGGGGGAGCACCAGTGCTGGGGGAGGATCCATGGGCTGAGGAGCAGCTCAGGGACCCATGAAAGGCTGTGCTGTACCTCTGTACTCAGGGAACACGGCACTCCTGCATGGATGCTCACTCTACAGCAGGCATCTTATCCATAATTTAAATAACTAAATTAGCTCATGTCAACAGCGTGGCTGCACTTACTGTCTGCCTAAAGAGTGGCATACCAGATATGACATTTTCATTTGTAGGTCCTGGGTGAAAGAAAGGAGGACAAAGACCACTAAACAGAACATGTGCTGGTGAATGATGTCCTGTCTGTTCTCCCACTCTTCTCCCACTATTGCATGTGGGATGAGCAGTACCAAACACCCAGCAGCGTGGCTGGAGAGGTGTGAGATGCTGGCCCAGAGAGGCATTAAAACTCATGGTACTCCTACTGTTCTTTAAGACTTGTGTTTGGCTTGATAATGCTGTCCTGATGGAGTCTGATCTAAATTCACACGGCCATGTGGTGGCTAGTGATGGATAATCCTCAAACTAATAGAAATCTGAAGTATGTACCTGCATGTTAATATTTCAAACACTGTGGAATGATCTGAAACTTGAGGTGATCCAAAGCCAATCTATGAGAAAGGGAAACACAGGATTAATTTAATTTTATTGTTCTTTATCACTGAATGATTTCCCTTTCCCCTGATGTATGACTGGTATAAAACAGGACAATAGCAGACCATGGAGAGCTAAAACCCTAGTCCTGCTGCCTGAGAGTTAATGCTTCAAATCCTATGTTGCAGACAACATGAAATCAGATCACCTCAGATCTCTGCAGAGACTTTTCTTACAAGGAATAATTTAGAGGGAGAGATGCTGACCAGCATTTCAGTAGCAACTTCCTTTTTCCTCATTGGTTTTGACCAGTGTTAAAACCACCTCATTTCCTAAAAGCACTGGCAACATGCACAACCTGCATGAAAATCCCCTTGTGCCTGATTTCAAAAGCCAGTGCAGGTGCTTTCCTGTTATTCCAGATTCTGTGGTCCAACAAATTTCACAGATAATTATGCAAGAAATATGAGGTTGTCTGTAAGAGAGTTTTAAATGGACTGGAAGAAGATTGAAGGGAAGGAAACAGAAAAACTGAAACATTGCAAAAAGTGAGTTGGAAACCATCATTGTACCATAGTAAACTTTGGTATAGCTGAACAAATATATTATTCCAAAGCATCAAAGAACATACAGACATAACCACTGTATAGAATGGTTCAATACCACTTTAAAGGGTATATAACAAAATACACTAGTCCCAGTATAAAAGTGACAGTAAATTATAAGTATCTGGTATTCTTATTACATTGTTATAGTAATGATAGGAAGTATTAAGACTGAGAGAATATTGTCAGGGCTTTTCTATTAATATTTACTCAGTAACCCTGTGGGCTCACTTGGCCTCTGTCCCCCTCTCCTTCACCCTAGATCACAGAAAAGGTCCAATTAAACTTCCATGTTGTTTAAATTGAGTACTAAAAGGAACCGGTTAAAAACCCCAAAATAACAGACAGAACAAAGAAAAAATAAATGAGGCAGCCACAGGACTTTCACTAATGGAAGCAACCAAAGAATTCTGCAAGCCAGGTGTAGACAAGCCATAAAGAATAATTAAAAAACCCCAGACATAAGTGTATTAATTACTTCTCTGCTGCCACTTTGTTGCTCTGTAGCTCACATGGCCAACACTATTCATGTCACAGAAGAAAATCTGAGCCTATTCAGAAAGGTGACATCAATTTTGCATGAAGATTAGGTCAATGAAGAATGAGAGGTGGACATTACAGTCCTGACCCAAATATGACAGTCTTGGTATAGCCTTTACATTTGATACTGTCACAACAAAGTTATTTTGAAATTATGACACCCTGTATGATGCCAAGATCTGGTGAAACCACCAAACCTGGAGCAGTCTGCTGAAGAAAGAGTCTTGAGTTGCAAGCAAAAACAAAGGCAAAATGCCTTTTCGGGATGCAGTGTGAAGGCAAGTGCTTCAATAACATATAAAAATTTTGAAAATATGCTGAGTACATCTAGAAGAGGTTCAAATAGCCATTTTAAAGGTATTTAAAAGTCACATTTTTTTCATCAGGGCTTCATTACGCTTTCTACACTGAGAAGGAGAGTAGAGCAGGAAAAGGACAATCTCATGAAATAATGTAGAAGATTAGGAATCCCAGAGATTTGTGCAGGCCCCTGAGGGCCTTCAGGAGTCCACTGGACATACTCGACACTGCTCTCCCCTCAGTAAGGGTTCCTCTCAAACTCCTGTAACACATAATGAAGTAAATCCATTTGGGACTTGCTCTGGAGAGGTATTGGGGCAAATGGAGAAAATAATAACAGCCATGGCAGAGAGCTGAACAGATTGATGCCCATGGTATGTGCTACTGCCAAGTGGCAGGCAAGATAAATTGTAGGGAATGAAGGGAGCATTCAAAGCCATCCTTCAAACAAAAAAGATGTTGAAGTAGCGAAGGGAATCATGAAAGTAAATGTGGAACAGAAGGTGCAAAGAAACAGAAATTGGAATCTTTTTTTCATGACAAGATTTGGCTTTTGTTTTGCTCTTGTTGTTGCTACTACATAATTCATTGCTGATTTTAGGCAGGTTTTAGGACAGTGTCTACGGAATGAGCCACAAGGAATCATTTATAACTTCCGAGGCTTCCACAACCTGGCTTCACTATACTTTTTTAAGACGAGGCCCCAAAGAAAAAGTTTGCTGGATGGGGTAGGAAGTGATTCTTGGAAATACACAGCAGCTTCCCACCCTTTGTAGTACAAATGACACAACCCCAGCCTGAATTTCAGCTCATTCAGGAGGAGGACCAAGTTGTGTGCACTATGATGGTATGTTACCTGTGAGGAGATCTCACAACAAAAGGATGAAAGCACTATTTCCCTCCCTAATACTTATTAAAAAGGTTAAGCTGACACCTACATAGACTTGTACTCTCTTTTAAACAGAAAACAAAGCCAGCTCTCACACAGTCCCACCCACACAGCCCAACTGTGTCCTGGAGCCATAGCTGGCAGGAGTGGAAGGCAATGCAATCCCTCCTCTGTAACATGAACTCAAACTGTCAAAGAGTTAGCCCTGATGAGGTGTTTTCTGATGATTAGTCACAGTTTGGCCAATGGTATAAACAGGGCAACACTAAGTTCAGCTTCATTTATGTATATTAAGCAGCCATTAGGTAGAGATGGCTCGATGTGATAATCAACCACAGATGGGAACCAAAATGACAACCTGGGGTCTCCCAGTCCTTGTCACCTCTCAGAGGTGATTGGTCTCTCTAGGTGTGAATATACTGCTGTACCTGAACATCTGTGGATATTTTGTTAATGGACCCAAGCAAGCTTTCTTAGTGACACATTATGGCTTAAAATCATATACATTTACATAGTGCAAAACCTAGTGTGAGATTAAATGGTCTTAATCCTTTGAACAGGGTAGATAATGAAGGTAGAAAGTTGCAGATGACCTTTTGAAATGCCCTCACATACAAAAGAAACAGCAAATCCCAAATCTTTGTGTGAGTAGAAGTTCTGACGCCAATGGGACTCCCTTGGGAAGTTTTGGAAGTTTGCCTTAGTGAGAACAGAACCACCAAACAGGACAAAGTTTTGACTTAAATCTGGTCAGTATGTCAAAAGTCACAAAGCAAGGCCTGAGATAAAACAAAGGCCAAAGAAAATGTCTCTTGGATTAACTTTTACGAGCAGCATATTGGGCTTTTGAACCATTCACCAGCCTCCTACAAAAGCTGCAATGGGCTGACTACAACAACTGAACTTGAAAGGGGAAGACATTCCTTTGTAGTTCAGGTTTGCTGGCTTTGAAGTCACAGTGAGTCTTACCAGTGACTTCAATGGGACTTGCTTTACACTTTTATATTAGCCATTGTTTTATCCTCTCTCCTTTCAAAATTCCAGACAATAACATTTCTTTTTATTGTAATCCTGACAGAGCAATTAGGCTTCAGTCCACACCTGCACCCACTCTTTTCTTAACACAGCATTCTTTGAGCTTCTCTTCTCTGAAGAGAGTTGTGAGAACTGAATTAATGGTGTCTCTCTGCTCTGTCCACTGCCCCTGCTTTTCATGACCTGCTAAAGAACATGAAATTCTTCAAGGCTTGTACAGCTGATCTTTGGTTAAGACAAGCTGTAGCTATCACCTACAGTTTTCAGAGTGTGCTTAGTAGAAAAAGGAAGGATTTTTTTATCAGGGTAATTAAGCAATAACAGAATGACAGAACGTGGATTAAACTATAATCATTCACAGGTGCATGCATAGCATGATTTTAGTCATGAGTTCAGAAGCTGAATTGCATTCCCAGTATAACAAGCTATAAAATACTGCTTTATAATTTAAAATTTTGGAAATAAAACATTTCTTTTGTATCTTTAATATATAAACCAGATAAGCACATGCCACAAATACCTCCTGAGAAAATATGAGTTTCTCATTCCTCCAAGGCACCCCCAGCTCTCATCTTTTTGGTGTCAAATGTGCAAGACACTGAGTTTTGCCTGCACAACCCTCCATTCCACAACACCCACCAATGCTGGGCTACAGCAGGAGCACTCCCTGCTCCATTCTAGTGCCTTTGCAGCCTGTGACTGAGGAAAGGTACTCAGAAAAAAAACATTTTTCCCAAAGTTTTTTCATACAGCTCCCCCTCTCGCCCACCTGGGAGGAAGCTGAATGCCAAATGACCAACCCAAAGACTTGACTGCTTCCAATACCTGCAGAGACACCACCACCCCTGGAAGTCCAGCCATGGGAAGGGTGAGGAGAGCTCAGTGCAGAGTCTACTTCAGCTGCAGCCAAAACAACCAGTGGCCTTTGAAGCACCTTTGGGCTGTGGGTTGGTACAAACAATGGCACAGCACGTTCACCATAAAGAACAGTGAAGGATTTTCACAAGATACCCCACGAAGCTGCTGCCCAGAGGGGTTCTGCAACAGGGAGCAGCTTGTTTGGGAAGGGTAACTAATGGGATTAGTACCACTTACTCCTCATCTTCTTATGTGATTTATATTTTGCTAAGCACTTCCAAACCGTGTCTCTCTCCCCAGCTGCTGAGTGGTTTCACCTTGCAGCAGTGCCAGGGGAGCTCCAGAGAGGAAAACACCCTGTGGAGCTAGACCTGATGTGAAACCCAGAGACAAATAACATGATGCTTTTGCTTCAGCAAAAAAAAAATCCCTGTGACAAGCAACAGTACCATTGATTTCCAAAGCCAAAATTTTTTTCCATCTTTCTGTAATGTTTGTTTCAAGACAAGAATGCAAGATTCATTTCTTTATCTTATTTTGCCACTGACTTTTGAAATGGATAATTAAATCGAAACGGATGACAGTTGTCCTTTGAAATATTTATGTATCAAAACTGATGTGGCACTGATGGGGTCCCATGAAGTGATGCCAGGGATAATTTTGTCCAGTTATTTATTAAGGGCTTGATCCTGCCCCAGAATCTCTTCTAAAATGTCCTATGCTGGCTACTATACTCCCAGTTTTTTGGTAAATCTCAACATGACCCATGTGCACAGAACCATGCACTAAAGCAGCAGGAGGGTGGTCTAAATATGTATTTATGCTTATAGATTTTCCTGTATTGTCAAAAAAGAACACAACAAAATTCCTATGCATAATCTACAGACTCACAGCTGGATAGTACACAAACAGAGACATATATACAGGAGGAAGTACTTGCCATCAACACAGGAAGGTCTGTTTCTTGTAGTCCCAGCCACTTTCCCAGGTAGACAGGAGCATTTTACTGTTTGTGATCTTTCCTCAATTCGATTCTTATTACAGCATCTGTGTGCTGCTATAACTTCACACGTTCCTCCTTCTGGCAAAAAAAAAAAAAAAAAAAAGGAAAGAAAGAAAAAAGAAAAGAAAAGAAAAAAGAGAATATTGACACTCTGATTAGGAAGAGCAGCAGTGGCTAATCAAAGCACCCAGGCGTGCTCCTGTCTGTGACTCTGCCTGGCTTCTGTGCAGGTGGGATTACAACATTATTTCTCCTGTTATTGTGCTCCCAAATAAGCCAGGTGCTGCTACACCTCCTTCTTAATAGAAAATGTAGATAAATGTCCCTTGCCCGTCTTATATTAGAAGCTTCTCTGACATCCACATAATTTTTGGCCTAAAAATGATTGTCTCAAGGTCTGAGCCTGAAGAAATGTAGATGAAATGCTACAGAAAATACACAACTGTTGGCTGATTTTATGCTTTTAACATTGGGGGCCTCTTCCCCAAATATTCTCTTGTACAGGGACAGGGACTAAGGGAACCCACCTAGAAATAAGATTTTTCTCCAAATATTTGATTCTGTGCTAGTACTTAGCCCTTAGGGAATGACAGCGAGTCTCTCCAAATCACACTATGGTCCAACAGCACTTCCCTTTGCTACCCCACTCACTAAATAGGCAGTTTTAAGGCAGGAAACATTCCCATTGTGTGCAAGATCACCAGGCGTAATTTGTTTTCTCCCTAACTCTTCTTTATGAACATTTGCTATAGTTGTATTAGATGGAGAACATAGAGGAGTGATGGCCAGATAGACAGTGGCCTTGGTTTTTATGAATAGTTGGTGTTTGTGGCACATGCTGAGCACAGAAATGACATGTCAGGTGTGCCATTCCCCTTCACCTCAGCACTGCAGTGCAAGGAGACAAACACCACAGTGGGTTAATGCACTGCCCAGGTAATTCCTCCATTCCTCAGTTCAGATGGTATTTAGCTCATAATCACTGAGTGTTTAATAGTGTCAGTCTGTTCCACACAGATATTTGGCTACTTTATGAAACTGCAGCATAAATTTGGCAGGATTTGTTTAAACTTAGTACAGAGCCTCATGCACGGCCCACTAAAGAACAGAATGGGTAAGAAGCTTTTCCAGAAGAGCATTATTTCTTCATGCCATTATGAATTGCTAACTGTACAGTGCTTTGGCAATATCACATTATTCATGTATTTGCTTTTCACTCTTTTTGAAACAATATTGAGAGCTTTTGAACACCACAGTACCCTGCAGGCAGGTGGGAGGATAAGCTGTGTGGAGATGCTCATCCAGCTCTGGTTGTGAACAGTGGGCTTTGGTAGAGGTTTGGGAGTCCAGTGGCATCTCCCTGCTCAGGACAGAGTTCTGTTACCTGAAGGTTCAACAAATGTGACATTTCTGTAGTGAAGCACTGGGGAAGGTGGGCAGGGAGGAATCTCTTGCCTGCGTGTTAAGGTCATATGGTGATGTGAAATAAGGTGTACCTGCAGTATTAAGAGGTACAAACAACAAAAACCAATGAGCACACACAAAGTGTGGAAATGTTTTATAATACTAAATTTTAAAACCTCTGACCTTCCAGGGTGAGTCAGTGGATGAAAGTCTGTGAACATCCTTTAGGGCAAATGAACTTGGGTTGTGTGATTATGGGGTTCAGCACTAATGAATCTGCAAACATGAGACTATCTAAGAAATATTTAAGTCATCTGGACAGACATGCTGCTGAACTCATTAGTTATTAGGGGCATTTGGCCTGCTGACACAAGGTTTTTGAAAGCCAATAGGTGTCAGAGAAGAGAGATCCCAACAATTAAGAGAGCCATCATCTGACAAACAGTCTTTGAAGTGTCTCTTAGGAGTAAGAGGAATTGTGATAATCGACTCAGCCCCAAATGTTTGCATTTGCTATGAAATAATCCTTCACATAAACTCCCTGTTTCCCCATCCAAATCATATTGAAGGCAATGAAGAGATTCTCATTGGTTTAATCCATCTTATGGTCATGCCTTAGGAGGAGAAAGATTTGTGATTTTATTGATTGCAACCCCAACAGTAAAGATAATGTACGTAGTAATAAGCATTTCTAATTTTAGACTGCATAGACTACATGGTAAATATCTGTGAATAACCCAAATGCTTCATTTTCTCTATTAATTTGCTGTGTGAGTACTAATAACCACATGAGCTAGTCTTGCCTATTTGGTTATCTATTCAAAATAATGGGTTGTGGTGGAGGAGCTTTATAACACCTTTAATTGTTATGTGGAAGCTCAAGTTGCTGAAGCAATAAAGAATGTAGCTCAAAGTGTATAGTTATTTAGGAGGGGCAAAACATAATGAAACTATAAAAGCAATGATAAAACACTTTTTTTTTTTTAACTGCTAGACAGTTAACTACATTAATTGGAAGTTTTATCTGCATGGACTATAACTGTGTGCAAATAATAATTATAATAATTGAAAGACCCTTCCCAGCGCTGAGACAAGAAAAAAAATGCATCTCACATGGAGAAGGTTCTGTACATTACATGCCCTGTTTTCCTGGAAAATTCATTTTGTGGGATCAGATTTTTTCATTAAAGCACATTTAGCCTATGAATGACTGTCAGGTAGTATTGCCTGCAATGTGTTTTGCTGCTTTATTTTTCACCAATGATGCATATACATGTTAGACTTTTAAAAAGCCATATACAAAATGGGAATAGAGGTACCAGACAGATACAAATGGACACAGTGAGACTGGAAAAAAACCTTATTGGAAAAGCACACCCTTGACTGCATTATTCATATGAATGTACATACCACAAATACACTGGGGGTGGGAGGTTCAACTTAAATCTCTATTTCAGCTGTATAAATGAGGAAACTAATTAGAGTGGGGAGAAGAACATGAATTAGTCTCCAGTTTGCACTGAAAAACATTAAAGCTGTTCAGATCTGTATGCAAAGTACCTTTTCATTCTGTGAATTTTAGTTTTTATTTCTTACTTCTTCTTCAGGGAGAGGGGGAGCACCAAGAAATGTCCTAATACCAGTATCTGAGGACTTCAGCTCCTACCAGAGGTGTTTTTTTTCTCAGTGGTTCATCTGGATTATGGGAAGGTCTGGTGAGATATTACAGTGCTGGGAGTCCTGAAAAAAATGTGAATTATTGACCTGATAGGCTGTGAGTGCAGCAAAAGTTTGAATCCTTGTCATGAAACCCAGAAATGTCTTTTTTTTCTTGAAGTTTATGGTCTACTGAGCTATGGTAGCTTCGGGCTTTGATTCCAGAGTAACAGCTTCATCCAACCCATCAAGTCAATAGGGGATTTGCCATTGAACTTAAAAGGAAAGGAAAGAGCCCTAAAATCCTCTAAGTAAGTGTCTTCTGAATGTTTTGTTGGCAGTCAAATTTCATGAAATGGCTGCTTTATCCACCTGGCAAGAAAAATATCTCTTTTTTTCTTTTTTTTTTTAATAATTCCCTCCTGCCCCAAGAAAATCAGAAAAAGATTAGAAATGGAATAGGAACTTGCAGATCAGGAATAGCTTTGATCTTCCTTCAAGGAGCTTCAAAGATGAATGAAAACATCCTTACATGACTTATATCCTCTTCACACCAGACATTAGCAGGACTTGATAGTAAGAACAGCTGATCCTTTCTGAGCACTCGGTGCACAGGATGCCCTCAACTTTGCAGGAAGGAAATGTGACACCTACCAAAGCCAGAGGGACAGAACTGGCTGCCAGGAAGGATTCTGGGATGTTGCAGATGACAACTATCTGTGCCATTGCACTCTTTTCATATTTCCTAGCCTTCCAGAAAACTCTGTTCTGCACAGGCTTAAAATACAAAAGTGTAGAAATAATACAACATTCTTACTGTGAAACAGGGACAACTGTTTGTTAGCCCTGCCAATGGGTTAATTCTAATTGGAGGACACTAAACTGCTGAATTCATGTTCTTTTTTTGTCTCTGGTATAAAGCCACCTTGAGTTTGCACACCGTAGAGTGAAATATTTTATCTTAAGTATCAGCCTGCTGTGGGAGGCTGTGATTTAAAATATCTAATCACCTACAGGGTCTGAGTGCATGCCTGGCAGAAGCCAAAAAGCCATCTTCTAGTCATCTCTGGGCTTTATATCTCTAGCTGAGAGGTAATAATAAAAGCATATTTTGCACTTCAGAATTATAACTCGCCTCTGTATTCTAGCCCAGCCTGAACTTATCAGTAAACAAACATAAAGAAGGCAAACAGCACTACTGATTTGTGTTATACATTGTGGAAATCATTAACTATGACTCAGGTAGCAAAACGTATACGTTCTCTCTTTGACAGTGATGACAATTTAATAGTATTTGACTCTGCTGAGTTACATGGAGCATCCTGCAGCAATGAGAGAGGCTGTTTATCAAAATGATAAACATGTTTTCATTTCTTCCTTGGCTGCATGTATGTGATCAGAAGTCTAAGGCCATCAAGAATTCACTCATTCTGGCCACCAGACAGGCATTAAGCTATTCAGGACCATCTGTGCTTGAAATGAGTTCCACTTAATGGACCTTCCTAGGGCAGGTCAATCATAATGAATGCATGTGAGCATGAATGCATGAGCAGAGCATTGCTGGGGTGAGGCTTCTTGGGCCGTTTGGTGGTGGCACAGGTGGTTGGTAGATAAGATATTTCTTCCTTTTCGGGGTCATTGGCCTAGTGATTTTAGAATTCAGATCCTCTGTTTGCCTCCAGCTCATTGTCAATGCACCTCACAGCCTAATCCATGTGAAGGTTGTTGTAAGAACTTGTTCATGTTACTTGCAATAAAATAGCGATACCCAAACAACTTGCCAGGCTTTGCTGCCACATCTGACTGTGTTACACCATCAGCAACTCACTTGGGGAAAACAAGCAAAAGAAAGGATATGCACCAATTTTATCAACATTTCCAGGCAGTTCATTAGGACCATAGCTCGTTTATGATAACTCTATTTATACAGCTTCAACTAGCCGGTCAAGTGCCAGTGCTATCATCCTATTAAGGTCATATACCCATATGTTATTCTGGTAAGTGCTTAAGTATATGCAGAGGCTGCTAGACCCAGGAGATCAGAGAAAATTTAAAAGAGAATTAAAGTTCTATAGACTTCGAGCAAACATTGAAGAGTGTGACAGTAAAAATTCTTCTGACGCTTCCGACTTTCTGAAAAAGTGCTTACAGAAAGTAATGGGTAAAAAAATTTGCACTCTTGCCACCTTGTGTCTTTATACAAACAACTGAGAGAAAGAAAAAACCAACCCAGTTACAGCCATTTGTACATTTACTATAAAGAATTCAGGTTTGGGGGCTGCAGTTTAAAGAGTTTTCAGTTTGAATAAGCTTTGGAAACTTCCCAGGTGTAATTAATACATTCATAAGCTTTAATCAAAATGTTTATGCCAGCTAATGTGCCAGAACTACAGACTACACTGTGCACAGGGGAAAATACTATACTTTACTTTAAGAAATAATAAGCCACTACGATGGTACTTACAAAATAACATTTTTGCTTCTGACAGGAATGTGTAACAGATGGAAAAACAAAGTCCCATGTTACTCCACGAGCCGCTTCATAAGTGAACAAATAAAAGACTCCTCATACCCACAGTGCAATTACTCTCCAATTTTTCTTTTACATATAATCCACTGACATTCTCTATCTGCTCCAGAAGGAAAAGGATCAAGCTTACAGGATGCATTTGCAGAGCAATCAGGGAGGGCTTATGGTTTTCACTCATTTTTATGAGGACAAGGCTAACTGCCCCTCACCTGCCAGGCTGCCCTGAGTTCCAAAGAAGCCACAAAAGAGCTGAATTTGACCCATGAACTTCATGTCACACAAAGGTATCATCAAAGAATTGACTTAAGTACAGAATGTTAGCCTTACACCATAATTAATTCTTTCCCATTATGATAACTGATATAAATAGATTAATGGGCTACTCATTATGTACAGAATTACCTTAACTGTGGGAATTTGTGATGCTCCACATATGCTCTGCAAACCTCCTGGTTATATATGGGAATTTTTTTTTTTTTGCCCAGTGGATCAGAATTGACTGCAGTGGTCTGTTTCCTAAATTTCTATTTATTTTTTCATTATGCATGATATATATTATTTTCTTTTGGGGAAGACTCTATGCAACAACAGCAACCATAAGCGACTCCCACTGTGGGTCATTAAGTTTGAGGTTGGGATATTATTTTCTCAAATGCTGCTGCTATGAAAGGGTTCTGGAGACACAGGGTATCTCCTCTAAAGAAGCTTCTATTTCTTTACAAAAGACCAGAACAAGTAGTTTCATGAGGAAGGTGGTTACTGAAATCCGTCTTCCCTTGGAAATGCACCTTGGGCTAAACTTTCAAATCATAGTGAGGTTCTTCTGATGTTTAGGTCACTTAAAAGAGTGACTCACGGAGGCCACAGCTCAGCTAACAGCCCCCAGGACCCTTTCCAGGTCAGTGGTTCAACATCCTGTAGGTTCAGACCCCAGTTTCCACATCTTTGGTACAACACTCCAATTTCCAGTAATACAATAATGTTATTTCACCCCTGGTCAGAGTGTGGAGAAGAGATGCTGAACAAAGCAGGTGAGTTACACCTGGAAATTCATTTCACTCTGAGCCAAAGTTCTGACTTTGGAGTCAGAATTCAAGAGCTACGAGGGGCAATGTGCATTCAGCACAGGCATTTCTGGTTATTTATGGTGCTATGAGCTAACTTCCTAAGAGCAGTTTTGACAGAAAAGCCATTCTCATGAAATCAAACTTTCTTACGAAAATCCACAGCAAAAGAACTTCTAGAGGAAAATAGTGTCTTTAAAATATTTTGTTCAGAAGAATTTTAATATTTCAGTTGAATATTAACTTCTTTTTTTCCATTTGTATTTATTTCCCATTCAGTATAATATAGGAGAAACAGGGATATGCACAGCTCTAATTAGCACATGGATTTGTAGTCTTTTACAATTTTCTACTAATGCTCTCTGCCATCAGCCACAGGAGGCTTTTTATCTGAGAGATTTACAGATTCTTATACTTAGCCGTGAATAGACTCTGATCCTCATGAACTGGTTTATTCACAGAAATTAAAAATAGGTATTTTTTTGTGGATGGATTCTACTCTTGAATTCACAAAGAAAACTCAGAGCACACCAACGTACGAGATGTGATTGGATCTAGGGCTGGCTCATGGATTTCCATATCAAACCAATATACACACTAGAGAATAGGTTTTTTACTAAAGAGCCTTGCAAATTGATCTCCTGAGGAATTTGCACAGGGCCTTATTCTTATGCATATTAAAAAAAGGAAAGAAAATATTTTATAGATGAATCAAAGGAAAAATGGTATCCAGAAAACAAGGCAGCCTTGGAGCAGCTCCTGCCTCTGGCACATTGCACTCCACCAGCAGTGAGTAAAACCAGAGTGGCTGAGGAAGGCAAGGGGACAACAGGGCAGGAGAGGTTGGACAGGAATGCTGATGAGGAACTTGCTCCTGGCTGTTCCTGGAGCAGAGTTGTGGGTGGTGTTAATCGTGATTTTGCATGCACGTGCATGGTGTGCACAGGACAGACAGAATGCAGGAGAACATCCCACCTGTTGTGTGTGTACATTGGCCCTGAGGGCTCCCTGCCAGGGCTGTGCCCACACCCCACACATCTGATTGCTTTTCTGTCCCAGGGACTCTGGCAAGTGAATTGTAATAAGTACTATCAGCATTCTTGTATTGATGAATCACAAACCCCAGATATGTAACTCACGAGGCAGGCAAGAATCCAATGTTCTCTTAGTGGGGATCTTCAGTCTTTTAATGAGATTTTTTTGCTTCAAAGGGAGATCAACTTACAGTAAGTTTGAGAAATGGAGGTTAGAAATTAGAAGTCTTGGTGGGATTTACAGCTCTGGAATGCCATTAAGAGATGTATATGAAGAGGCAGAGCTTAATTCAAACAGAGCAGAATGTTATTTTTGAGACATAAGTTCCATATCAAAAAGTAATAAGCATTATGATTCTAAATTTCATTGACTTCAGTGAGATATGACACTCCTAGAGGTCTATATCACTTGTAAATAGGATGTCTCGGTCTAAATGATGTATGCTAGCAAGGCTGAGCACAAAAACTGCGAGCATCTTTTAAAAAAATCTTGCTCTCAGTCACTTGGGTGGTTTGGAAAATTTAATATTTGATATGTCAGAGAAGATAAAAGAAAAAGTTTGGACAAAATAGATGTTATATGTCTGCATTCAAGCAGTGCTCCTCCTAAAATTTAAACTGCAGGCAGCAGTATAAACTAGAGATTAAAAAGACCTGCTGTGCTATTCTGATCATTGCTTTGCAGCTGCGCAGTTCTTGCCCAGAACAAATTTTCTGTGTATCAAAGCTGGGGAGAAATGAACAGTTCCAATGTTGACATCTCTAGTTCCTTGCCAGAGAACAGTGAAAATCCAAAGTGGAATTAAGCCTGAAAATAGCCTAACAATAAAATTTGAGTGAACCACAGAATATTGTTCTTGTGGCTTCAAAATGTTCTTCTTTTAAAATGCTGCCAGCAGAAGGCATCCAAAGAATTGAAGTTAAGTTAAATGAGTCTCAATGAAAGAAAGACAGGACAACTCTCTCTTTGGATGGAATAATGATGTCAATAAGAAAAAAGTCATTTAGTCACAGCTGCTGATGAGAAATGACTACAGAAATGTGCGTGAGAAGTAGCTACTAAGAAAGGATTTAGAAATTATTCCATGTCAACTATGCAAGCACTTTTTGGTCCTGCCAGAGTCTCGCTTTTGCCCAACAGGCTTTCCCCAAGCACCCCGCAGTTTCCAAATCTCTAAAACTCACTTATACTTTCATTAAATGCCTTTATCTTCACACTACTCTTCAACCTGGGAAACTGTATTAATTTCGCCACCAACCTGAAAAGAGACACAAAAGTGCCTATTACACACATAACACACCTTTTATTTTTTCATATGATACATGGAGTTCTCACACTTTTAGGATTTCTTTTAAATATTCATAAATTAATCCACCAGTTACAAAGAAGCTTGACAATAACCAACTTTCAAATCCAGGCTTTCAGTCATGACAAAATGGTGCAGGGATCTTAAATTCTTGTGGAAAAGCAGATCAATGTTGTTCTATATAGTTCTTTTGACATGATGGCTGCAGATAAATTCATTCCCAGGTAATTTTACCCACTAAGGTGATTAGCCTATGGAGAGCTTGTGATGTGTTTACTGAGGAGAGTAACATAGTTTATGGTAATGCTCTTGTCATGCTTTATAAATGTGTGAGGTGGTTTTTATGAAGTGGTTAGATAAGGAGTGGTGAAAGTAATGTGATCCATAAAGAATGTACAGTGATGCAGAGCTGGGATTGCAGAGATACTATAGACAGACTGATAGAGAGAATTATAACCTGTGCAGATGCTGCATTAATCTTCCCAAGAATGGCAATAAATAAAATAACAAGAAGGAATGGGTCTAAATGAATTTGGCCAATGTATAACACTGAGATGTGAGGATGGGATCAAAGTGGAGGTGTTTAGAATGGGACCGCTTTTAGATGAGTTGTCTTGCTATAGCGGCAGGAACACTCCCATCAATGGGGTTGACCATGTCTTACAAAACCCAGGAAAAGGAAAACAAAGGACTGTAAGTTACAGCCACATGTAAGCAAATGTCACCGTAAGGTGCTGAGTGCCACGAGCAGCAGCAGTAAATCCTGTCCTCTGCAGTGGCTGAGCAGTGCCAAGCAATCATTTCCCAGTCATTTTTCAGTGGACAAGTGTGTACATTATCCCACCCCATATATTTCCAGAGTCATTCACACCGTGACCACCAGCAGCTGGTCCTGCATTGAGTACAAAAGGATTCCTTTGCCAGGAACTGACTGCACAACGGTGCAAAAGGACAGGGGATGGAACCAAAGGCACAGAAGCAATCAGTTGTTTTTGCATGGAAAGCGTTTTGCACTGCATACATTATCCATAGCAGAAGAACCTGGTAGTCTCCAGCCTAAGGAATTTATAGCACACTCATTACTGAACCTTATTTAGCTCCAAGCGCAGTCAAGCACTCCAGTAAATGTTAGGGACCGAATATGGGAACAGCAATATTTTAACTTTCAGACTACTACACTGTGGTTATGAATTAACAAGTTAAAAAATCCTCTCTCAAAATGATCTATTCTAGCCAGACCTAAGCATGACTGAGCTGTTTTACTTCTGGTCAGGACCAAACCACGTCTGAGGAAGAGGTGGGGAAGGAGAGGATGATGTGGGACTCGGACCACACTGTTCTCCAAATTTAACTCATGAATGCAGCCAATTCTGTGGAAAGCTGCAATGGAAGGGTGGTTGCCTTCTCCTCACTGAAATTTTAAGAGAGAGGAAAATGGCAGTATTTTATTTCATGATAACCTTCGATGCCTTTTCCCTTCTTTTCTTTCTTTTTTTTTTTATTGTTGTTTTGTTCTGGTGACATTTATCTCAAACAGTGCAAGTTTGTCTGATTTTCTCTTTTTCCATATTACTTTAAACATTTTCCAAAGTCACTATCCTGAGATGCTTTTTTTTTGCCTGAGCCTCCATGTTTTGATGTCTCTCTCCTCCCTGTTTCTGTTGATGGGCAATATTTTATTTCCTGTCCCCTTGATTTGCTCTGTCTTTCCGCTCCAGCTCCCTGCATACAATTGTAACCCTCATTTATTCTGGTTCCCCAATCTTTCTCTCTTTACCTTTTTGTAACTGCATTGAATGTTTCCCTCTCTGAAAATTTCTTTCTTTTCTCTCTGGAAGCTCCTGGTGAACAACACAATGCAGTACTACCTCCTAATAATTGATCATCTGGCTCCTGTTCAGATTTGTACCGCTCCTTTGAATACATGTGCAGTTCAGTTCACTCTGTTCCCTTAGAATGGGAATAAAAAGCACTGCATACTTGAGTGGAAATACATGAAATCTAGTGAGCAAATAATTTCCTACTTTGAAAGCAACATGTGACACATTACAGCATTGGCTTGAAATTCATATTAATTTATTTTTTATTAGCTAAACAGTAGCAGTATGCAGGGAGCTCTGCAGTTAGCAGAACCCAAGAGGCCAGGCAGAAAACACATTAATTTTTCTCTGCCCTGTTTACCCTTGGTGATGATCAGTATCAATCCAAACACTATCTCTGAGAATTTGGAATCAGATTTTTCAATTAAAAGTTGCTTTTAAAACAGAATTTTTTAAAAAACTAAAACCATTTGGATGAAAAACATTGACACTTCATTGGCCAACGTCAACAAATTTCAATTCAAGATAAAATCTCTGTCTTGGGGCGGGTTATAATTCATGTAATGCAAGTATTTTTAGTTAGTGATTTTGTTTCTTTCCTATATAGCACTACAGCCAATAAATTTTTGCTGTACTCCTCATCAAAAAGAAGAAAGTATCTTGAAAACTGAAGTTTCTTACGATCACAAAGGAACCATTTTATATTAAGATAAAAATAAATCCAACTTTTAGTCCAGTATAAATCAAGTGATACATTTCAAAGCAATCATGCAAAAAGAAAAAGACACATGCACTTGTCCTTCATGTTCTGCGGCTTCCTGAGGAGAAGGAGCCAGTGTGAAGTGCTGCAGACGCTGTGCTAATTACAGCACTGTGTGAAAATAGTTCTCCTTCCCTCCATTATTCTTGGACTTGTCCTGATTCATGTCCAGCCTTGTCACTTTTGAGCTAGTTGGAAAAACATCTTTTCACTCAGCCCTGAAGGTTTTGCCTCAGAGAGCTCAGGTTTAAGTGCCACCCCACGGGGTTCACGTGCATCCAGAGTGTGCAGCTCCAGGTGAGCCCCACCAGAGAAACTGTCCTAGTGCTCTGAACTCTCAGTTATCCTGCCTGCATTTCCAGTCTTGGAAGTTTTGGACAGTGTGGATTATAAACTGGCCTCTCATTACAAATAGAAAAATAAAAAGAGAGAAAAGCCTGCAAACAAGAAACAGGACATCTCTGCCAACTCTTTCTAATAGTGTGGTGGTAATTACAAGCAGAAGAGGTCATCTTGCCCAGTTCTTTCCTAGTATCAAAATGTTTTCCTCCACACACTCATGAGCATCTTGCTCAATTTATTTTCCCATTATTTAAGCAATTGGACTTCTGCTGGTGCAACAGGGGACCCTTTGAAGACACCATTGTAGTGTTTAATGTGCTCTACCATTGGGCTGAAAGCAAAAGAATGTTCTGTTTCCTTTTGCTCAGTTCTCCTCATTAACCCTAATTGTAATGCTATCACCAACTGAACAGAACTATTCCCTATTCCATGTTTACAGATGTCAGATAAGTTTTAGATGGTCATCACATCCCCCATCATCATTATCACCACTTAGACAAGCTGTGCATTTGCTGTTTCTCTTCATCTCCCCTCATAATCCTGTCCCCATCACCTCAATGATGTCCTCAGTTCTTCTCAGCATCATTGACATCATTGATGCTTTCAAAATTCCACTTTTTAATGTAACAATTACATTATTATTAACAATGATAAAAATTCTGAGTTCTTTAGCTGATGAGTATTACTATCTCCATCTGAGAGAGAAAATCTGTGCAATCTTCCCAATCCAGCACTTATCTCTACTCTGCTCTTCAGTTCTGTTAACTAACCCATAGACACCCCACACAGGATAATCAGGTTTAGGAATATTTGAGCATCAGTGTATAAACTCCCAGACACCTTGGTATTTCTTACTGCTTAGGCACGTAGGCACTGTGGAAGCAGCCAAGGAATGAAAAAGCAGGGGCAGAAGCAGAGACAGATGCTATGCAACAGAAAATGAAGCCAACACTCTGAGATGGAAGAGGAATGCCACAGCTAATTGAAACAGTGCCCTGTGCTTTCCAGCAGTGTTCTCACCAAGCAAAAAGACTATTACCTCCTGGGCTTGGGGAAAATGCCATCACTTTAATATTTTTTTCATCCCCTCTGTAGGAGCTAGAAATTTTCTAGCATTAATACTTGAATACTTCTATTCCCCAGATATATTAGTTCAGATTTTTTCTAGTTCCATTCTCATTATTTCCTGGGCCTACACATTTTTCTGATCCTTTTTCTTATGAATGACTTCAGTGACATCTTTTGTAAGAAATATTTTATTACCATTGGTAAATTGTTGGAGTCCCAACCTAGACAGAGCCATCCCCAAATATTTATTTTAAAACTTGAAAGGAATTTTTTTACTTGTCAGAAAACCAAACCAGCACTGTGGCCCAAAGGAGAACAGAGTAAGCCCAACCTGGCCAAGATATCCAGCACTGCAGAGATGTGGGTTCCCTCTTTTTCCATGGTGAGCATTCTCCTATCAAAGTGCACGCTAAAAAAAAAAAGGGAATTTAACCCTGCAGCCAGGAAAACTACTGACTTTCCACTGAACAAACAGAAATGTAATATCAGAAATACCTTTAAGGCAGGCTTGGTTGACAAACAGGTGTTCTCTCTGTAAGACAGTTTTCTTATTGATCTGTGCTAACATCTTGCAGAAGTGAACAATCTCATTGCCATGTCAAAGGCTAACCATCTGTGAACAAGTAATGCAGCCAGAAAATCCATGTTGCTACAATAATAGCTTTAGGACGTGGGTTTTATTTCAATCACCACTAAAAGAAACCCACGGAAAGCATCACAAAAATTCTTTTTCTGGTAAGTGAGTATTCCTAGAAAAATACACAAATTTCATCTAAACAAATTACAATAATTTACACACTCTATCAAGCAAGTAAAGTTACTGAAATTAGTAGGAAAGTTGCTTTATTTCTTTGCCTCCTTTGATATTGCAATCACCTTCTCACAGTCTCATGCATTGTAGCCCTTCTCTTATTTAGAAATCGTAATTCTCTCTGTGGGACAAATGACCTCTCCAATACCTGAATATATATGGTAATACTTTCAGAATCAGATATTATTTTTACTTCAATAAACAGCATTCAGCCATGCTGGAACCAGGAGTTTAGACTAAAAGACCATTCTCTGGGATTGATATGCAAGTACAGGTTCATACTGAGAGACAGAGTAGTGAATAAATGATCCTGGAACAGAAATCTAATGGCAGAACTTTCTCAGACCAGGAGATGGTCTTGTGAGAAATTTTCTAACTCAATGAGATAGCACTGGGTCCTAAATAATTGTCATGTCAGAGGATACTGAGGTTGCTGGGGACAAGTTTTGACTGAGGGATTTAATAATCTGACTATTCCCTTAAAAACGTGCCTCAGGAGCTCCCTTCAATCAAAGAAATGAGTTTATTATTATTACTGTTATTATTTTACTCCTCCTCCTATTACTATTACTAGTATTATTATTATTAATTATCTGGCTTTGGTAAGTTACTGGACATTGTCCAGTTTATATCTAAGACTTAGGTGTATACATTTAGAATTGAAAATCCTAGGTTCTGGCTAGATCTGGAAGGCTTAAACTTTGTCCTCCTGCTCCCTGGTTATGCTCAGGGAGCAGCCTCATGGAGCACCAGCAGTGTGACATCCACAAACAGCTCTGGGTCCCATCCTCCTAAAGAAGACCTGCAGGGAGCAAAGCTGAGCTCATGGTCTCTTCCACCCAGGCAAGATCTGTGAAAGCCCCTGAGTGCAGGTATTTCATTGGCACAGTTGAATACCAGGATTTTTGGCATAACTAACCACTACTGAAGTGCAAATTTCTGTGCCTTCCTGTTCACACACAGGATAATGGTGCCACTGGAGAGGGCACGGAGCAGAAAGGACATGGGCTTGTAACATTTGAGCTCCTGGTCCTGAGCTGCAGCAGAGACAGTCAGGGAGGGAGCCCTTAACCCCAAGACTTCTCAGCTCAGTGCACAGCACAGGACAAAGCTGGGCCTTGAGGAGGAACAACAGGACAGAGTTGCCACAGGTTTGCCATTCTCCTTTCCTGCTTCCTCCATTGCTGTTTGCACTGCAGCAATCCAAAGCCTGTCATCCCCAGCAATCCAAAGCCTGTCACCCCCAGCTGATGCAGGTGAGCTGTCCCTGGGTCTGTTATCTTTGTGCATAAATATTTGGCCGATTGCTGCTTTCTGAACAGACCAAATCTCCTGGGCATCTGTGGTCTCCTCACCACTGTCACTGTTTTGTTGTCTTGTTTCAGCTGAAAATTTGCATGAACTTGAAGCATCGATTCAAATTCTTTTAAAACTAGGCTGGGTAAACAAAATATTGTAGAGACTGACAACAGAAAAAGCTGCTGCAGAGAGCTACAACAGGAAATAGAAAATACAGCACTATCAGTAATTCAGCCAAGTCATGGTTCTCTCTTCTTGGGCTCCTTCAACCCAAAGCATCAAAAAACCCCAACTGGCACTTTTGATGTATATTTGCATACTTGTCAGTAATTAGCTTTTAGAGTATTTCCAGGGAGCTGAACAAATGTACCATATAGCTCCAAAAACAATACCAGAGAAACTGTTTGATTTGAATGAATGTACTTTGCTGGTACCATGCATGTATCAGCTGAGTGAACACTTAATGTGGAACATTAATTATACAAACAAAAGAAATGGCACAAAGCTGCTGTCTCTGTGAGTTTTCTTCCAAGATTAATCCTTGTTTATGTTGGAGGCTTTGTGTCCTAAATAAATTCCTAGCTGTGACTGCTTCAAAAGGGATGATATTTGAGATGATTGAAAATGTGCACTGATCAATGCCCGAGACAAACAAGCTCTTAGCTGCTGTTGCTCACTCACTGACCCTCACTCAATAAGAAATTCTTTTTATCCTGCTGTGAATTTCATCAGATGGTCATCAGCATGATGGACTGATGATGGCTTTGCTCCCCTCTGGCCACTTGCCTGACATTCGGGTTTCCAGTCAACTGCTCTGGGTTTTATGGCATTGTTTCTGATCCTCGAGGGAGGGTCAGAAGAGGGAGAGTAAGCACTTGGGTATTAGAACAAAGCAAAAAAGAAAAGTGCAAAACTGTACTGAAGCTTCTTGAAGAAATTCAGGTTTAAAGTGAATGCTTAAGCTAAACCCACCCAGATGCTTTTGGCTATTGATTTAAAAAAGAATATATTCATAATGAAGCCAAAAAATACTTCTTAAAAAGCCTCAGTAAAATAGCAATATAAAGTGAATAGAAGAGGACTTAAAAAGTCAACTACAACTCGTTAATGCAACTCCCAGAGCCCTCTATGAGGAGATCAGGTTTGCCCAACTGCAAAATGTAAATTTTAAACTGGTGGTGACTCATGCCAGTTAAGAACAAAATTTAAATGTTTCTAATCACAATAAGAGTTACTTTCTGGAAACTAATATTAGGAGTGCTGAAGAAGAGGTGTGCTTGAATGGATGTGTAATCAGGGTACTGATACATGTCAGGAAAATACAAATTTTCACTGTATCTTCCAGCACCAAATCCAGGAGTTATGACGGAACATGCAGTTGAAGGGTCAAACAAATAAGGGTCACACAAGGAACATGAGCTGAAAGATTTTTGTTAGCTCATAAAGCAGTTAGAGAAGCAAATAGGAGAAAATTCCTTTAAGGGTTATTAAACAGAATCCTTGAATCACAAACTAATGAAAACTGGGGAGGTCCCAGGGGAAATTCTCCCTCTTGGCTTATCACTCCTGTACTCTGCCTTAGCATGTGCTGCAGCTGCTACTGGAGACAAGATACTGGATTCCTGACCTGACCCAATATGGTTGGTTTTAAACTCCCAAAGATGATCCCAGCGTCCCAGAGGTCATTCTTCTAGTCATCTGAAAATAGTAACCTGCTGTAAAAAATCACCAAGCTATTTAGGACACATATACCTTACATAAATCATATGTTGGGACTTCCAGATCCCTTTGCAGGTGTTGCACTTCCATTTCTTTCTGCTCTTATCCAGAGCAAATCTCCATTATGCACCCACCTGTATTCCCTTTTGTATTCAAATCACATCCTTTTGACATTCTCTCTCTTCATTTGGTGCCACGAAATACCCTCACAAGTATGCACTCACAGCTTTATTTATTTCCTCACCATCTGACAGCCTGCCTTGCAGAGCCTTGTCCACAGTCAGTGCTACAGGACAGAACGAGGGAGGAAATGTCAAAGTTGTCATGCACATCCCCCAGGTCTTTGATTTCTGCTGCCAGCCACACCTTCTCTGAAACTTCTTTGTTCTTGGGCTTCAAGCCAGGGATGAACCTCCCATGCATCTCAGAAAACCTCAGAGCGTCCCAGATTCGCTGCTAATGGCCCTTAAACATGTACAAACCTGGAACATAAACACTGCCAAACCAGATCAGAACAATTGTCCATCATCTGTTCTGCACTCGTTCTGACAGATGAAACACAAAGGGCTTCAAAGGAACATTGAAGAGGCCCCTAAATGGGACAACTACAATATAGGCTGCTTGCACACTTATTTTCTGGGGAATAGGAGCTCCTATTTGTTCAGGGGAACTTTTAATCATAGGCAAATTCATGATGTTTAAATGATCTAGAAAAATGCCCTTTGTATTTTATGTCCCTTTTACTGTTGGTTTGCCATATATTTCACATACATTTTACACCTTGTATTAATAAATATTTTAAACCTGGTGCCCTGCATCAATTCTACAAATTTATTTGGTATCTGCACTCATTCATCAAAAGAGCTGCAGATACAACTGTTATTTTGTGTTCCATTTCATGCCTTTTCATGAGTTTTCCTCTACTGCACATGGACACCGACATGACAGTTTTTTCTCATATAGAGCTATTTCTTTGTCTCTCAAGCCTACTGTATGGCTCCTATTTTAGATTTCACTGGTACTTTTGCATGGATGATGGAAGGGGTGATGTAAATCTGACAGTAGACACATCTTAAATACTCACAATGACATTCAAGAGTTCAATAATCATCACAGCATTTCCCACCCCATTTTTATCCTGGTGTGCTGGATTTTCAGCAGTCACCAGTTTGGGCACACCTAGTTCACTCTGACGCTGTTTTTCCCAATAACCAATGTTTTTATAATAAATCACCTTCTGCAGCTTCACCAGGGAGGTGATTTTCCCTCACCACTACAAGGGCAGGAGGTGTCACCAGGTGACTCCCCACTGGGACTGCTCTGGCTCTGCTTTCTAATCATTCTTGGCCTCTTTGTCCATTTTCTTCCTTTCCTCTTGGGCTTGAACTCCTGTTACACCATTCTGCAGTCTCTGCTCGTCCCCAGAAACAATTCAGCACACGTTCCCCTGGGTGCTCTTGTCTCTCTACAGTTTACATCTTGACAACATCACCTTCCCTAGTTCTTCACTTCCATGATCCCTCTCAGATCCATTATTCATTCTCAGAGCACAGTGTTGGTAACCACATCCCACACTGAGCCATGGTAGCTCCAGTGCAGGGTGAGCAGATGTTCTGCCCAGGAGATGAATTGGGCCTTTGAATCGAGGAGTTAGGATTTAATTAGAGCCTGTACTGAGGGACATCCACAAGGGCTACCTGTAGCCCAGGGATGATCCTTTGCATGGCACTTTGAATGACCATCTTTCTTCATTGAGTATAAAGGCAGAATAAGGCTAAAATTATACATTATTTTATGTTCTCCATCACCACAACTGTATCAGTCTTTGTAAGTCTTTATATGTGCTTCATGAAAATGTTTTACTCCATATTTCTCCAAACATGCCAGATCATTGCCCAAACTTTTAGTAAATCTAATTAATGGTAAATGTATCTCTTAGTGCTAATTGATTAACATTAAAAATAAGATACTGTAAGAAACATTTCTGTGTGCCTCCAGGAATACTTAAAAATAGTGTTAGCACATTAAAGGCATTACTGATGATAATCCCACTATGGCACATACACCCCCCACATGCACATACACTGCTACAGGAGTGTTATTTAACTTTACTTTGCCTTGGATCCCAAAAGATAAGGAGGTCTTAATTTTAAGACTGGTCTGAATGCAGTGAGAAAGAATTTCCTATTACAGCAGCTCCCACAAAATAAACACACTTGTTAGCAGTGGTTGTGCACATCAGCCTGTAAAAACTCTGAATGCCCATGCACAGGGTGGGCAATTGTGCACATCAGCATCCCTCCAAGTCTGCAATTATCTGTGCTGAGCGTGCCTGACTGTGGTCCGTGTGCAGATATAGAGAGTTTTCCATGTTATACCCATAGATCCTATTACAGAAAATCTGTGTTCATTATGGATGAGCAGTACATCTTCCTGTGTTTTTTCCAAGCATTAAAATATGTTTCATTGTGTATTTTTAGCTCAGTTCATTAAAAGCAGGCACAAACATCCCCACATATCTGTAACTCCACTAGGCTACTCTCACAGTTTTGCTCAGTAATATTAAGGACTGTGCACTGCATACTTTGTGTTTTACTATTGCTGCCAGGAGCTTCACTGGCTTAATTGCCAGAGTGACAATATTTCAGAGTGAGCTGTGAATTGAGGCTGTTGTTGCAAGGCTGTGTAGAACAGCTGAGGTGGTGGAGGGCAGATACTTGAGAGCAGGACTTCTGTGTGGAAGTGTTAGAATTTTATTCATGGAAAGCCAATTTTGCTGAATGCCATCCATGCCTGCAAGGTGTTGTGTGTCACTAAAGGATATGTCAAGGTCTTTCTACCACACTGCCTGATTCCTGATGCCAATCATCAAAGAGCATTTGGAGAAAAGGCAAAATGCTATCACCCTTGTATATAGCTTTTAAAACTTACTTTAGATTGTGGATAAGAGATGTGGACTCCCTTTCCCAAATACGGTAAGAGGTTAATGCCCTTATGCTTGGATTTTTTTTTCACAAACAAGCTTCTGTCCACTGTGATTTTCCTTTGATTGCAGCAGGTCACACACACGCATCAGTTTAACTGAACAGCAACACCAATGAGCATCTGCAGCTCGACTCAGCTTCAGTTTCTCAGGCTCAAGCTCTGTGTTGCAGATGGAGTGAGGAGGTATTTCTTCATCATTATACCCACTATTATTAAAATAATTACTGGGTGTCTAAACATAATTCACAGGTAAAGCAGAAGGGAATAGCTGTCTCTTTGATAATACAGTGGAATCAATAGCAATAACTAACTGTTCAGATGGCAATAATATATAGAAGTGAAATGGAGGAAAAAAGTAAAGCTGAAGCATCAGGAATTTGAAAAAAACAGACATTTCTGTCTCTGGCTTACTCCAAATTTCCCCAGCTATCCTGAGTATATGTAGAAATATCCACTAAAGTACCTTTAAAGATGCTTCTCAGGAATTAATGTAGCTGAAAAGAAACCTATCTCATCAGGACAGCTCACAGAGCAAAAAGTTGACAGGAGATTTGGTCCTTGAATGCCACAAAAACCCCCTCAAGGCAAAATCCTGGTCCCACTGAAGAAATTGGCAAACCTGGACAGGACTTCACTCCATCTGGTTTAATTATTCAAACTGAAAACTGCTTTGTTTATGGGATGTGGACTGCAGGAAATTAAGTTGCCTTCATTTTCCCAGTGCAGCCTCTTTTCAGCCTCTGGTGAAGGATTCCAACCTCTAAATGAAAGAGGGCAAGTGAAATTTAAAAGTTCATTTTGTGTATTTGTTCCTTTCCACCAGCTGTAAATTATTCCATTACTAGGACATAATCAAAAGGTCTCTCACGTTTATCCACCCCACACCCAGGAATTCAGGTCTTTCCTTAGTTAAATTGTCATACAGAACTATCTTTCCATACGTGTTAAGCTCCAAGATTGGATGGGTTTATTGTTTTCATTTTCTAGCAAAATAGTTCAAGGAAGGGAAAGAAAGGATGAAATCAAATGTTCAAAGGAAATGCAGCACCAGATCAATGCCTTGGGCTCCTGAAGCCAAAGGGATCCAGACAGAAACTTGACTGTAATAAAGGCAGCGTTCCATGGTTTTCTTAAGGAAATTCATAGGGATCAGGTATAAAATGTTGAAAAAGCCCTTTGTCCTGCATGACATGTTTACATATTATATAAAATTATACAACACATCATGAACAACCAGAAATATTTCTGCTTAGATCCTTATAATCTAATTTTTATTAGAAATGTTGTGTACTCATCTAGAGTTCACATTCCACAATTGTAGTCATCCCTACACAAAGAATTCCAAGCAATGGTTATTCCTGGGAAACAGCATTTTTAGCTGTGTGGATCCCACACTAACCCAACACTAACTGCTTTATGAACAACTGTATCACTTCTTCCTAGTGATCTACTGTGGAAAACACAGTGCCAAATAACTCCCTGTTCTATGCTTAAAATCACTGTATTTTCTTAAAGAGTGGTCCTTTGGCTGGCTGGGGTCAGTTTTCTACTTGGATGAGTCAATAAATTATAGTACATCAATTTATTTGAGAAAGGCTATTGCCACAGCAAGAATGACTGGAAGTTACTTGGCAGATTGTTTTATTTTGGAAAGAAAATAGGGTTTCAGAAGGCATTTGCCTCTTGGATTCCTGCACTTACTTTGCATGGCTGAGATGTCCCCTTTTACTACAAAAGTCGGGCAGTAATGCAAAATGTTTAAAAAGTGGGTGTTTTTCAGGTGGTGTCACTGCTTTCCAGATGTAGCCGAGGACTTACAAAGCTCATGTAGAACATGTCCCAAAAGCAGTCTTTATTATAATAAAGTAATAATTGTATTGTAACTAAGAGAAACAAGAACCTCATTAATGTCTTCTACAGGGCTCACCCATTTCTTATTTTCAGCCCAGACAACAAGGTCTGTCTCCGTAAAGGTGACTGAAGCTCTGCATCACTTGGAAGGTTTCCTACAAACTTCCAATCTTGCTGCAGGACCTTCTCCTGCCTGGGCTGGGACCCTCTTTAGCTGTCAGTGTTTCCCAGCACAGCTCCACTGCTTCCCCAGCCCCATAAACTCCCTGTGTGGAGCTTCTGAGATGGTCTGGGGGCAAGACATGTTGCCTCTGCACCAAAATATGAAGATTTTTAATGGCAACATGCACACAACTAATATAACCCCATCCCCAGGAACGTCATCAGATCATCCTGTAATATCTCTAATTAAGTGCTTTTAATTCATCACTGTTATTTTTGAGGTGTCAGTTACTGTAGAGACTATTTATCAAGTAAAATCAGAATGAGCCGTTTTTTTATGTGTGTGGTTTTTTCCCCAGATGGAACACAACATTTAATCATCATTCTTTCCATCACAGGTGGCAGTCCCATTTTCTGAGTGACTACACCTCCTATTACTTTTTTGCTGCTTTTCTGCTGTTCCTCTAATTCCTTTTTAATCTTTGCACTATCCTACAATTGTTCCTGCATGCTGATGTCTCCTAGAGTCTTTGTCCCTGAAAAAGCCAGATAGTGCAGCAAGTAAATGCTATAAATGCAAAATAAAATACATAACTAAATGCAAACTAAAATACCAGTTCTCTAATGCTGAGGAAACCAACTTCTAGCCACCAAATAGCAATTATTATTATGACTTTCATGCAATAGTACCTAACATCATGTTTGCTCAAAACATCAAGCAATAGATAATAAAAGGGTCACCAATTAATGCTAAATTATATTATCTATTTTCGTCTATAAAATCAGAGACTAAGTGTGACTTTACTCCTACAACATAATTTGAAAAAAAGCAAATAAAGGAGAATGAGAAAAATGTTATGAATTGACTTTGTAAAAGGGCACATGCTGTACTTCAGTGGAGATTATAATGCCATGTAAGGATGTATTTGCACATACTCAGAGTGACTATCTCTAAAATCTGTGTGTATGTGCATAAACACATTCTCATTCTTAAACATATATATGCATAAAAGTTCAGCTAGCCTGGAATTTAAAATTCAGTTGTATTTTCCTCAGGAGTCTCTGACTATCTTGAAAGATAAGTGCAGTTAGCAGATAGCTGGAGGTACATTTGAACAACTGCTCTGCCTCTACCTGCTGTTATTTGCAGAAAACAAGGGGAAAGTGACTGATGTCTTCTACTCTCCCTCTAAAAGCACCACAGGCACTAGTAAGTGTTTTAAACCATCTTTGCTCGAACAAGTTCCTTAATGTCATCTGGCATATTCTGACATTTAGTAGCTGTTTGCAAGTTAGGTAAAAAAATTACATATACAGATCATTTTCTACAATGACGTATCACATTTTGGTAATAATCCAGGTTCACCCAACGAATCCTGATTTCATTCTCATCCAGATCTATTGTGCTAATTAACTTTATCAGAGGTAATAAATATTTGTAATATTTTCCTGTTCTCTACTGTTCGGAAATAGCAAAATCAGAGTCCTGAAATGGATCCATAACTAATGTGGATCCCCACATCTATTACTGTTTGATATATCTGTTTGCTCTAGCTTCAAAGTTTTAAAATCTGGTTCCCAAAACTTACATTGCCATAAATTAGATGCATCATCTCCTGCAAAATTATTCCCTTTTCTAACACCATTTGGTGTTTTTCTTATTTATTGGTGGTTTTTAGGTATTTGTCTTAGCATGTCAATATATATATAAAAACTTTATGCAGCTTATTTGCTTGTCATGTGTTATGTGCATGACTTTATCAATAGTTTCAAGCACCTGCTGCCTGGCAGCAGCCCTGTGTGCATTAGACCATGCAAAGCTTTCCACTGCAAGGGGATATCTGAGTCAGGTGTAAACTTTTGTATTGTAACCCTCCAAACCACTGTGAAACAAATCTCTCTCTCTGTGTCCTAACAGGCATATTTTTATGCAGCTGTTCAGCCTGAATTCTTCTCATTTTCCTGGTTAGGACTGCCATGGAAAATTCAAACTAAGCACACACTGATATTTGCATTCTTTGGCACAGGTTGTGATTCCTCTTTTCTCACTCTGTTGCACAGTCCTGAGTCATCAATGCTTATTCTTGGTCTTCAATTCCCTGTTTTCTCTGTTTGATCAAAGCCCAACTGTGTCATCTACAAATTAGTTGTGATGCTCATACACAGAAAATAATGTTTTTCAAAGATATTTTGGACACAGAAAGCAACCACTTTTAGTGATGCAAAGACTTTCTCTACTTCAATGTTTAAGTCTAATCTTTGATCTTGCTGCTCCATGCATGTATCATTTTACAATTATCACCCATGTGTCACTGAATCCTCATGTATTTATTCTACTCCTCAACCTTCTCCTCATGAAAACACATATTTGCACAAGTTCCTTCTGCAGGAGCAGTATCTGCTTTGTGCAGCTGCAGGAACAATCTTTCCCACCATCTCCTTTGATGTTTAGAAATGATCAATGGCAGAGAAATCGCATCCATCTCCTGCCCGTCTGTGGCTGAGGCACAGGCACACACAGCTCTCAGCCTTACAGACTCATTATGCATAATTACAAGGCATATTCCCTTGTATTACACTAAATACAGAGAGCGATCCATATTCATGTTGTTGTGGTATCAGACAGGATGGATAAAATCCTGCAAGCTCCACTAAGGTGATAAAGTCAATGGGATTTCTACTCAGTAAGAACTGAAAAAAAGACAAGAAGAATTTGTCTGACATCATTAAGTGGTCCTTTCTGTATTACAAATAAGATGCATTGTATTACCCACTGTTTCCAAACACAGAATATTTTACAGGTTGTCATATTACACAACATGCTCCTTAGAAGTTCTTATTTAGCAGCTCTTAGCACTTTCAGATGGGAGCAATTACACTCAGGCCATGTGAAAATCTTGGAGGTGTTATTAAGGAGATAAAGAATTTGAGGGGTTATTGGAAAAAATTAATTCCATGTCTTTGCTTACCACACAGGCAAATGCTCACTCTTGCTCCCATTTCCTGAGGCAGGGCTCCAAAAATGTATAAGCTATTTAGGAGTAAGCTAATGCTTAACATGGCCTTTACATATATTAGAGCAGGAAACCAGAGTAGTGCCAAAGGAAGTCCTGGCACACCCATGTGGACACGTGCACAGATGCCTATGCAGAGAGGCAAACTACCACTAAAACTCCTCAGTTAGCTGGGAATTCATCCTTCAGTCCTAAATAGCCCCTGAAATTTGGAGACATCGGATTTCAGATGAATATTTTATATTACATCTTAAAGGCTCTTCACTATGAGAAGTAAAATAATTGTTATTAAATTCTCAGCAGATTACAAGGCATCTCCTGAACATGGTGCAAAGAAGAGACCAGACCTTTGTGGTGCACAACTCACTGCGTGCTGGGAAAGTGGATTTTGCCTTTTTGAAGGGTATTTGCCTCCAGCATAATACCAATAATGGAAATAATATCACATCATATAAGGCTGAAGCTTTTATTCTCTATAGAACTGAGGAATGATGAGAGAAGTACTCTGGGAATTTTACCCTTTAGATTAAATATTTGAGTCATGAATGTCTGAGACAATCAGTTTCAGTTCTGAAATTACCTTGCTACCTCAAGCATAGGAAGAATAAAAGACACTTTCTGTATTACAATTAAGACATGGAAAATCTTATTTTCAACAAGACTTTAAGCTTAAAACGAGAGAAGAAATGTTTTTTTAAATAGTGCTTAGCCTTGACGTCAGCTTCTCCAGCAGGAGCTAAACTTAGCCTGTGCATTCAGAGTGATCTGGTTCCCCTCTTACCCTCTGGAGCCAGTTCCAGGGAAAATCACACCATTGCAGTTCTTCTCCCAGGGAACAAGGGACAGGATGAGAGGAAATGGCCTCAGTTGTCCCAGGAGAGGTTCAGATTAGATATTAGAAAAAATTCCTTCACAGAAAGGGTTGCCAAGCACTAGCACACGCTGCCCAGGGTACTGGTGGAGTCACCATCCCTGGAAGTGTTCAAAAACCCTCTGGATGTGGCACTTGAGGACATGGTTTACTGGTGTACATGCTAGTGGGGCTGGGTCGATGGTTGGACTTGATGATTTTGGAGATCTCTTTCAACCGTAACTATTCTATGACTCTATGATTGTGTTGGGAGGCCACTCCAATGCAGGAGTCCTGCTCCTGCCCACACTGGATCACTCCTGGCAGCCCCCTGACAGCACCTGCAATGCAGCTTTAGTCCAAAACATCAGTGCCAGTATCATCCTCTGAATTGACACCACACCTGCTCGCTTGGGAAACCCATCCCTGTTTCCAGGATGAGCCACAATTACAACCTTTGGGGACACTGCAGAGACAACTCATGTCCCAAATGTACATACAATGCAATAGTGTCCTATGGTGTAATAATATGCTTGAGAAATGTATGGTAGCTATGAAGTGTGGACAAGATAACTCACAGGCTTTCAAGCTTTTCAGGTACCTGAACCTGTACTGAAAACTTCCAAGTTCCTACACGCATAAGTTCAGGGCCTGGATTTCCTTCTTTTTCTTTCTCTTTTCCTAAGTTTCTCCATGCACAGCTGATAAATTTGGCAGTGTAGCTGATAATTTTCAAAAATGCAACTTATCTACCACCCATCCTGCATCAGAACTAAACCAAGTTCCTTTGTGTGCTGTTCTGCAGTACAGCACTGGTCACAGGACAGTCACATTAGAGCTTCTGCTCTGCTTGATTATGGAAAAAGCCTCTCACCTGACACTATTCAAATCCCAGTCTGGCACCCACCAAATCACAACCACCTCCCTGGCTGGGAAGGAGCTCCCTGGGGCCCAAACACTTCACAGAATCCCAGAAGGGGTAAGTTTGGAAGGGGTCACAGTGGGTCATCTGGTCCAAATCCTCACTCAAGCATTTGCATTTCACTGCAGTGTTTCAGGCTAGTGGACAGGTAAATTGGAGATATCCTAAAGATATCTGATGTTTACCAAAGGTTTGTTCCCAGAAAATTATACAAATAAGCACAGACCATGTACAGAAGTAACACTTTTGGAACAAAGGAAAAATACAAGTTAGAATTTTCTCCATCTTATAAATGTGATCTATAAAGCTTTTATGAAGTTTCTGAAGAGTTTCCATTGTCTAAAACAAATTGATTATAGATGTAGAGATGATCCTGACAGTGGGATTACAAATGTTTGCAGAACTAACACTATTTATTCTCAGGGATTTTAGCAAGTAGAGAAAGTAGCATGAGACAAATGTGTGTGTGCACATGTGTATTCAGAGGGGTACATTGTATGTATATTCTCTATAAAGCACACATTATATTCTAGTTCCAAAGAAGTGACATAATCTCTATTCTCCATAAAAAGACTGACATTTTGAGTAAAAATGGAACAAGACTGAGGGGATTTGCTGGGTTGAGAGGGGCAGACGGTTCATTTCTTCAGTTCATTGACTTCTGCTTCAGTAAATATGCTTATTCAACAGAGTTTACAAGGCTCAGCACTGAAACAGCTGGATGAAATCCTGTGACCTTTGCTATGAAAGAGAATGGAATTCTAGCGACATTTTCGGACTTTAAAAATCTTTGAGAGGATGGAATAACTCTGTAAAACAGGAGAAGTTTCACACATCTTTGAAATGCTAAGTCTGTGGACCTTCAAAGAATTAATTCCATGCATTCCCTTTTTCAGCTTATTTCCTTTTTCCATTATTCATATACATTGGATTCAAAGTCTAGCATTTGATGTAATTATATCACCACCTAATTCACCAGGGTCAATATATAATACAAGAAAAAACCAGAACACCATGAATTGTGCTCATTAAAATGATATAGCAAAGGCCACTTATTATGAAGAGGGAAAGGTGTGTGACATTTTTGGCAGTCATTGGAAAAAAACTTCTTTTTCCATGGTCACACCAGAGTTACATGTGTGGAACTTTGGTGTTGGCACATATTGGTGGGACAGTTTCACAGCTCAGCTCCAAGCACAATGGATTGAGTTTCTCTTGGCCTAAAACAAAGACAACAAAAATTCTCCAGTGGCCTACAGAGCTAAGAGGGGATGGTGTGGGCTTGTGTATACGTGGAGCTGCCCAAGCTGCTTTCTGCAGGGTCACAAGGGAAAAATCAGGATTATGAAGAAAATACAGAAAAATGAACATCATTTGTATAAATTATTCTCCTTCATAGGAACCATTTGCCTCACCTCAGAGGTATGGATGGGCTCAACGATGAAAGGGAAGAGGTTGTAAATAGAAAAAGCAGAGAACTGCAGTCAGAAAAGCAATAAAATATGTATCACTTGAGGATGACCGGGCTATTTTATGCTGAGACTAAAGGTGTGGAGCTTTCTCCAAGGGCTGTGCAGGGGAAAGAAATTCTATTCATACCATTAAGCAAACTCCAAGAAAGAGAACTTGAAATTTGGTGGAACCTGAACAGAGACTAATACAGCTTGACAGAAAATGTCTAAATGATTAGAGGAGTAACCCAGTGCTCTTTAGGGGCATAATAAACCTGGGAAGGAAGGCCAAAAACTTCCATGCAGCACGTCTTTCCTACCACTAGTTGATTGGAATTATGCAAATAGAGCAATGTGTAAACTTTGTTTATATATAGACCTCAGGTCCTGAATAAATAAATTGGACCCATCCTGGTACAGCTAGTGGCAATAAAATAAGGTTTCTGACTTTAAGCTAGCAAGATGCAGGTAATAGTTTCACCACTTCTAGGTTTCAGTATATGGATAAATTATTTTCCAGGACTAGGTACAGTCTAAGCTGCAATTTGGGTAATTGTGAATCAAGAGTTGCTGCAGAATTTGTCTCAGATCTGTATTGTTAGGTGCTGCCAGGAGTTTTAGGAGGTCTCTGATTCGGAGTTCTGTCATTTTGCTAATAACAGCTAAGTACCAAGAACTCGACTGCTTTTGCTGCTGGAGAGCAACACATGTGTACAGGTTCAAAAATGTCATGTGTGGATAGAACAGGACATGCACTGCTGGAGGGGAGGGAAAACAGTCCCCCAGAAAACTTCATCATTTTCCATATTCCTTCTGCATTTGCTGTCTGTGTACATTTATTTCTCAGGGACTTACTAGCATGACTTTGAGCTTAAAGTTCCTGGTGCCTTACTGAACTGTGCTCTATTGTTCTTAATTCTTTTTTCAGATGCTTTCAGACAGAGGGAACTGTCCAAACAAGTCCAACAATACAAAATCCTTTTTCCTAGATTACTTTCCTGCTATTTACTGTCACGTCTGCACTACTGGAGATGCAGTGAGAAGAAAAGGGAAAGAGGAGTAATAGTCCTTTTGGTTTCCCTAACATTATATTTCTAAATTGGATGAAAAGCAGGGAAATTATTAAGAATTTTTTTTCTTTTT
>JAOXXN010000175.1:16061585-16081574 GCA_026770055.1 Myrmophylax atrothorax | reverse complement strand
AATTTTTTTTCTTTCAAGTATTTTCCATCCAGTATTAGGATCAGATCTTCTCAAAGATATTCCATAGGCAAAAAAAAAAAAAAAAAGGAAACTGTCCAGGTTAATTATAGAAGACTACAAGTTGATCCAAATTTGAATTTTGTAATGTGCCTGAAAGTTATGGGTGTCTGAATTAGTCTCACTGGGGCAGTGCTTGCTTATGCAGGATTAAACATCAGTTAGTTCTATGACAGTGGGAAGGGCTGCATTTAGCAGGCAAATGGAAGAGAGTATATATACATAATATATGAAGACAGTGGATATTCCACATCTCATTTTGCATTTGAACTGTTCAACTGAAATTGTCAGGACAAATGTAAAAGAAAAGCCTCAGGAGCAATGGCTGGTTGGGTCTGAACTCTCACCCACCAGGAAAGGCAGACACTGTGGGCAAACCGTACAAAACAGCCCCGTGACAGGACCTTGCCAAGCCCACAAAACCCAACATTCTCCATACACTCCATGTGCTGTAAAGATTCACTTCTTTGTGATAAACTATTGGGTTTAGGAAGCAAAGATCAAACTGCCCAAATACAAGCTTCCTAAAGTCACATCAACCACACCAGCAGCTCTGGTTTATCTACATGGGGAAACTGTGTCACGTGGAGTTATACTCTGTGTTAACACACAATGCCATTTGGGGCTGGTGTGTGCCTTCTGCATGTTTGAAGAGCTCTCTTTTCGTATGGAGAGAGAAAAATGTAGCTTAGTGTTGAACCAATTATTCACAGACACCAGGGGACTCACATCAACAACTAGTTAGCCTCCAAGTTTCAAGTGAAAGGTGCTCGTCAACTGTTTGTCTACAAATACTCAGCAATTACGCAGATATGAAGACACTCAGCAATACTCAGTAGTCATGGCAACCTGCTTTCATTTTACTTGAAATTGAAGTTCAAAGAGCCATTTGACTGGAGTAAAGCATGCCAATTTTTAATTCTTTATTGATTTAGGAACTAGATTTTAAAGTTCTGATTTATGGTGTAAAGAAGCCATTGCAAGTATTCCACCCTGCCTGTCCTGTAGCCTGCTCTTGTATTTCCAGTTCTCTGTTTATATGTCATATGCACGTTTATTCACTGCCTCAGTTTGACTTCAGATCTGATGGAAATGTATTGATGAACTGGGCCCTTCCACCTTCAGCCCTGAGCTTTCCTTCCACGTACCCACAGTTACTTTCTCTCCTCTTTCATCAGCTGATTTCAAGCTGCTTTATACTGCTTTTTATTTCAAAGTCACACAGACAATGTGGACACAGCTTGTTGCTGCAGACAAAGCCTCCTTGCACCAGGGGCCCTCAGCAGCCAAGGCAGCAGTACCTGGGCACCACATCAGCCAGACCAGGAAGAGGGATAAGGTACCAGCTACAATGATCCCATCAGCTACTCCACTATGGAAGCTGTTTTAACCACAAAGGTTGACCCACCAAACTCTGGTAAAAATCTGCACTAACCCACAATGCAGGGGCTTGATTTGAGCCTTTCAGCTACCCAATTTAGACCTTAACATTTCCTCCATGTATTTGGGAATAGGAACCCAATCACTGGGAACAAAGGGATATGCACACAGGAATCTGACAGCAATCATTATTTATATGGTATTATAACAGCTGGGTCCTGTGAAAAACATGGTGTGCTTTAAGTTTTACTGGAACAAATACTGGTTCAGATTTATTCTGAACCCTGAGAATCCTTGACCAGCATTGTGTTGTATTTCCAGGCTTGAAACCACCCATCTCAGACAAACCTGGTCATACTTATTTTTCTTTCTTCCCACAAAGCAAACAACTGCCTTGAGAACATCTGAGGGTTTTCTCTTATCTCGCTCTGAAGGATCAGTGGAGAGCCACGCTGTGAAGAGAGGGTGCTGGGGACTAACAAGGGAGGGGGCACAGAGAATGTGGATTCCCAGGCTCTGCCTATTGTGCTTTCCCCACAAACCAGTTTTGCAGCTGGGAATGACCTTTTTTCCCTTCTGTGTCAGATTTACAGGGCTTGTGTCTTTCTTGCTGGGATCATCCAGACACCTCCCACTTCAGAAGGTGCCTGGATTCCCAATTGTCCCCTGTCCTTTGCCCACCACACACTGTTAGTGCCCTCAATGTTTTGCAGTCTCAGTGTCGCATATTTGGACAAAACTGCAATCACAGGATTTAAGAGCAGTCGAAGTAAAGGAAACAGTCATCTTTTGTACCCTCACATTCCCTGAAACTGCCAAGTCACAAAGATGAATAGAGGCCAGCAGTGAGTTTTCTGCATACAAGAAGAATTAAAACAACTGTGAAGGAGTAGTTGCATAAACCTGTAGGGCAATAAGCCAGAGAGTTTTGCTGAGATCATTTCCAGGCAATGTTCCATTCCCAGTGGAGTTTTCTATTGATCAGTAGTTATTTTTGCTTACAATCAGCTACAGACTTGAAAAAAACCCCCAACCTCTGCTGAACAGAGCATCATCATAAAGTGTATCAAAACTAGAAAGGACCTTTGATTACAGTGTACATCCACTCATTATTTTTACCTCTCTGTGCCTTCTGTTTGTTTTCTACTATTCTCTTTTTCCATTGCTTAGAATCAATAACAGCTTTGCCACAGTCAAATGCCTGATTTTCTGTATTTAGAGCAGTATGGGGGTGCAGGAGTTGCTGCAGGTTGGAGTGTCAGTCCCTCCCCATCCTGCTGAAGGTGGTGGGACTCTGCAGAGCGGGACCTCTGTCAGTGGGTGCTGCTGTGGTGGAGGGTTTAGGGAACTGGGTTTTCAGACGACTTTGTGCTGAAATTAAATTTGGAATGCCTCTGTCTTCTGACAGCTTGGAGCAGCCTGGGAGAACACACACTGCTAGCAAAGGCAGAGTTTATTTTGTGGAAAACTCCACACGCAACCAACATTTACATCTGTAGGACCTTTTTCGCTGTTGTGTTCTATTACAAGAATGATATTGTCTATGTGAAACAAATATATATTTGGCTTAACCACCCTTAAATGTAGACCTTTGTGAATGCTGGTTGCTATAGTTACACTGGCATTGTGGGTAATTCTTTCATTATAACTGTTGCATGTTTGTATATAACCAGCTGAGCTGCATTTTTTTTTTATTTTAATCTAAGAAGCCACAGGAAATACTTTGATTTAAAACTGCTGATCAAGCCTGCAAAGTCAAAAATGTGAGATTAGGCTGAAATCAGCATAATTCACTGCATTGTTATTTTAAAACTTAAGGAAAAATGCAACTTCAGAAAGCTGAAAAAATGTTAGAAGGATATACATGAGTGGGTCCACAATCCATTTTGATTAAACCTGCACTTAACTGTTTCACAGATTCCAATTTGAATGCCAAATGATAGGCTTCCTTTAAGCAGACCATGAATAGAAAGGCTTCTGTGATACATACAAACCTATTAAAAAGAAAATATTCCTGCTTAAATTCAACTCTTCCGTGGTTTTTTGGACTTTGTTTTGTTAGTATTTTTTTTATTTTATGGTGTGACCAATCATCTCAATATATTGCTTTCAATTTTGATACGCTTCAAAAAGAGTCAATTACAAATTATTATTTACATAGTTATTTCAAAGATAAATTGAAGACTCAACGTAATTCAACTATTTCTTTTTATAAGAGTCCCTAATTCACTATGCAAATTTACTACCAGAAGTCACCCTGATTTCTTAATGAAGTGATCCAAGCATTTGATAAGAAGACAAGCCCAAGATAACATTCTGCATTTCATGCAGAGGAGCATCTCTGCTTTATCTGACCCGGAGCTGTAACCACAAAGGAGAGGTGGAACAGCTTTGAGCTTCCAGGAAACACTGCACAAAAGACAAACTAGACAAAAGATCATCATTGTACCCATTTAGTGTCTCATTCAGCAGAACACACTGGGGAAGAGGAGGAGGCAGAGAGGAAACCACTGCCAGAAAGGGAAAGGCTCCAAGATCAGCTGAACAAAAAGGGTGGGATTGCTGAGCTCCATCAGGTGCTGCTCCCTCGAGGACTCCTCACAAATCAGAATGAAGCAACAACAGAAACACCACAGCCATTTGCTATGCTATGACAAATTTTCCCTGCATGTTTTCAGCCAATAGAGAGGGAAAGTCAATAGTTTTTTAAGAAGGCAGATCAAGAGCATTCTATCACAGCACATCTATCTCAAAATACCATGACCCCGATTTCACAGTCTCCCCCTTCAAAAATCAGCATGAAGTGCAGCAGAGAGCAGGAAAGTTGAAACCAGCTTTGCCCTGGGAACAACCTGAGTGTTTCAGTAGCCATTCAGTAGTCAAACACACCTGCTTAATGACCAGTTCAGCCCATTGCCAATGTGGTTTACAAAGCCCCTGTATTATAAAATCCTAGAATTTTTTAGGTTGGAAAAGACCTCTAAGATGGTTGAACCCAACCAGTAACTCAGCACTGCCAAACCATTAAGCCATGGCCCTAAGAGCCATGTCTACAAATGTTCTCAGTACCTCCAGGGGTGGTGACTCCATCACTTCACTGGGCAGCCCATTCCAGTGCTTGTCAATCCTTTCAGTGAGGAAGCTTCCTAATATCCAATCTAAGTTTTCCCTGGTGCAACTTCAGGCCAGGGGGACGATCACTGTGCCAGCCCTGCTGGCCACACCATTCCTGACCCAAGCCAGGTACCATTGGCCTTCTTGCCCACCCAGGCTTATGTTCATCTGCTGTCCACCAGCACCCTCAGGGCCTTTTCCACTGGGCTGCTTTCCAGCCACTCTTCCCCAGCCTGTGACCCAAGAGCATTGCACCTTGTTAAACTTCATGCAACTGGCCTAAGCTCATCTATCCAGACTGTCCAGATCCCTCTGCAGAACCTTCCTGCCCTCAGGTGGATTGACACTCCCACTCAACTTGGTGTCATAGGTGAAGTTGCTGAGGGTACCCTCAATTCCCTTGTCCTGATCATCAGGACTGGGCCAAATACCAAGCCCTTGGGAACCCCACCAGTGACCAGCCCCAACTGGATGTGTCACCATTTCCCACCACTCTCTGGGCTCAGCAAATTGGCAGGTTTTTTACCAGTGAACAGTTTCTAAGCCATTAACAGCCAGTTTCTCCGAGAGAATGCTGTGGGACACAGTGCCAAAGACTTTACTAAACTCCAGGTAAATGACACCCACAGCCTTTCCCTCATGCACCAAGCAGGTCACCTTGTCATAGAAGATCAGGTCATTCAAGCAGGACCTGCCTTTCCAGATCCTCTGGTTGCCCTGTATGTGCCATGTGATGGCACTCAAGAGTGTGCATTTAAAAGCAAGGTAGGAAAAGGAGGGTTGTAATAGCTCTTGTAGAATTAACTATAAATGAACATATTGACTCCTACCAAAGTGAAGTTCACTAAACAGGGGGACACGGCTCATTGTCCTCAAGCTCTTCCTTTTGGGTTAATTAAAAGCTAAAGCACTGTGGTTTTGTACCTGAGATTCCAACACCTCAGTAATTCCTACTAAGGAATAGAGTTAAGTGGAAAATAATTGCAATCTGAAGGTCCATCCCTATGCAATCCAGAAGAGCTCCTGCCTACCTGCTCTAAGATTTCACTTAAAGGAGCAGCTCTGCTGATGTCAAGATCCAGAAAGTTTCAGATATTTTTTGAACTGCAATAAGGAACGAAAGAGAAACCACACTCTTAAGGATCCATGTTTTCTTTCACTGAATACACATGAACTAGCTTAAACTATCAAGTCTTTTCAGGGTTTTTGTTTAAATCAACCTGCCAGCCACTCAAGACCTGAATTCATGTTGTTTCTGATAGAGTCACCAAACTCAGTGACAGCAAGTGAGCAAAGGCTTAAATGGGCATGTTCAAAAAAAGGGGCACAGGATGAAAAGTAAAGAAAATTGTTGGAGGATTTCACCCCTATCTTCCAGCCATCCTACTAATTCTGTTCCTTGCATCTTACACAATGCAATTCACATCTCAAAAATCTCCTTTAGCTTTCTTTTAATTTGGTCCTTTTACTCTCAGTTCTGTCTTTTGCATTTATTGCCTCTCACTTTATTCAAGTCAGGTAGGACTGCTTATTCAAAATAACACATTTTTAATATATGCATTAGTGCTGTTTTAGGAACAGAATAGTCTCTACTTGGTCAGATTAGTGTATCTCTCATTTAATTACAACTCGAAAGGTTAGAAAGTTTTATCATGCACGCATATTCTCTGGGAATTATCTGACTCTAAAATATAATTAATCATCCTCTGTCATGCTTTTATTATACCCACTGCTCTCTGGAGTCATTCTTTTATTTCGTCTTCATTCATATTCCTCTGACCTTCCTCTTCACTCTGTTGCCACAGACCTCAGGTGAATTTTAGCCAACTGCTCAGAAATGAGTGGATATTGTTAAACCCATTTGTCAACCACATTATCAACTCACAAACAGGAGATCTCTGCATATGCTTAGCATTTTCCATATATAGCAGCCCAACTATTAACATGGATGGCATCTGTCAATGTTGACTAAAATTAAATTTTGGAACTACTGTAAATAATAAAGCAGTCATATAAAGATTATTTCTCTGGAGCATAAGCTACCAGTAAACATGATTTGCATATTGTGCTTACAGCTGTTTCAACATGAACTGTTTGCTGTGGTTCATTAAAATGATTTGATTTGTCAGATTCCAGGATAGTTGCAAGTCCACATACACCAGCCTGGATGAATGTGGTGACAATTCAGGTGTTCAGAACTATGCACATGTGTACTGGATTAGTGAGCTGAATTGAATAATAAAGCTTAAAAAGAGATCATTAATCACATGTCTCTGATGAGAGAAAAGAAAGAGGGAGTACCTCTGAGAGGCGTTTCTAAGAAACAAAGAGTACAAACAGCAAAGCAACGTCCCCTGTGAGAAGAAAACCTCTTTTATAGACCTACATCTCACTTCTATTCAACACACTGCAATCTTTGCTACTGACCTAGCAGAAGTTAAACTGGGACTTGGGCATGAAACTTAAATTATACTTCCATATAATACTCTAATAACATTCATACATCTATGAATTTTTGACTCTTACAGTAAATTCACACAAATCTTTTTTTTCCCATCTATTTCCTTCCCCTACAATATCACAAAAGTCTAGATTCTTCTCTCCTCCCTTTTCCTCCCTGTACTCACAATCTCAGCAGAGCAGAACAGAGGGGGCAGAAATTTTATTTCAGCTATGGAACTGTCTCTTCCCAAACAGAAAAATGGCAAGACGGCACAAAGAGTGAATTAAAAGGAATCCTGTGCTGGGAAGGCACATGAACACCAGGTAAGAGACTCACCAGAGCCACAGCACTTGTCTGTGTGGTTGGGGCTGCATTTTAGAGCTCAGCTATGCCAGAAAAGAGCAACACAGACAGCATCATTGACATCACTTAGAGTTTTGGGGCTAATTCATGTTTATGGCAGACCCACTGGGTGTGAGCCTGAGCCTGGTGGGGCTATGAGATCCATGCTGGACCCCAGGAGACTTCAGCTTCCCTGCATCAGATGCCCCAGCACACTCAGGCCCAGGTTGTATGGGAAATTTAAAAGGCAAATATTGTGAGTAACTAGGACAGCAGCTGCTGCCCTCTTTTTGGTTATCAAGCCTTCCTTCCTACCTCTTCCTCTCAGCCATCATAAGAGGACCTTAAGAGGTGTCCTTAGATGTGCATTGTTTTTTTTTCCCATTTTTCAGTGTGTTACACAGAACAAACAAAGCCATAGATGTGACATCCACTTGAGCAGCTGCATCCGGAGCAAAACCATTCAATTTTTGCCTTGTCTCCCTGTGCAACTTCTTGTTCTTCACAGTCCTGAAGTGTTTTTCAATATTATTGAAAGAGATAAGGATACTGGAGTGAGAGATAAGAATACCATAGTGTAGCACTAAACTTTTATAGTGTTTGGACATCATTGAAAGCATCAGTGCAGCTTTTAGAGGTGTATTTTCCAACCAGGAGCCAATTTAGCTGGAAAAGACATGGATGTGACTGAAGGGGTTCTGCAGTAATCCTGACTAACCACTGCTAACCTGAGAGCTGTGATGGTTTCCAAACACACACCATTTGACTCTTAAGTCTGTAGTCCAAAGGCAAAGGATAAGTTTCCACTGCTCGCAGAATATTACAGGAATTTAAATTCTACATTTGCTATAATAATCAAAGCTTTATCAAAAACCCACATGGAATAGCTGTTCATTGACTTCATGTCCAAGGAAAGTGTTCTGCAAAGTATTTTGCAGCAACAATGTGTCTTAGGAAGAACACACATGCAAAATATTTCAGCAGGAAAAATTCTGTTTCTAATTCCAGGTAGACAGATTTGCTTCCTGGAAAGCCTGTATACTCTCATAAAGCCTTCTAAGGAAATATAAGGCTTCAAGAATGCTGGAATGGGGAGAACAAGAAAGAAAAAATAGCTTCTTCAGTCTCCCAGCTTGAGAAGGAAATTGGTTTGGATTGAAATACATACACTATTTCAACAACAAACCCTCTGCATTTAGCATAGGCACAATCAAAAATGCTTCACTGAACCTAAAAAACCTCAAGTATTTTATTATGGTTTTGGTTTATTTAACTCCTGAACAAAGCAGTGCTTCAATTTGAGTATGTAGAGCCTTTTTTTTCTTTTTTGAAACTAAAAATGCTGATTTGAAGCAAAAAGTTCAGAAGTTGGATCATTAAAGTGCTGAAATGAAACATTTTGGCATTTCCCATGAACTGGTTTTGAGTTCTCGCTTGTTCCTGTATTTTTCATCAGGAGCTATTTATAAGATTTGACCCAAATTCTTTTCTCCCCAGCTAGTTCCTATTTTTCAACTAATCTATTAGTTGTCCAGTAAAGGAGTGGCCAAGACCTGAAGGCAGCGTCAGTTCAGTCATCTCAAGAAAGCAGTAAAAAGCCTTTTAACACCTCAAAAATGTACAGCAACAGAAAGAGAAGACTTTCCTCATTGCCCTTCTATTTTTCAAACTATTTCCTAAGAAGGGACCCCCAGAATAAGCAAACTGTGTCTCCAAAATGCAGCTTCTCTATTTGATGCCGTGTTGCCCCGTGCCTGCCCACAGGGACAGTTTTTACGCCTCGTGCATGTGCTGAAGCCCAACTGTTTGTTGTGAACTTCCATTAATGTCCCAGCTCTGCCATCCTGCAGGCCCTGATGGTGGGATTTGGAGCTGTGAAGCCTCCTTTGCAGCACAGGTAACTAATTCCCATGATTTTTTGTGTGTTGAAACAGCAATTTCTCATGGAATGGGTGAGGAGTTAGGTGGGAATGACCATATTTCAATGGCAAAAGGCACAGAGGCGTGTGATGTGAGAGCCGTTTGAGTTTTGTCCCAGCAGATATGTGAACTGAACCAGATACTCCAGGTGCAATCTGGATTTTGGTCAGGAGCTGTGAACAAGCTGCAGAGCAGCTACTGAGGTATCTTCACTCAGGTTTTGTATTATTTTCTATCCCTACCATTTTTCCATACTCATGTTGTTTTCTGGTTCTCAATTCAAAGCAATTTATTGGAGCCAAATTCTTGCCTGGATGCTGACACCAAGTAACACCCCAGAAGTCTCCACAAAGGCTACTTACGGGTAAGTCCTGAAGTGTCAGAAACAGGGTCTCTTATTTTAGCAAGCAGAAAAGTTTTGATATAGTTCAAATTACATAACCACATTTTCTTCCAGAAGAAGAAAGACAGACCTTATTGAAGTCAAAATCAAAACTCCCATTTACTTAAAAGGGGCAAAAAGTTAAAAATCTAAAACTTTTGCAGCTTTAAAAGGTGAATCTTAAGAGAATTGGCCATTCCATTAATTTACTGGGTCCGTCTGAAGATTCTGGCCTGAGTAGCTTTTTTTTAACTTCCAATTTTTTTTTTTTTTGAGAAGATTGAAGAAAAGAAACTACCTGAAAAGAGAAAAGGCAACTGGATGACTTTTTAATTCCCCAGGGGAACAAAGAAAAAGTGATCTTAGTTTTAGGTGCAAGTTATGAAAAATCTTTGTGATTTGGACTCAGTCCTTACTCTTTCATTAACAGAGACTGGTCTGTGCTAGATTACTAATGATGGAATTGAGGTGGCTGTGACACACAATCCCCCCCAAACAACACACTGAGGTGTTTTTTAGAGTCACACAATGAAAGTGTCCCATTCTCAGTCAAGTCCACTGCAGTGAGCAGGTACAATAAGGGACTGCACATTGCCTGGCTGCAGGACAACAAGCACAGGACCTTGACTGAGCACTAACTGCTGCCGACAGACAGCCACAAACTGTAGGTATCTGAAACTCTATCACAAATCAGCCTGGTAACAGCACATGAAGAGGCTTGCAATGACCTCAGCACCATCGTGCACACTCCTATCTGCTAAATTGCTTTGTGGTAACCTCACGTCATGTCCTTGACCACACTTTGAAAAGTGTTTGTCTCTCGCTTTCCAAAGAGCTGACAGTCCTTGTTTGGGGCTCCTGAGCATCAGAAGGACTTCTTTTTATTATCATTTTTATTCATTTATCACATGAATAGCTACAGCTTTAATTAGTCGGTGGGTAGCTGGCAAATGAAAGACAAATGGCAGTGCACGAAATGGGAGAGTTTCAAAGGCTAAGAAGACATTCTTTGAAAAAGAAAAAACCCAGTTTTTCAAAAAGGACAGATTTACAAAAGAGTAGAAAACCTCAACACAAACATTTGTTTGTCATTTGCACACAGGTGATTTACAGTAATTATAGGACAGATGTTGATTTTTTAAAAACACACTGAATACTCCTGAGTGAAATAGATAAGACATTGGAGTGGATTAACTGGAGGACCTAAGGCTGCAACATCCCACCCCTGGGTCTGGTGCACACCTCTTCATGGTAGATGCTACTCTCTGCCCCCTTGAATGCTCTTGTTTCACCTGCAAGGAAAATGGGCAGGTAAGTGTGATCCCACCATATGCCAGAGTGGTCTGAGCAAGAGGGGGAAATGCCCCTCTCCTACAACTTGGGAGTCCCCTTAAGGAAGATGGTGCTGATGGGGAGCAACCCATGTTGGAGTCCCAACTGCTCAGCAGATGGGGAAAAGGGTTCACATGGGCTAACTCAGGTGTTCCTTATGGGAAGAATACACTTCCCTAAAACTTCCTTAAGGAACATCTTTCAGTTGTTCTTGGAAATCCCCAGGGAAAATCCACTACGTGAATGTATAATGCTATGATGGTCTTTCTTAGTCCTTCCTCTCCTTTCCAAGTCTCTGTCCTCATCTCTCTACAGTTTTCTGGGAGGGAAATAATTGACTGGAACATTTGTCTTTATTTAGCCTTTCCCCACTTCTGTTTGCATGTTCTACCATGTCCTGCCTTTCCTATTTATACAGCAAACTTTCTGAAGCAGAGATGTTCTCCTGTTCAGTCCATACTGTCTCAAACCACGGTGTCCCATCAGTGCTCAGTCTGTTGGCACAGCAATAATAGACTTGATAATCATTATTGGTCCATGCTATTAAAGTTACATCAGAGACATGAATGTGTGAAAACATCAAGCTGCTGGGACAAATATCTGAAAATTTCTTGGCAGATGTCATGTGTGTGTCAGAAGCTGAGGTTAGGAGCTAAACAAGTACAAATCTGTTTACAAAATACATGAAAATGCTCAGAAAGGATGGCATTAGTTGGCACAGAACAAAATGGAGGTGTCATGGTGCTAGACACTTACTTCACCTATGCTTGTTTTACATCAGGGGTCATACTCCATTACCTTTTGCTCCAAGCTCCAAGTCAAATTTGATTAGGGACTAATCTGATTCCCCATAATGAGAATACTATTTAGGATGCATGCTTTAAATGTGGCTTTTAGTCCACAGTTTGTTAGGTTAATGAATTTAACAATTGAGATGATTTGTATTTCCATGGATGATTTGGCATGGAAGGCATTTGTAAAATGTGCAAAACTGGCTAAAAATGTCATTTCAAGAAACACAAGTGAGTAATTACAGCCGATGCTACAAGTTGCATTTGTCCTTCAATGACATATAGGTAGCTAATATTTTTCAGATGCTTTTAAAAGTACCATTAGAAAGTATGAAAGGAGGAAGAATTTTTTGGAAAGATAAAATGCAAGAAAAATATTATAAGGTTTAGAGCAGATCCATTAAAGTACTTTGGTGCTCCAACTCCTACACTTACACAGTATGTTCAAATGAGTATTAAACATGCCATGCTTGGAGCACCTGAAATCAGGACCTCTGTCCACCAGCACATGTGGGTCAGACGACAGATTTAACCCCTACTTGCCAAATGCCCTGCTCCCAGCTCCCCTCTGTGGGAAGCTCTCATGCAGGGCTCTCTCTGAACACATGTATCCATTTCAGCACATGGGCTCCAATCAGTCCTTTAGCTTTTAAGCTACAAAGCGTGTCCTCTGCTGAGCACCTGGTCCCTAAACCACAGGCAGAGCACAGTGCTGCTGGGGAGTGGAGAGAACAAGAAAGCTGATAACCACCTCCGGAAAGGCAGAAGGTTGTACCAGGAAGAGAAAAAGAAATAGCAGCAATACTTTTAGCTAAATATCAGTCATTTTATCAATCTTACTTCAGCTTATTCCAGCCTGATGTGAACATAAAACCACCAAGGTCCATGCTGTAACTTACTGAGCTATGAGTAGCAGACATGATCTGGGGCCTATCATGTCTCTCCCACTGACAATCCAGGATCTGTGATTTCTGAAACACCAGCTCAAGCACCTGTCAACCCAACAGACATTTCGTAAAAGTACATTTATTACAGGGTACATCCTAACTGACACAAACGTACTTGGCTGATTTTTGCCAGCTGAGGATATTGCCTTGGAATGATGACAGCAAGGCAGGCTGGAGAAACATAACGAGAAACAAACAGTTGGTGTAAGTTCTGCTGTTATCTGGAAGTGCCTCAATTGAGTTTAACGGTGATTGTTTACAGCACAGAGTGCAATACCAGTCATAAAGTGGGAGAGCAAGTGAGCAGATGACAGGGAGAGAAAGGGATATGTATTTCCCTCTCCCACAGTATGTCACAGAAACCACTGCTAATTCTCCAAACTTCTTTCCTTTGAGATACCTCCTTTCATAGATCTGATGATACCAGGACGCTTTCTAGTCCAGCATTTATAGAAATAAGCTGGCAAGAGTCTACCAATATTAGCATTTAGAAGAATGTCTCTGTTTGGTTGAGTTAGCTTTGGACACACACTTTCTGTTGAAAAAGCTCATGAGGGGATCTTCAACCAAAAATAACCATTGCAGTGAGCACAATGCAGAAAGCAAGCCCTGTTGATTGCTGGATGCTGACCAATGCATTAGCAATCCCAACAACTATGGGTTTTACTTGGATATTTAAACACATCTATTGCTCATATCCCTCTGCATGGTTTGCTTAACACTGACCTTCTGATTTCAGCTACGTGTAATAACCCGTTGTAATTTGCCAAAGGTATCAACAGTAACAAGTAACAACTGCACTTAGCCTAAGCTCCCATATTGCCACAACAATATAACCATATTAGCATCTGATGGCAGGGAAGATTTCAAGTCCCAGCACAGCAAGATAAATGTTACTAAATGTTAGACTACTGTGAAAGATTCAACAAAACATAATTACCATGATTATAGGCTATAAAAAGTAACATTACAGAAGAGCTCAGTTAATACAAAGGAGTGGAGGAACAAAAAATAGATTTCTGTCTAGAGGTCCCTTTTCCACAATTACAGAACATTTCAGCAGTCGATACAAAAAGCCAGGTGGTTGTACCCAGAGAAGCAGAGAGAATTGGTTTGTCATTAAACCAGTGGTATCTGCTCACTTCTCTCCCTCCACCTGCTTCTACCAGTTTTATTCTGAGAGTTATTTTGATGGGCCGTGACCAACCTGTCACCCCACAAAGACATTAAGGCAACACATCTTTCACATAAGGAGTGTAACACAACCCACAGTTACATACAGAAACAAAGAGATTTCAAAAGGGTCCAAAGCAAACACAGAAGCAGTGGGAAAACCACATGAACAAAAACTTTCTGCTCTACAATATACAGAAGTATTCCTTCTTATGGGAGGCACAGAGATAACTTTCATTGGAATTTCTGTAACCAGACCATTGAACTGGTCCCTGCACACATCACATACAACACACTGTGCACACCAGTAACATGCAGGTCTGTATTCAGTGCCACTTGGGATACTGTTCATCCCAGAACATGCATGTCTAAGTCTGTTACTTGAGTGAGCATCTGCTCTTCCTCTCCACACTGTAATCTACATCAGGTCTGTATTTCAGCTTTTGGCTTACTCAGAAATGAGTTTTGGGGATTTGCCATGGTGAATGTTTATCAAAATCTCGAAGACTGCCAACCATTCTTCTCCTGTTACATTGCATTAATATTTTCTATCTCTCTTCGGTGGAAAAGTAAGCATACAAAGGAATTTCTTACTAGCAATGCAGTGTGCTAAAACTATTTTAATGACACATACAGCCACAATGCCTTTTTTTTTTCTTTTTTAAATTACTCAGGCATTCTTACCAATCACCTTTTTCCTCATTGCTACAGCCCTGAGTTGGAGCAGCTCAGACTCTGTTTTGGACAGAAGTAAAAGGATGACACAGAAATTCCTTAGAAAGAAAAAAATAATGATTGCTAAAATAATCTAAAGTTCTAACTAATGATTCTCTTGAATAACTTACTCAGGTCACTATATTCTTGCTCTAGGTAGCTTGTTACTTTTCTGCTATTGGGAGACAGTTCTTAGCTAGATCAATAATGTTCTACCCCACCATTTTGAGAAACTGAAGCATGAAAAAAAAGTTTTGAAAAACATTTTGAACCCTCTTTTGTGCTTCAGAGAATTCAAAGTTGTTTGTGTGCTGTAAGAGCACAGATCTGTTGTGCCATTCAGTGACTGAATGTAAGCAGTTTGAATTCAGTGGTGATGATTAAAGGAACGCATGCAAGGGATGTGGTATTGTTGAAGGGATAAGATTTGTGTCAGAAATTGAGTCTGTTTTCTGTATCAGGAGAGGCAGAGGAGAAGGATGGAGTACATCTAAGGTACAGATAGGACATGTGAGTTCATCTGAACCTCTGCTCTTGCTGGAGCTTTGATGGAGTGAGGTACAGAGTGATGCTCTCAGAAGCGCTTGCTGCATCTTTAGCCATCTATATAATGTAGGGAATTTTAGTCATCATCATCAAAATATCACATTGTATTTACATGCACTGAAGGCAACATTCCCATTAAATTCATGCCAGGTATTGAACAAAAGAGAAAAGCAGAAACGAAACCAGCATTTACTATCTTTGCCTACAGTAGGTTCTTTGAGGGGTATTTACACAGCATGAAGAATGTCCCCAAACCAGTCTCATTAATGGTCTCCCACCATCTCTGTCTGCAATTTAAGGAAAGACTTCAATCATGACACGATCACAAAGTGCTAAGAAACAGAAAGACAGAAGTTGTTCAGCAACCCACAGCATTTTCATTACTAGCCCTGGGAGCGTAGCACATTCCTGCTGCAGCACTTCAGGCAGACACGTGTATTGATCTCTGCAAGCTGCCTCCTTCAGAGAGGCTGCACAGCAGCCCTGGGAGCATCTTCTGCATGTCCTCATCTCTTCTCTAAATAACTGCACTCCTAAGAGCAGAACATCCTGTTTTTACCCTCTTCCACCTTCAGACCCATCCAGAATTCGCTTTTTGTGTCTGTGCTGAAAATCGAGTTACAGCAGCTTCCATATCACCTTCCCACTCTTCCTTCCAAACTGGCAAGCCACCAGAACCTCTTTTTAATTCTCCTCTTTTTTCCCCCCTAAATTATAGTCACCAACAGGAAAAGAAGAGAGATGGCAATGGGTGCTGGGCAGAGGGGCCAGTTTTGGTGGGGTCTGGGGTAGCTGAGCTCAGCAGTGCCATCACTCCACCCTTGGTGTGGGGAACCAGCTGCTGATGAGCCACCAAGAAATCCTCATGGGCTTATAAACTAGAAACAGGGTGTTGAACTGCAGCCAGGACTTGGTTCCTTCTGCTGTTCTTCAGCTGCTGTCTGCCCACATTGTGGCTCTGCAACCTTTCCTTAGGAATAATTACTTGCTGATTTACAAGCCAGCCATAGGCACTGGGGCAGGGACCAGAGGGAATCTTTTGTATGTACAGAAGCACTTGAACTTCAGCTTTGCTTAGGATCACTTTACATGATTTGCCAATCACTAAACATGACTAATGATCAAATAACACATAAATGTTTCCTGGTGAAAGTGATAAAAATCAATTAAAAAAAGTCTTTACAGTCATTCCAATTATTTTCCAAACTCAGTTCATAGGTGACAAATTAATACTTAAGCATATTGGGGGAGTGTGTGCCCTTTATTTAAACAGCAATATAGATATCAATTAAGGACAAATTAGTTATACCTTTTGACTTATGTGCAAGGAAGAGAATTGCTACAGTATAAAGGAGTTTTTAACTTGTGGGTAGTTTGGCAATTAGGGAGCTGTCAGAGCTTGTTATATTATCTTGCAGCAGTTGGTGTTCAAAATACTTCTTGCCACTCATGATCTGAGTGGGAGGTTGTTAATATGCAGCCAGAGTCTACCAGAGTTCAAAGGGTAGAATTTAATTACGATACTGTAAATTCTTAATTTTCAATTACTATGACACTAGGGATCTGCCCTTGAGAAAGGGCAGATAAAAGACATTTTGGCATTTACAAATGTATGAATAAATAGGAAGGCAAAGAGAAATAGTATTTGCAGAATTGTTACATTTGCAAGTTCACAATTGCTTTTTTAATTTGTTTTTGCTGTAGTAGATTGCAAAACAGTTTTCCCCGTGTCAACAGTTACAATGCATCATTTGCAGATATTATCTCACTCCAGGCAGCAGTTTCAAGGCCATCAGAAATAATACTTTGATCTGCAGTGTACTGTAAACCCCCCCTCCCCTCCAGCTGATGGTCACAAGAGTTACGTACAGCAAATAACTACTTACTCTAGGAGAAATCCTTATTTAGAATCAAACACCCAGCTATCTTGCAGGTCTCCTTTGTTGCTGAAATCACAAAACCACCTTGGCCAGTGTTATGCAAATATTTGACAGTAAGCTTTTCTGTGCCTTCCAGTTTTATCACCACTCACCAGTGACCTCACTGCCAATCCCAGCAGCACAGAGAAGATCTGGCTTCCCCACCACCCAGGCTCCACCTGGAGGCTACGGACCACATTGGGAATGATGGATCAAAGTATCCTCCTTCCTACCTGGTGCTCTCCTACCAACTGCAGTTAACTCTGTGGACCCAATCCCAGCACGTGCAAAGACTTTTGTATGAAAGACCATACATTCATTAGAAGGGGTACAAGGGATAATCCTGAAGTCAACATGAATGAAGAAAGCAGAAGAGCAGAGAAAGAAAGCTGCCAGGATAAAACAATTAGGTTTAAAAGTACTGTGGCAGTACTTCAGTCGTGTTTAAGGGGCAGGACACTGAACCTGTAACCTCTCACGGGAGAGCATCATCCTTGTGCCACCCTTATGGTGCAGCCTGTCACACAGCACCTACAGAAGTGCTTTTTTGTCAGCCTCTGCCATTTCCAGAAGTCCAACATGACTGTTGGCTCTAGAGAAGTGCAGCTCAGTACAGAAAGGTGCACACAGCCCCCCTGGTGCCTGTGGTGGGGTGAGAAGCAGTGCTGCCTGCCCTCATCCTCAGGTGCAGTGAGGTGCTCACTCACCACCTCTGCCTGGAGCAGGGAGGATTTCGCTTCTCCTGTCTGAGGAGTTATCAGAGACAGTTCTGAAACAACCCTGGGAGGAAGGATAACAAGCAAATCCCTCACATAAAAGGGAAATAGGAAACACTCCATGACCCTAGGTCATGGCTTTTATCACTGTGAGCACCAGTGACTTGCATTTCAGACTTGCAGTCAAGTCACTGCAGCACAACTGGTCACACCAGGCTGGCACCGATTACCCAACTGTGCTCCCTGCCTGCAGAGTGTGAGCTGATGCAGCTCCTCTCAGACCTCAGGGCAACTCCTTTTAGGAGGTGTTTGTTACCTTAAGTCACCACAAAGACTGCAGTTACAGGGGTCCAGGTATGGGATGTGTTATTATTACACTTCACAGATTTACTGGGCAGCCTTCAGGAGATGCTTCAGCCACTGGTTCCTGTTTCAGTGGGAAACCCACGGTTCACCTGCAGAGCCCGTCCTTCCAGATCTGCTGCAGGTATGCACTCCTCATATTCATGCAGTTCTGAATACCAGAGCTGGTGGTTTCACAGGTCCATGTAAACCTGAGCAAGATCAAACTCACAGAAAACTCCATGTTCCTCTCCAAAATTGCAGTGATTTTATTTTATGATGGTCTTTCAGCCACCTTTCACAACCACTATCTGAGGGACTGCAGCAAAAATCATATTTGTGGGTGTTTCCCACCAAACCTACAAAATGAGAATGAATGCTCCAAGATCAAATACCTAAAGAAATCTTTTATTCAAGCTGAATAAATAACTGTAATTGAATCCCATGTAACAGACTGTCATTGGTGAGATAAGGAATAAATAGTGGTAACCAAAAGTTTACGTATCGTGAGACACCGCAGTGGGAAACTGTGCTATTAAAGTATTTTTCTGATGTCTTTTTAAAACATTTATAATTTATATAAAAGCATCAGGCGGCACCTTTAAAGTTATTTAGCATGAAAGTCCAATAAAAAGCTCCTTAGGTTTTAACAGCTTGATACAATAGCTCTCACAGTATGCATAGTTAGCCAGCTCATACTCAGTAGTGTAGGGAGCAAAAGCACAATACTCAGTGCTCTCTGTCAAATCAAGAAAAAGTCATTTCACCACTTACAGTGATTTACATGCATAGCAAGTCAGTCCAAAGTGCAGGTGGCTTTATCCAAGAACAGAGAGGAAGCACAAAAGGTCAGAAACATCATCACAAGCACTTAATACAAAGCAGTTTCATTAGGTTTCCACCAGATACGTGATGCTGAAGGAAATCCCAGCTGAAGCATGTCCTTCAAGTCACACACATGTAGCACTATCCTAATTTGCTCAGTTATTCAGCAGCGGGGTTCATGTCAGCTTGTTAATTAGGCAATTAGCGTCTGAGACAGCAACACAAAGAAGTAGGAAAACAACCTATTTTCAAGGTGTAGGTGTACAGAAAAAAAATTATCTAGGGCTCTGACTAGTTCTTGTTTAGTTTGGGGTTTGTTTTTCTTTTCCAGAATGAAATATAAAACTAAGGCAAAACCTCTAGTCTCAGGTCCCACTGTATAACCTCTCACTCCAAGTCAGTGGGAGTCTGTAGATACAGCCGTGGGCAGACTGTGTCTCTGTGCCTGTGATTAGCGATTTGAGGAGGTAAGAGAAACAAAGAAAAGAAAAACAGAAACAAAACTCTTTTGATGTAGGACAGCTGCTTTTTCATGCTCTGGGCAAATCTGTATCAGGGCTCTAACTTTGACATGAACAAGCTTTGAAAAGACATGCAGTAAAAAGAAATCATGATTACATCAGCACCCATGGTGTGGGCAAGTGTACCTTGCATTTTTTTTCTCTATTATCAGTCAAGATTGCTGGCAACAGCTCCACCAAAATCCCAGCCATTATCCCTGTTTTAGCATGTGCATTGGTGCAAGATCTGCATCTCCCAGTGGTCAGGGAGGGGACATACTGTGACATTCTGCAGCGACAACCTGCAGACCTGTCGAAAACTGCACTGGGACATGGGGACAAATGGCACCCCAACGTTGCAGGCTGTATGAACCATGTCCCTGGAAGTGCCAAGCATGCACCAACTTGCTTCACAACCAGTGGCAGCCAATGGCATCACAACATCATTCTGATTGGTTTGGTTTGTGCCGTGCACAAACTCCAATTATATTGGGTAGGGTGAGAGGGGAGCATTTTTTTTTTCTTAACTCCAATAGTAACTTTTTT
>JAOXXN010000175.1:16017141-16058403 GCA_026770055.1 Myrmophylax atrothorax | reverse complement strand
AAAGTCCAAAATCCCTCTATATTGCAGTGTAGAAACCAACAAACAGAAGGCAGCACTAACCCAAACAAAAACAACTCCCAAACCATTTTGAAAGGCAGATTGATTTTCACAAACTCATTAAAACAATCCCCGATTAGGCATTAAACAAAAGATTCAAGATTCATTTTCTAAAGAAAGAAGGAGAGTCTCCATTCTCACGGCTGACTGCTGTTGTGATTTGCAGAGCTTTAAAAATAAAACTCTGCACCACCCTCCCTCAGCCCTGCTTTAAAATATTGCTTTCCAAAGCAATCAAGATGCCTCCTGGAAGAGCCAAAGCAAACTACATCTTGTCCTTGAGGATATTAGCTGAGAAATGATTTTTGCAAGCTCCAGTGTAAGGCATACATTGATTTGATGACAGTTTTTGAATCTTTAGATAGAGCTGAACTTTGTCCTTTTTTTCCCCCTAATGTCAATGTGTCATGAAAGCCCTCAGAGCCACAATTCTTTTGGCCAAACACAGAGAAATAAACTATGAATAATTCTTTTACCATTTCATTTCACTATTCCCACTTCTTGTGCAAATTTTGGGGCCTGCTCCCATTTTTTTTTCCTGCCATGCTGTAAGCTACCAAACGATTTTAAGGAAAGAGATGACTGTAATTGAGCTTATTGGGTTTCCAAGTTGATGGATTTTTAGAGATTTTTTTTTTTAATGAAATGAAAAAGTCTTTTCTTTTCTTATCCTAAGACAATTGCCAGAATTGTCCTCATGCTTCAGGGTGGGCACATGGACTCATTTAAAACTGCATATAGAAAAGAAGAAATGGAGTTTATTGTCTAATAAAAATTTACTTTAACAAACAAGATGGCAAAGAGTGGGATACTTATTTAAAGAAAATATACATCATTTAAGAGCTGAACATGAAAACTTCATGTCCTCCAGCCACCTGGAAGAACCAAGTCTGCTGTGAGCACCCCACTTCCCACTTCCATAGAGTTTGTATCCTTCAAAGTGAGAACTTCTCCACAGCTCCCTCATGGCTCCCAGCAGCTTCCACCAGCTGGGGTTTCTGAATCTACTGAAAACTAACAAAGTCTCAAAAATAATAATTCACTACTGGGAAATCAGTTGGATGCCAGCAAGGAGACAGGATAGAGAATTCCCAAGGAACAGAAAATTTCAGTGCTCAGCCCCTCCATCAAAGCCTGCTGAAGTCAATTAAAAGACTTCACTTTCTGAGGTCCACAACTTACAATGCGGGGAAGGCTCAAAGAAAATTGCTAAGTTGGCTAAAACCTGCTTTTTCTCCCATTCCTCATCACCTTTGCAGTCAGGTACAAAAAAATCAAAGAGATCTATGCTAAGAAAACTAAAAAATACAGCTGAGAAGGTGTTTCTTCAATCTTACACCTCTCAGGCAGATTCCACAGGACCTTACCAGTGAAATCCAGAAGGATGTATCTGGAATCCATACAGCATTGAGCAGTTGAAGTAAAAGAATATCTATGGCACAATTTCTCTTAAATACATCTCACATCTGTCAAAGCACACTGCAATCAATACTTTTATGACTGTAGCTGCAAGTTGCTGAAGAAACACAGCAGATCTCTTTTAAACTGATATCAGCGAGATATAATGGGCTATCGGAATTAACGTTAGCCCAGTCAGGCATGACAGCTTGGAGTAATGACTAAGTGTCAGCTACTTTGAAAGTTTACATCTCTTTTAATTACCTCGATTACCCAACTGACTGGTTTTCAGCTCGTGTGGCTCCTGGAGGCTACAGCTGAACAGCAAACTGCAGCACACACACATGTCATCAGCAAAGTTTTCCACTGAGTTGTAAGGATCAGGTGTTGATCCTCATCCAACTGCTGCCCCTGTTAAGAAGCTCACTGTACAAAACATCACCATGGCTTGGGATGGGGAGATATACCCCTTTTTTGTTCTCTCACTAAATGTAACAGCTTTTCCAGGCAGTGGCCAGTGTGGAAACTCCATAGATCAAGGAGTTTTCTTACTTCAAGGCCTCTTCTGTATCCCACCAAATTCAGGATGGCTGAAAGCCTGCTTGTTTTATTTCTAATTAAGGCTTCCCCTCTTTTGTCTCCAGGCTAATACAGCTCTTCAAACCAAATCCTGTGGGTTACACACTACACACAAGAACTATTTTCTTCCCCTGTGTGCATGGACAGGCTGGAAATACAAACCTAACTTTTAATGAGTTCTGTTTCCAGCTAAACCACCTTTCACTTTGTCACCTCAAAACTCCCAAAAGCAGAACTTGTGTGTGAGGGAGTAGCAGGTAAGCACACACCTACACAAAACCCCTTTAATTGGCCAGTCCAGACCTGTGTAAGGCAAGCAGGGACCACTGGGACTCTCCGAGTGCTGATTCCAGGGAGGACTATGGAACATTGCCGAGTGCTGAATTAGACCTTTACTGAGAGATGGCATTTTGCAGTTGGAGTCAGTCAGGGAGCAACATTCTCCACCACTTCTGCTGCCCATAATTGTACTTTTGCCCTCTTAGCCTTCATCCCCCAACTTCTGTGGATTGTATCCCTGGTGTACTCCCCCCTAATACATTTTTGAAGCAAGTATTGCAAGACCTGTGAGGAGATGTTTTCATAATGAGGGTAATGATCATTGCATTTTAATGTGCTGCAATACAGAGCCACGGTTCAGCAGCTTTGTTTTAGAGCAAGTGTTTAAAATAGAGAGCTTTAGATCTATCATGAAATGCATCTGTAACTAACCTTTGGTGCTGCATGCCAGGATTTTCTCCTGCTAAGCACTAATAAGGTGTGCTCTGCCTGCCACAAGTGGATGGGGCTCCTCTAATGAGTCTACAGCTACAAAATTAAAAAAACCAAAACAAAACAGAAAACACAACTATCACATCACTTTGGCCTCATTTTATATATAGTGCCACCTAATAACTCTAATTGTGACAGAACATTGCCTCCTAGAGATTGATATCCCTACATTAAAAAAAAAATCAAATCAGAGTGCAGCAAAGGACAGGGGAGCTCAGAGAAAAAACAAGATTAGCCATAGATAGGGCCAACTATCAGAACTGTAATAGTGTTATAAATTCCATTCCTTTCAATATATCTGACATAGTATACACAGATAGAAAGTAGCAGTAAAATACCACATACAGGTTCATTACTTTCCTTGCTATACACTGATTCTTGTATAGTTTTGTTAGAACAGAAGGAAAGGGGAAGAGGCTGTTTAGGGGATGATGAGGGAGCATTCACTCATCTTTTTTTCAGTGAGAAAAGTGCCTATTTTGGACATGCACAAGAAGGCTCTCACAGGAGAGATGAAGCCACTGACAGCAGCCCTCAGGTGCTATGGCAGCTGTTCCAAAGCCTCTGAGCTGAGCCAAGCCATGAAAATCCTTCTCCAGCCTGTCAGGGCTGAGCCTTGTTAGCAAATCGGCCAGGCAGAATGGGTAAAGTTCAGTTCTCCCAAAAAGTCAATTAAGAGGACTACCAAGGGCTGTTTAGCTGGTCAGTAATAGAATAGAGGCAGCCTTGGCTTGGGAGGCAGGAGCCAAGGTAGCCTAGGTAATTACCAGGGTTGTGTGAGTACATGATGCTCTTTAGGTCTCAGATAAGAGCAGACAGGTAAGCAAAGCACGGCACAGCAGGAGACTCAGGATGGTAATGCTGTTAATGGAACACTGCAAACAAACCCCAGCAGAGCTCTCCTCTGCAGCACCAGGCCCTGTGTGAAGTGTGTTGGTTCTGCTGTGCTGGCCTGGACCCTCCAGCAACCCTGTGATCAGACAGGGGAAACACTGGCCATGCCACGGTACCTCCTGCTCAGGCCTGTGCTTTTCCTGAGAAGCAGCTTTTATGCATAAATAAGTAAGTACAGGGAATCTGGGATGGGATCTCCACAAGTGAGATACAAGTTTAAAGCAAAGCCTGTGAAAAACCCAAACTGGAAGCAGTTTAACAATTCAGAGTTGGTGAGGGCAGAGAACGGAGAAAGGGAGAGAAAGGAGCACAAGACATAAATTGTGAGGCCTGGGGTCAGTTGGAGGAGAATGGATAAGAAATCTCCTTTATTCTAGCTCTCACCTGCTGTGATTTGCCTTACAGGAAAAAAAGAGCTTTCCAAGTGGGGAAGCCATCAATGCAAGCTGAATTTTATGTTGGCTACAAAACGACCCTCTTATTAACCCTTCCTCTGAGAATCACCAACAGGTTCTTCCTGCACAATGCCACATCTCTCCCAAGCAAGAAAGCCTCTTCCTTTATGAAAACTGCACTGGTGTTCAGTGGCATTTTCCAAAGCATAAACCTGGCAGCTTCCTTTGTTTCCCACAGGAGCCCCAGTCTCACCCCAATCAATCACTTTCCTGAGAACCCCTTGCTATGTCTCCACCTCTCAAGCCATCCAGAGCCAGCTGCCGTGAAAAGGCATGGGTACAAGCCTGGAAAAAAGGGGCTATACAACTTGGAAATGTGAAGCATTATTAATGCATTAGAGAGCTAACACAGGAGCTGTTCTTGCTGTCAAACACTTGAGCAATACACTAATCTCACCATCCACATAATTCTGAGCATCTCCCCAGAGAAGCTGAGATTACTGCCTCGGCCACATAAAGGTAAATGTTGCTTTCCCCATTATGATTCTACCCACACTTCCAGCACTGCCTGATTAAAATAACTTGGCCCTGACTTTCACAGTATGTTGAAGGTGACAACATTTTTAGACATGACATCCTTCTCCAATAGAGAGAGCAGTTACAGGAGCCTTTTAATGGCTTTTCCAAAGCAATAACTCTGCAACTTGGAAAAAAACCCCAACAACCCAACCAAACAAAAAGACCCTTAAATATGAAAAGGCTGTTTTTATTAAGAGCCTCCTTTTCATTAACATTTATAATTTGGAGCTGAATATCATTCTGTGGATATTGGTGGTAGAGAACTGGGTACTATGACACTGAAACATCTTTTCCTAGTGATTCATTTTACTGCAAACACCTGTCACTTACTTTAGTTAAGATTAAAAAGAAAAAAAGAGAAAAATAACATTTTGATTGTATGCTCAGCTGTGAGATGTGTCTGGCAATGATAACCTGCCCAGATTTAGAAACAGAATAAACTCCATCAGAAACCTGCATGTTTTTTCTTGAACGTGTTGGGGAATTCTACCAAGAGACTTGGGAGCCCTATCCAAAAACAGACTTCTGGAGATCAGAAAGAGTCATTTGTTTGGAAGTTTCACTTGTAGCAAAGCTGCTCTTTGTACAGCCTGTGCAGGGACACTCTCGAGCAGAGCCACCAGCGCTGGCAAAGCTCCCTGGTGGCCTCCCTGCACCTTCCTCAGCTTTCCTGCTATGATTTTGTTTTGTTAAACCAGATCAAAGTTTTGAATCTCCTCACAAGTCATAAAAACATACACACATTCACAATAAAAGTACTCACCAGCTATCTTGGAAATGGTAGGCATCAAGCTCACGGAGTTATTTTCCTTACATCTGTAAAACTTTCTTCCTAAGTAGCCTGGGAGTACAATTTACAAAAAAATTCTGATTCAATTCCCTTTAGCTCTAGGTTTGTCCTTGACTCTTCTAGCAAGATTTTCTTCTAGCAATTTTACAATTTCAAATCACCAACCATTCTCCCAGAGCTGCTCAGGTGCAACCCCTCTTTAGGCAAGAATCCTTCACAGCTGAGTTGGTGTCTCAAATGTCAGCAAACAAGCTACAAAAAGTCATCCTACCACCCACTTGATTTCACTTAAGTAAGGACAACAGTGTCTGGGTTGTTTTCTTTCTTTCCCCTAAGTTAATGTGGTATTTGCAGATATCATCTTTATATAGAACTCCTCTGTGGCTGATTTTTATAAGCACTTATTCAATAAAGGCATCTTCCTGTTGTCCCAAGATTAGTATTTGCCTCCCCAACACTGCAGCTCAGATATTTTTTTGACAAAAATAGTTACAGCTGAACTTACACTTTTTACAGAAATCTACCAAGAATATCAGCACATTTGAATCTCCATTTGAATTCAGTTAAACTACTGCTTTTTTCTCCTCTGCTTCATATGGAAGCATTCCTTTAGAAGCATATCTTACGGAAAATTTTGCTGTATTGTGACTAAATTTTCATACAATTAGTAACTAATTAACTGTACTGAAGTCTGGGGAGAGCAGTACCCACTCATCTCACATAAAAGAGGCTCTTGGGGCAGTCAGATATTGCTGAGAGGAGACAGATGTAATGGTCGAGTAGGATTATAGTAGAAAGGCCACAATTTCTTCCCACTCATCCCAACCACTAACAGAGCACATGTGAATGGAGTATGGTCCCAGCTGAGAACAATGTGTACAATGGGTAGAAATCTCCATTTTGCAGTTCCCAGGGAGCTGGTGGCCTCTGAGGCCACAGAGCAACTGGGGGCAACTTGGAGCCACCCCTTCAGGTGCTCTCATTGAGTCAGGGCTGGAGCAGGTGGGGTTTGTGTGTCTGAGACCCGTATTCGGCTCCCTGGAACCCTCCCCTGCACTGAGCACTTCCTGAACCTGGGCCAACAAACACTGAGCTCAGAAGGGTGCTTGAAGTAGCTTAATTAGGGAGAAGCTTTACAAAAGCTGCTCTCGTTCAAAATAAATCATTTACTAGCATAAAGTTTAGAAACAATTTAATTGGTTTCTACATTTCTGTGTCCAATGTCCTCTCTAGAGCTCAGGAGCTCCCTTATAGCTTCTCAAGAAAGAATGAAAACAATGGAAATTATTAAAAAACAGCCCGAGACACCAAAATTCAGCAATTAAAACTGCCTAATATAATATTCATGCTTTCATGTATCAGATGCTCCCAAACTGTTCTTGCCACATGCCTGCATTCATTAGAATATGTAAAACTGGGAGTGATTGTCATGGTCTTAAGTCAAATTATCCCACATCAAAAATCAGTCTCTGCTCTTGTACCACAATCTTGTCACACTGCTGTGGCTCCAAAGTTGGCCATTTCCCTTAATATAATTCTTATCTTTAATGCTTCCCTCCCTTCACCCTCCCTGCACTTTAAAATTGCTTTGTACTGCAAAATGTGGCAAAGGAATTTTGGAAGAAGAGGAAAACCTCCCTGCAGTAATCTCTCCTCATATCCAACTGCCAATTTAGAAACTCAAAGTGTCAAAAATCTCCCAAGTGGCGTTTTCCTCCCATATGTTTTTAGATGTTCCCTCCCCAGAGGTGACCCTTCTGAGGCAGCACATCCACGGCAGGAGACACCACCTCCGAATCCATCTGCTTGAGCTGGACACTTTAATTAGCAGGAGGTGAGGGAACGAGGCCAAAGTCTGTGCTCAGGACTGACCCAGCACCTTCCTCATTTCTACTGCTGCAAACAGAAAGCTCCAGGATTCCCCTCAGATGCTTTGGGAATGCCAAGTGGCAGAAACAGAACTCATCCCAGCTAATTACTGCGAGAGTGGGACAAGTAAATGAGTCACAGCCACGGAAATCTCAGCAAACACTTGTCCTTTCACCACACTAAAACCTGCGATTTCCCCTGGGAAAAAATCAAAACCATTTCCCTTCCTTTAACATTTATAAAAATCATGTCAGAAACAACAGCACAGGCTTACAGGAATGTGACTGAGTTTTAGATATGTGGCTTTTTTTGGAACGCTATTAAAACATGTTAAAGAATCTTTAATCAATGCAATGCTTTGCACTTGATTTTCTTTTGCATGAATTGTTTAAAGTTAAGAGAGGCTTTTAAAGCAACTTCCAGGTTCATTCCAGTCCTACGATACCTCTTCAAAGTTCACAGCCATGGCTGTGCATTCAAGTGCTGCATTACTGAGAAATGTACATCAGCTGGAAAATCAAATGTTATCACATGGACATGTGGACATTCTCTGGAAGCGAAGATCAAGTGAAAATTTTCAACATGAAGAATAAATATTAGGGGAGGATATTATTGTGAATGAACTGGAGAGTTAAATAGCATTATCAGAGTGGATGAAAACATACTTATTACTATTCCAAGAAAGAATAGGTGGATTTTCAAGGCAGTGGGTAGGCTGAGATCCTTCCCATTGAATTCAATGACAGATTTCAAGAAAAGCAACACAGACAACAAAATTATTCCTTTGGAAAGCAGCAGGTTTCCTGCCTTGAAAGTTAAAAGATCTAAATCTCAGAGTGATCACTTCTCTGTGGAAATCCTTGGAAGTGTAACTGTAGTATTGTGCTTTCCCCTGCACATGTAGGGACTCTGCATCACTAAAAACAAGAGTCTGTTTCAGTGCCCAAATTAAGTGAGAGTTATCAATGTGCAAATGTCTGCTCCTGGAGGAAAGATGGGCTGTGCAGTTTTAGAGATTACTTCAGAATCGTGGCCCTTTGCACAGAATGCATTGCTTAAGCACTTTGCTCAGGCACTAACATGACTCGGGAGCTTCTCCTCATGGTGGAAAGAAATTGGCACCTTCTGAAGGTGGTTCAGCCCATCAGAGATCAGGTTCATCCTAACTCAGGGCATTCAAACTTGGTGCCTAAATTTTTGCATGGAAGTTTCTCATCCATATCCCTGCCCTATCAGGATATGCTGATCACTATTAAAAAACCCACAAGTTTTCACCAAGAGCAGGTGCTCCAAAAGTGTTTTGACACACTTTGAGCTGCAGAGAAAGAATGAACTAAGAACAAAATAGGCATCATATAGTTACAGAGATCACATCAAGAGGCTCTGTCTTCTGTCAGGCTGACTAATTATTCCTCTGTATATGACAAATTTTTACTCAGATGAAAAAAGTAAAGTTTTTCATTAGAACTGTAGCAAGCCATTAAACCCTGCAGCCTGTGAAGGTTTGCAATGTACCTGACACAGAGTATCAAGGGCATTCCAGGTCTCACTTCATGTCACATCAAGTCATTATTTTCTTTTATTGAAGCATCACAATCCTGGGTTTGGGATGGCAGAAGTTGTGAGGAGGTCTCTGAGCTGCAGGTCTGGGTAAAATGGAGCATCAGGTCATGAGATATTTATCAAGTGATAATGTGAACGACCGAAAAAGAGATGAGGTGGGGACAAAGGCTTCTCCAGCTAGGAAGGTATCGAACACTTGGAGCTGAGGAACAGATAGCTCAGTGGCAGCTGGCTGCCCTGACTCCCTGAAAAATTAATCATTGCAGATAAATGCATAAAAAGACAACACCTCAATCTGTTTTCCACTGAGGTTGGTGGCACAATTCCCATGTCTTGTTCCTATCCACCCTCCAATCTGTGCCACGAGGCCCAGATGTGCTCCCAGCAGTCCTGTTGTTGTGATAGAATAACTCTGCTGGCACCAGTGGGTTTGTGAGCGGTGCCTGTGGGGAAAATCCACAGGACCCATGTCCCACCACTGTGTACCCTTCCCTCACTCCCTCTGCACTGTGCAGAACGAGTCCCCAATGTTTGAGTCTTTGCAGTGTCAAACTTCCAGGTCTGGCCAGTCCTGTGGTGTGAGCAGGCAGCTCTCCTGGAGGAATTTGCCTCTATCCTTCCAGACAGAAGCAAAAATCCTTCATGATTTATAGCATATATGTGGAAGGTGATGGAGCTGTGATGAACAAAGAGCTTTACCATCAGCTTTTCCTACTGTTCAACAGATAAATTTGGAGCTCTAAAACTCTTCTAAGACTGGAAGAACATGACTCTCAGAGCTGCTGTTGTTTTCAGTAGCAGTTTCTAAGAACAAGAATTCCTTACACACAAAGCAAGAGCACTCTGTGATTTCAGAATGAGGACATGAGCAAGCATCAGAGTAGACCTTGCAAATATGTCTTGGTTTAGAAAGTCATTCTATGAATATTTTAATTGATAAAAACATTCTGGAGAAACGTTCATAGAAAATTAACGCAAGTGGAACATTGAATAGCCAAAGGAAATTAATTTACAAGTGTGATGGCATGAAAATTCCCAGGAGACACTGAGCAATTGAACTAACCCTAGTTAAGAGTTCTCTCTGTGCTTTCAACATCAGCATTAGGCTTGGAAGAAAAATTCTTGTACCTGCAGCAGAACAGCAGATGCATAAAAGGCTGATAATGAAGCCCAGTTAGAGATCTTTCTACACTGGTAAAAGTATTTCTTGCACTTGCAGCATAAGCACCAATCCTGGGGGAAACTGTAGCACATTCCACTCGAGGATAAGTTCACATCACAAAGTACTTTTACAGTCTAAATAGGACAATGCTACTTACATTAGGAAAAAGAACTTTTAGCAACATGCAGTTATGTAATTATGGGCTGCCAGCAGCTGATATAACTCTGTGCTGGCATATCTACAGTGCAGACTCACATTTACTGGGCCAGCTTTTTGGTTTAAAGAAAGATGACTGTAAAGACAACACCTGACTGAAACATGGGCATCCATGGGGAACAGCTCTGTGGAAAAGCAGGATGGGATGCTGGAGGTTTTCCTACCTCTTGCCCTGATCTCTCCATAAGCCCCCATTTCCCTTCCTCCAAACCCCATCACATCAAACAAAAGTACATTCAGAAGCAAGAAGGTTTTCTGGATGTGCAGCCACATTGGAAAGGGAGCTGCCCAACAGCAGGAACATGTTATTTGGAGGCATAAGTTATGTAACTGCTTTTTCTCAAGGAATAATATTGTTAAAGAAATGAGTATTATTTTTTGTGCTAACAAGAGTAAAACAGGTTGAATTAAGTAATAAAAGAGCCACTATATTTGATTATCAGATAAAAATGTACATGTAGCAGTAATACCCAGAACCCAGTGAAGTCAAGGAGGCTTTGCCATTGGCTCAACAAGGCAGGGGTTCTTCTGTGTATACACAAACCCACAAACGTTTCATAAATGATTGCAATCAAATCCAAATAAATATATTTAATAGACCAATCTTCTCAAGACTGATTCTGAGGAAGCTCTGTAAAATGAGACGTGCTTGTGCATATAAAACATGATAAAAAAGGACACTTTCCCCCTATGTTTTAAATTACTGAATACTCCAGACTGCTTCCTTTGATTTTAATCTGAAAGGCTGAATTTGCAGATTGCCTAAAGATAAATGAGTACTCGTCATCTGTCCCACTAACATTTTTCTAAGATATTGCTTCTCCTTTTGGCAAAGCTGCTAAGATTTGCATCTAGTTTTTATCTGATGTTGTAAAACTGAATTTGTTTTGAATGACAAATAATTCATTACAGAATTCATTTTTTAACTTCTTTCCTGAAACACCTTTTCAGTGGTTTCAGGGCATTGTTCTAGCCAAAGTATCAAATCCACTCTTCTATTTATTCCACCGTGCAGTTCTGTGTTTTGCTCTGGCAAGCTTCCAGCTGAATTAATTTGACATCCACTGATCAATCAAACTGTCTCATTACTACCTTCTGCCCGCCTTGTCATCATGGTCCACTGTTGACAAGAGTAAGAAATGAACATCCACAAGGTCACCTTCAGAAAATGTTTTATTTAATTGTAGCAGACCCACTGCTAAGCCCTGAGGTTATCAGCAATGCTCCTGTGTGTCTCCCCTTTCCTTTTTACATGTGTAGTGAATAATTGTACGTAGCTCATGCCATTCACAGGTGGAGCCACTCCAGCAGAGTTATTTAAACAGTGGCCTTAGTAATTACACTGAGGATTGTTTTATTTCAAAAACCTCATGAATGACAGGCCCAGCAGACCATTCAGAGAAAAGTATTCAGAAAAGGATACTGAAAAAAACCTGACAAAACTCTCAGTATGGTATTATTTATAGTCATTACACAATAAAGCTACTCTCCTTGTTATATAGTAAATTATTCCAATTAATTCCTGCTTTTGAGTGCCAAGTGATACGGTGCAATTTGCCAAAAAGGCAGTAGCAGGGCTCACCAGAACAGATGCTCTGCCAGAGGACCTGCAATTCTGATTTTCATTCACCTGAATCGACACCTGTAGCAATTGCTATGAACTTCTTGTGCAATTAAACCTCATGTGCCCTGTGCAGGAGTTAAAGCATTTGGAAGGATTTGGTTTAAATTTCCCATAAGTAGACACACTTTTTAGGCATTCCACAATATTTTGTCATGGAGATATTGTGGCTCACATTTTACATGAATGATTAGTGCATTAATACACGTTACTGGAAAGGGAACTGAATTTCTTTATATTCTTTTGAGAGCAATATAGCACAGGTTTGGTTATCTTTAGTTACACATATTATGGATTCTGGCTGAGAAACATCCTGACATTCACTGGCATCTAGGATCACATAACACTGATCACTACACACTGTTAACTTTCCAAGGCAGCACAGTTATACCAGATTATGGAACTGATACTTCAGACTGGTTTTGTCTGGAAAACACCTAATATTCCTCAGGAAAACACCTAATATTCCTCAGGCTTGTTGTAAGGTTTCAGCTACTGTGGTGGAAAAGCAGGTATGATCTGATAGATGTGATTCATTTATTTCAATACATTACATCTTATGTTGAATTGCTTAACCCATTTTTCTTCTATTTGTTAGAATTCTTTAATGAGAAAGTAATTTCCATGTTGCATGTAATGTCTTTTTCCTTAACAAAACTTTGCTCTGTGTTAGGTGTGTGTGTAGATTGGACACTGCAGATGTGCCAATTCTTAATTAATAATGACACAATCACAAGCACTGCACAGAAATTCCATCACTGCCACAGACTTGGGAAGGATGTTTTTATATGACAGAAGCTGTAAAGGAATGGGGTGGATGTTTCAACAAGTCAAAGTCATAAGAATCCTTGGGACCAATTTACTATGTACTTAGAAACCAAAGAGTCTCATTAACTTTAAGAGGAAAGCTCACTTTGCAGTAAAAGAGAAGCCATCAAACTGGAGATGGGAGAGTTAAAGGAGTTATTAAAAGGCTGGAAGTGGTTTGGCAGGAAGCCTCCTGGTTCACTCCCCAGATGCAAAGGGGAGATGAAGTATTGCCACTCCAGTCCCAGAGGAGAAGCTCCTGACCTACAAAGAACTTGTGGAAACATATGGTTGGGTCTGCACAAGGTGTATCTGAAGTAGAGATAATAATCTGCAAAACTATGAAGGCAGCAGAGACAAAGCTGAAGGAACAGGAAAAATTAGGCCAACAAAAGGTGATTTTGTTGAGATTTATAACACTGATAATAACAGTATTAATTAAGTTTTGAATAAATGTATTTGGGTCTCTCATTATGGGCAGGTGGGAAAAAATACTTTTTTTCTTGACACTCAGGCTAGTGCCTGATGCAACAAATAATTTCTATGCTACTGGATCTAAAAAAAAGGTTAAAAGGAAGTATTTTGAGTAAAAAAACATATTCTGTCTTACTTGAAATGAGCAATTTTGTATGTTTAGTTTTCTACCTGACCACACAATCAAATGCAATCTGCCCTGATGACTGCAAATTATAACAATTCCTTGGAAACTGTGCCAAAACAAGCTGCTGAAATCATCATACTGTAGTGGGTCCGTAGATATATCTATCAAAACCAATATTCATGTCACAGTCTGAGCAAGGGCCACCTCTTAAATCCTTTCCACACCACACCATGGGCCACCACCCATTGTCACTGCCAGACAACAAGGGAACCTCTAGGAAACAGAACTAATGTAGTGAGGAATAAAACCAAAGCTTTATACCCCATTTTTAATCAGTTTATGTAAATTTGGAGGCTTGTGGCTTTTCTGCACAATTTCCTCTTGGCCAACTGATCAGGTTGTTGGCAGAATAGAAAAGGCTTGTGAGAACATCAGTCCCACAGGACACGGAAATAAGCTTGTGAATCACTTGCTAAAATATCAAAGAAGAAGGGTCATGGAATACTTAAAATAAGCTTACACATTAAAGAAAAGTGGGCTTGAGCATTTTAACAAGGTATTACACTATTTTCATGGTGCTATTCTGAAAACAGGTTGCAGCTTAGAGAAGCAGTGACTCATTTCATTTTTAGACTGCCATTGGTTTGGATGACCTTCACTGTCATATCTCCTGATTTTGAGCCATGGGATAGGCATTTATGTAGCATGATAGAGCAAGGAGAGCAAGGCAGAGATTTTGCTTTGAAATATGATTCAGGACCTTGCTGTGATGCAACTCCATATAAAAGTGCAGAAGACTTCCTCTAGCTTTGAAACTCTGAAAAGACATCCAAATAAGAAGTCTTGGGCTTTATGTAACTCTTGAGAAATTACTGACTTGTTCCAAGGACTCTTTAATCAGTGGTGTAAAGTGCTGTGGGACCTTACAATTACATAGAATCACTGAATGCTTTGGGTTGGATGAGAACTCAAAGATCATCCAATTCCAACCCACAGTTTGCAGCCTCCATTTCCACAATTTTTGTTGCATATTCTTTTAGCTGCTTCCACTGTGCAGGTTGCTGTGTGGTCTGCCAAGGGTGTTTCAAAGGTCTATTTGCTCTCAGCAAAGAAAAGTCTCTCCAGCCCTGGATTACAGGTTCCAAGCCTCTGGCTCTCAGCCCTGCACCCTGAGCACCAAACCTAAACTCATTAATTGAAGCAGAAGTGCAAGAGTAAAATCATGTTTCTACTGGGTGTCAAGAGAGATCTTTGTTGACATCAAGGGAATGCTTGAATTTTGTTTCCTACAGTTAAAACTATAATAAACTGAGAATCCTTTTATTTTCTTTCTTATTTACAGTACAGAGTTGCAAGACAGATGGTAAGAACCCATATAGCATAAAGAACAGGGTAGCTTTAATTGGCATTTCTGTTAAAAGGATTACTGTTTGATAAAGGCTTGTATTTTCCCCTGCTAAAGGGAGGAAATTAGATCTTTGATGGAGGTTTAGGATTGTGACTGAGGAAGGTATATACATCATTCTTGGGATGGATGGTTTATTTACAGCTGCCTGTGTAGCATTAGTTTATCAATTACCTCTCAAAATATGATCCATCTATCTGGGGGGGGGAAAAAAAGCATTGTTTTTATTATCTCTAATGTTCAGTTCTCATGGTTGCTGTTATTCCCAGCTGCAATAAAATAGTTCTAATGACAGAAGTTTCAATGTGTTCTGCAAAAGTTTTACTGCTGTCAGCATAGCGTCAGCACACATCTCCTCTCCATCCCTCAATCTGTGTGATCCTTCTTTCAGTGTGCACTTATATTCATAATGATAAGAAAAGAAATGTTGAAGTTTTTTGTCCCAACAGATCAATCTATGTAGCTTTAAAAATGTATATGTTTATATAAAAAAAAATAACAAAGTAAGAAACTGCCAAGAGGACTGAATTTGTCTCACTGAAATTGAAGACAATCTGTCATACAAAGCCCATACAGGAAAAATCCACAAAACGCCCATCAGACATACAAGAGGATGCAAAACAGATGCCAAAGTGTTTCTCTCTCTGAAACCTCCTAAGGATTCAGAAATCTCTCAGCAGCAACTGTTTGTGCACGAATCTCACACAATGCCTCAAATCTTTCCATCATGGGATTCTAAGAGGATCAAATCTGATCCCAATTCACTGTATTTCCTTCCCTTTGCTCACCAAACTCAAAAGCTCCTGTTCTAACATCATCAATAAGCAATCACACTCACTGAAGGACACCTTTTACTCACCTACCTCTGTTAAATGGAAAGATAATTTTTGGGCATTTCCTCCATTGCCCTCGATTGGTGACAACCCCATCTCCATGAAGGCTGACCCTTACCCTTTCCACTGTGTTCATGGGAAGTTGCAATTTGATTTTATTTCCTTGTGGGAAGCATTTGGGGTGTGACTATTCTGAATGAGCTCAGAGTATTAGGATGCAACATAGTGATGCCACAAGAGCCCCCACCCACCACAGAGAGAACAGTTAGCAAGAACTTGTTCCAAATGGAAAGAGTAACATCTTGGAACAGTCAACTGTGGCCATTTCAGTGACCTTTGAAGTGTAAGACCTTCTCTCTGGGAATGATTTCTCACCATTTTCCCTATTTTCTCCTCCTTTAGCTCACTGTTCAGGTGTTGGTAAATGAAGTCCTTGCCACAGCAAAGGTTGTGAGCATGTGATTAACATTAAAGTGGCCTGTCAGCAGCCTCCAAGTGGATTTCATCCTGGGACTACTGAGGTGCTTAATGTGCAGCGTGAATTAATTGCTCTGCCAGTTTAGAAGGTCTGTTTGCCATGTTGTGCCTATATTACTGCTGTAAGTTAAATTACCACAGTCTATAAAACACCTTGTAGTCCATTTCTTCTGGATGAAAGGAGCTATGCAGAATAAATTGCAGTTTCTGAAACACAAACACCCACATGAAATGATTATGGAAAAAAATTACAGGAAAATGGTTGCAGATAGGTTTCCATTCCCCTTTAGTATTTCAAAATTCAGTGTATTCTCTTTGATCAGATAATTCTCTCTCACTAATTTTCAAGATTCACAATCACCAATTACAAGTAAAATGTCAAAATAAAAGGAAGGCAAAGCATCAGAGGTATCATTTGTCTATCAATAAGCTGTATCTATTCATAACTAAATTCACAATACAGCTCAGATACTGCATGTCAGAAATCGAGGTAAAAAAATTTCAAATATTCCTACACTGTGAGCAACCTGATTCAGACTAATTTTAGAACATGTTCACTGTACATTAGAAGAAAGAGACAGAGCAAATATGTGTATGCTAATATGGTCTTCAATCCTACATTTCAAGGGGCATAAAAGCATGTCAAGCTCTTCCATCTTCTTTGGCTGGCCTACAAGGAAATCACATTAGTAAGTGGCATAAAATCATTCCATTTTGAGCTGTAACCTGACCCCTTGTTTTCAGTTGTGTCAGAACTGAGAGCTCAAAGGTACAATGGGAAAAGATGGCACCCTGGAGACAGATAGATCACACATTTTTTCTATCAATCAAATAGTCTTTGTGCTCAGGTGGACTGAATTCAAGAACGTGGCTCGAATTAGATTTGCTGTCATAAACTGAGCTTCAGTGTTTGAGACAGCAACCACACTTTCATGCAAGAATTAAGAATGTTTCACTGATGTGGTGAATGCAACACACTGTTATTTGGATCATCCAAAATGGCTTAGAATTGAGCAGAAAAATTTGAGGTATTAAGGTATTCTGAGGAGGTGTATACATATATATCCCATAATGTAACGCTGTTAAGAAAGAATGCAGGTGGATTTGTCCATGTGCCTCAAGGTCCTGGGCAGTCTGGACAGAAAAACCCACAGAGTTCTTTGAAGAAGGAAAGGCTAAGATGCTGAGTGTCTATGTTTACTCTGTTTAGCATTTGAAAACATTTAGAGACCAGTGTTTGACTGATGCTGTCCTGTAATCAGTTAAACTGACATCAGTCTTACGAGAAAATTCAGAAACAATTTTAGCTGGCAATCTGTGGGGAAATGATGTAAAAGTTATTTGCTCTCTGTAATTCAGGATAACAAAGGGAATGGGCTAAAGATGCAGTTTTTTCCATAGGTAGAGAGTCCAATTACAAAATTAACACTTAAAGTGTGGATGCAAGAGGGTGACAAATGAAGAGTTATGGGCAAGGGAAAGGTATTTATGGCTGACATTTGTAAAAATATGCAGAGTTATTGCAGCAGAAATACACACCAGGATTCCTCTTGATGGCTGGGGCTGCAAAGAGGAGGAAACTCAAACATCAGCAGCTGTGGGTTGGTTTGGGAATTGAGATGAAGTTTCTGGTAAAATAAAGAGATGAAACCATGAGGAGGTTATGCAAACCTTAATCTGCTGGATAGTGCCATGGACAGCTACTGGATATTCAGTCCTTTGGGCTGCATTGCCTGATCCATCGAACTGAACAGGGAGAAAACGAGACGACATTTGTGTCTCACGACAGGGACGTGGGAATTTGTGATTAATTTCTCCTTTTGATTACATATAATAAAGAATATATATATGCAATATATAGATAGATACATAAAAGTCTTTGCACCTGGTCCGTGGGAGCACTGCAAACTTGTAAATATCATTTAGTGATATTTAACAAACCAGCCAGGGTTTGACAAAAATAAACAGCACCAGTGCGAAAGAAAGCAAGCAATTTCATTAAACAACATCTTATGAAATGAGTTATATTTAACTTCCTTAAACCAGAAAAAACTAGAGTGCCTTGGCATAGAAACTGTGGTATTTTTCTTGGCACACGCTATAGGTTATGTCTCGTGCGAGCAAGAAAACTTTGGTTCTCCATTTAAGACTTATGATTTAGCGTGAATTGAATTTTCAATACATAATTATATGTATAACATGAACACAAACATAGATTTTTTTTTGGTTACATAAATATATATATATTAAAAAATTCAAAATACACATATACACATTTCAAATGTGCACATCTATATGCACATATGTGGGTAAGCTTGACTTTCAAGCCTGTTCCCTGGCTACCACAGAAAAAGAATTCTGATACATTTTCAAAGCTGGGCCTCCTATCACAAGCTTTTCCCTTGGAGTGCTGTAACAGAAAAGCAATTTCAAAGCACCAGGACTAGGTTTTCAGTCTTCGGCTGGGGAAAATCAGCCCAGCTCTGTGTTCACTACAATATGGAAAGTCACAAACAGGTTGGTCAATGTATTTAAAGTCTTAAAAACCAGCTTTACCACACACCAACTCATGCAGGGTGAAATTTGTGAAACTCTGGATGTGAAGACTCCATGGCTGTTGACCTGCACAGGGCTCTGATATCACCAGTATTGCTGTTACTGGTGGCAAGTAACAACTTAGAAGTGCTGCTGACTTTGCTGGTGACAAAAAACATGTATACCACACGTGCTGTAGTGCTGCTTCTGAGCATCCTGATGATAGTAATGAAGCATTGAAGTATATTATAAATATATATATGTATATGTGTGTATGTATAAATATATATATCTCATATATATCAAGGCAAGCATCCTCAGCAAAGTCTAACACAGACAAAAACCATGACCATCTTCACCAAGACCCAGTCAGACAGCAGGAAGGTGAAATGGCCAAACTCAGAAGCCCGTCTAGGTTTGCAGGCATCTCCCAAGTGTCCTGCTCAGCTCCAATGGCAATAACCCCTCACATGAAGTAATCCTTTCTCTATTCCCTGTCCTATTTCCACTATCAGTCTAGAGATTTAGGAATTCAATCCCTTGGTTAGAAAACTCCCATTCCATGCAGGCTGAAAGGTAAGTTTAACTTCCCTTAAGCTGTTTTCCTCTCTAGAACTCCTACATTATTGTCATTATGCTAATGAAGTCCACTCAGGTTGTGTGAATGCTCTGCTGTTTTTTTCATAAAAGACATATAACAAAGAAGTAAATTTCAACAGTGATTGATTGACAGCTGTCAAGTAACACACAGGGCAATTCAGCTTCCAGGAATTGCTGCTGTTTATCTGGGCACCATAAAAACCTATTCCAAAAGTTGATGTTTGTAAAAGGATCTTCTGAAGCAAGAGCTTGGCAAAAAATTATTTTTCTCATTTCATTTGCTTTTCCCTAGTTTCCACAGGCAAGTTAAGTTAGCAAGGCCATGCTGTTCTGATCTGAAATTTATGTAAAGAAAATCTTTTACCAGTGTGGAGTATTGGCTGATTTCCTTGAGCCAAACCTTCATCATTACCAGAGTCTTACACACAAACACTAACTATGCTATGCAATATTCTCATGACTCTTTCTGGAAGTATTCAATAAGTTGGATGCAGATCTGTATCTGGCAAGAATCAGCATTTCACTGCAAATCACCTCATAGTAGTGAAGAATTTGCCATAAATAAAGCATTAGATTTTTCTTCTTTGTGAATTATCCACAAGCAGATTACCATTTAAGCAAGCATATTTGTTGTGCTCAGTTATTTTCCCCATAATTTCTGTAAATAATTAGTGTTCTTAATTTTATTTGTAAGTCATCAGATAGAAGTTTACAATATCAGATGCTGGAGTGGGATATGGTTAGCACGTGCTCAGTGGGAGACAGAGAATGTTCATGTCAAGGTTATGTGAATCCTTGTTCTCTTTTCCAAATTAAATAGTTTTCCAGAATCCTAACATAGCCCAATATACTTTGCCATTACCAGAAATGATCTCTGTCTTTCTGGGGACTAGAAAGAATGAGAACATTTGGTCACAGTCCTCATCTGTGATCTTGGGCAAGTCTCTCAGGAATCTCTTGCCTCTTTAGGTCCCTAATTAAATTTAAAGGCTTGAGGCTTAGGGCACATCTGTATTATAGATAATATCCAATGCATTGATCCCTGTGCTGAGGCCAAGCAGCTGAGTTAACTCTGCTCTCTGTGCCTGCTGCCATGGCCCTGCTGCTCCTGGGCCTGAGCCAGCTCTCCTGCTGGATGGACGGGGGAACTGGGAATGCTCCCTTGCTCCCTGCTGTCCCCAAAAGTCAGGGAGGGCACAGGATTTCCTCCAGCACAAGGCAACTGGAAGGCTGAAGTGAAGCAGTGGGGTGCTTGAACTCCAGCCTAATGGAAATCAAAGGATCAAAAATTCCACTGCTTTCTATTATTTATTAAATTGTCCTATTAAGTTGTTACAGTTTCAGTTCTTAATTTGACTATAAAAGAGATAAAATATGTGCATGCATATAGATCTGTAAACCAAAGCAATATTTCATTACGAAAGGGATTGTCTATGTAAAAACTCCTCAATTAACACTTTAAATCATTAATCTCAATTAAATCTTTTATTAAAAGGATCTCAGCTAACCACAGCAAATACAGCACTACCTTGGCTGGTGCAGGAATGCTGACTTACCCCACTTCGTCTTCTTTCTAATGATTTGGAGCTGTCGAACACGACACTCCCACACTCCACTTGTCAAAAGCTCTGATCCAGAAAACATTTTGAGGACAGAAAGTGGAGAGAGGACTCCCAGTCATGCTGGGGATCTGCCAAAGCAAGTAATGGTGCTGTACAGCTGGGAAGACTATGCTTAAAAGATTTAGCATTTGTTAGTTGCCTTTCAGATTTCTAAGAAATGAATAAAGTTATTTTTGGCAAATGCATTCTAATGATGCCACATAAAGTCGGTACCAGAGTCTCAGACATAAAATTTTAAATGAACTAGAAGAAAAACATGGCATTACTTATTTGTTCAGTCTCAAAACAACAAGATTGGTTGTCGCTTCAGCTTTTTACAAGTCTCATCTTTTCTGCTGTATCATGAGAGAGCAGCTAACAAAATAAACATGCTAAAAGACCTTTTTTGCATTTCCTACTTAATAAAAGCTTCCACTGCAATTTAGCCATAGGAAGTCATCCAAACTCCCTTCGTTTTCTGTTCTTGAGAAAGATGCCAAGGTCATTAGGTGCCAAAAGATACATTTAAATGCCTACAGAGGTTGAGCTCTTAGGGAATTGGATGCCCAGCTTAATTACTAGTCTTGAAAATTGCTATCTCTATCTGAAGATGCTTTTGTAACCTTGAAAATTTGGCCTTAAACTACTCCTGAAAATGAGATTTAGAGACATAATATACTGTTGGCATTTCATCTGGGATCTCAATACCAAAGAATGGACGCCTATTATTGAATAATTAAGGAAAAAAATATAAATTATTCAATAGAACTGTGCTTTCCTTCCCAAAGGAAGCTGTTATATCCCCAATCTGAGCCTGCAGAAAAACAAGCTTCTGTCCTGCTGAGTTACAGCCACCCCAAGCTGTATGACAGCAACTGCTGCAACCACTCCACCTCCCCCTTGGCATCATCTCAACCAAAATGAACATGTGCACAGGCTGCTGCTCCCAGGAGGGCAGCACGGGGACGTGGAGCCAAGAGAGGAGGTTTCTGTTCAGTTAACCCCCCTCTCCTGAATTGTCCTCTGGATGGACCTTTCTCTCCTCACTGTCCAGACTGCCTAGAGGGATTTAAAATCCTTTACGTGGGGTTAATTCTGCCCTAAGATGATCCAGCCTCTTGTCAGACAAACTACCACCCACCCTTGCAAGAGACAGTACCTGACACTCATTCCAGCAGCCCCTCTGCCTTGATGTGTGTTTAGTTTCTACAAAATCAACTCTGCAGTTCAGCAAACGAGGCATGGACATCAGCTACCCCAAGGTGACAGCAGCCACATAAACTCCTGCATGATGGGCACTGTAGGAGAGTACAAAGTTATCACAGAAGCACAAAATGGTTTGGGTTGGAAAAGAACTTGGAGATCATCTTAATACAGGCCCCCACCACTGGCAGAGACATCCTCCACTATCCCAGGTTGCTCCAAGCTAAATCCAACCTGGCCTTGGACAATTCCAGGGATGGGACAGCCACAGCTTCTCTGGGCAACCTGTGCCAGGGCCTGCCCACCCTCACAGGAAAGAATTCCTTCCCAATATCCCATCTAACCCTGCCCTCTGACAGTGGGAAGCCATTCCCTTTTGACCTGTCCCTCCAGGCCCTTGTCAAAAATCCCTCTCCAGTTCTCTTGGAGCCCCCTCTTTAGGCAATGGAAGGGGCTCTGAGGTCTCCCTGGAGCCTTCTCTCCAAGACTTCTTTGAACAGTGATAGAAAGCACATTTCCCACTCCCCTACACTGGCAAAGGCAAATATGAAGGTCCCAGCACTGACCCCAAAATAGCAGCTTTTTCCTCTCCTCACCTACAGGCTTGATGACTTGTGCCAACAACTAATTAATTAATTAAGGTTATTTGAGGTTGGGGCCTGGAATCTGAGCAATTCAACTTTTGCTCCCCTGCTGAAACCAACCATGTGCACAAGGTGAGCTGCCAAGGTTGGGATTTGTGAAATTTGACTCAGGCAAGGAGGTGCCTGTGCCTGCACCTCCTGGTGCTGCCACACTGTGCCCTGGGCTTGGGGATGGCACATAAGGAGGAGAAAGGAGTTCTTCTAACTTTTGTTTTAAGGATGACTTTTCCTGTCCTTATCATGAACTTGAACACCTGGTATTTTAATTTTAAAGCCCAGCTCTTGAAATGGAGTGATTAGATACAAGATCTCGCCTTTGACAAGACAGTCTTTGTGGGTTCAAAGATGAGCTTGAAAATGAAAACTGATTAAAGCCTGAAGGGTCAGAGCCAAGGATGGAAATGAGAGTTACCTGACATGGATTTCTTTTTAAAGATCACACGCATTTAATCCTATTGTATGATTTTTGACTTACATAATTTAGTGGAGCAGAAGCAGATGTAGTTCATGGAGGGACAAAGGAGACCTGGGCTGGCTGAGGAGGGGGAGCAGGGGCTGATTCCTGGACTCTGTGATGGAGGTGCCTGCTGGGGTGAGCTGCCCCCCAGCCCCAGGCATTTATCACTGCCTGGCCTGGCATAAATATATAAACAGACAGATCACTCGTGCTGTAAATAGCAGAGAGCTCCCAGCTGTGAGGATGGTACTCATGGCTTTAAAAATTAATAGTATTTTATTGTGAGCATTTTTTTTGCAAAAGCTCTTCATACTCTTCAGGAAGATGAGCTGGAGAACATCCTAAATGCTGCTATAAACAGCAGACGAGCATGCAGCTCATGGACATCATATGGTCACAGCTTGACAAACCCCTTGGCACTTGGATCTGAATGGATCATGCTTATTACTGCTCAGATTTTCTGTCATTCTCAGGAATCTCTGCACTGTGCACTTGTTGTTAATGAATCCAAACTTGTTGTTAAGTGATTCAGAAAGTTTTTAGAACTAAAAAGGTCCATTCCCACCTTCTAAAGTTAAGGGTAATCCTGTGCGTGGCTGGAAAGGTTGTACTCACAGGATTTCATTCCTATAATTGCTGTTTAGGTTTTCTAAGATACAATAGATTAAAGGTCATTTAAATAATTATAGTTTATATGAAATTAAAATAGCCTTGATGGTACATCCCCAGATGCACAATTTTAAATAAACTTTTTCAAATTAAAAAAGCCAGAGTTATTTGCTCTGAAAGATTTACGTGACCCACTAACCCCTGCACTGTCATGCATCTTAACTAATTAACTATGCTCCTTATTGATCAGAAAAAAACCCACCACAACAAAACAAACAAACAGCAGAAAAAACCCACAGGATTTTTCTCAATTAAGCAATTATTTAGGAAATGGTTTTGATCAGTTTACAAGAAGAACATGCAGAGCCTCAGTGAACCTGGAGCCCAGAGGCCCACCATGGGAATTTGCCTCCTGGGCAAAACAAAGAATTGCAAAACACTTCCAGAAACTGAGTTTCTACCTCCTGTTTTAAGGGCCTCTTCTGGCTCCAACCTGGAACTGCTCTGCTGTGGTGGCACAGGGATCAAGTCTTCCTTTCTGCCTGTCAACAGTCTGCACTGGGGCAAAGGAGGCAGAAGGAGCCCCCCAAAGACTTCTTCATGCCCTGCAAGGGCAGTTTTAGAGGAAGAAGAATGGCAATGTATTTCTTCCTTCATCTGACAAACAATGAAAGGATTGTGGTTACCAGGAAGCATTTTTGGAAGTAAAATCTGCTTTGGCATCCCTGAAGACAGCATCCAAGGTTAACATACTTTCTTCTGCAATGCCACATTACCACAGACCCATTTCCTTCCCAGTTTGACTCCCATTCCCCAGATACTGATACACGAGGTGTAACATGGAGACCTGACAAGGTCAGGGGCAGATCTCCCCACAAACGCTGCAGCTGAACAGCCTCCCCTGCTCCTCAGGGAGCTGACATGGTAAGCTGGGACTGGAAAGCCTGGTGATCACCCTCCCTCTAGGTAGGATGATGATAACAATCTTAAGGCAAAGAAGCCCTCATAGAAATGCCATTAAATAAAGTCATAGATGCAGTTCCCTTTTGTGTTCCACCCACCCAAATTTTTACCACATAAATACTGCATCATCTATAGGCCCAGAGATAAATGTAGGGCAGAGCTTGAATGCTTTTTACCCCACAGTGCTCCTTTGGTCTAGCATAGGCCTAAAGTCTTAAATTTCTTCTTTGCTCATCCTCTATACACAAGAAGAGAGTGGTTTTGATGCAGGAGAGCTTGAGTGGCTGCTTGATTTATTTAGGCATATTCTTGTCATCCTCAGTGAATAGCTGAGCCAAGTTAGACTTAGGAATATATTTAAGAATGGGACCAGAAAGAGGAATGCAGCTGTAGCAGAACATAGTGAAAAAATGGTTAAAACTATATGGCAGATAACATGTTACAAACTAGAAAACCACGATGGCCAAGCTGTCATCTGTACAGATGGTTTTCCTCAGCCAGAATTTTGCTTTATTCTGACACATAAAAAATTAAAACACCTTGCTAAAGAATCCTCTGGTTTACAAGACAAGCTGTTCTGCATAGAATATAAATGTGTTGGCTGCTTCATTGGCAGTCTGTGCTTCAGATTCATTTTTTTAAGATATAATGTCTGAAGCCATATTTCCCTAGTGATAAAAATCCCGTTAGTAATCCTGACAAAATCCTAAAGGGCTAAAAAGCAATGAAGAGGATTTCTAATGGTAAGTTATAAATCCTTTTAGAGAATATCTTGCTTTAAAATAATTCAGGAAAAAAGAATCTGAGGAATGAGGTAGTTCTACTTAAAAATTCTGTGTCAAGATCAAGGACACTTAGGAGGTCTCCTCCTTCCTAAGGCAAGGAGATGACATTGAGCAGCAGCTTTGGCTGGTCACTGGGCCAGAGAGGTTCCAGGTACCTAAGGCAGGACAAGAGAAGCAGAGATCATTTGTTCAGTGCTGTCTGTAATCCCACCTCCCAGGAAATATACTGAGATCTCCCCATTAGGTCAATGAGAAGATAAGTCAAGATCATGAGTACAAGTGATGTGTGCAGCTGCAGTAAATGGGATCTTCAGGCCAAAGAGGGATGTTGGAATGTAAAAAACCAGGAGAGTGTAGTGCACTTGGCTTGATTTGTTCCCTAATATAGGCAAGGTTTCCCTTGGTTAAACTGGTTTAAACCATTATTTTTTGTACCAGGAACAACTTCCACTTACACTTAGTTCAAGATCTTATTTTCAGGCACTTTTTTCACACCCTATTTTTGTCACATAAATATCTGGTTCACGACTGTAATCATTGTTTAGAATGCTTGTACCTCTTATCCGTAATTTGGAGCTGGATGAATATTCATCTTCACACACAATGGTAGCACACATGTAGTGGAACTGACACTTGTGGAATACAAGAGGTTTTTTGTTAAAAAAAGTTATGTATGTTACAAAAAAAACCCCTCTCAAATAACTTCAGTAAGTCTCAAACACTGCAAATATATAGTTCACTCTACAAACTAAATGGACAAAAAGCATATCTAATATTATTCTTCTGCTAGATTTATAATAAACCTGAATTTGGTGTGGGAACTGCTCATTGGATGAAAGGGGAGTGGGAAGGAATTAATTTGGGTCATTGCTCCTTGTATGACCAAACACAGAACAAGAGCCGTGATTAGGAATTCATTACATTCAATTATTAATTTATCAAAGAGGCTGAATTCTTCACTCACCTGGGTTTTCACTGGGATTTAATCAATTGGATTCCACAGCAATCGATAAAACTGCTACATTTAAATAAATAATTACACACCTTCTGGAGGTTTTAAAGCCCATTTATAGCCTTTCAGAGCAGAAGTGCAACACTTGTTAAATTCTGCAGGCTGCAAAGGAATGATTACTGTGCTTTATCAGTGGCAATGGTACTGCTTTTTACACAGTGAGTAATTGGAGAAGAGCCCAGTGCTGAACATGCAGCTGACAAGGGGGAGAGGTGGGGAAGCCCCTCAGGGACAGGCTTAGAAAAGGGATCTTGATAAATTGGAGAAACGGATGGAAACAGAAAATTAAATCCGTGGAAGACAAATGCAAAGCACTGAGGTGTGGAAGGGAAATCAGATGTGCCAACACCAACTGGGATGCAGCTGGCTCTGGAGGCACAGGGCAATGCAAACCCAAAAAGAGGGGAGGCTGTGGTGGGGTTTGTGGATACCCCCACAAGGGCAGGACCAGCACATGCAGAGCTGTATGCAGTGAGGTCTGCAGGGTGCTCACCTGGGCAGCCCCTGCCCTGCTCCTCATGTGCCTTCTGCCCTCCTTTAAATGCAGTTTTCCTTGTGTGCTGATAGCCCAGCCCCCAAATTGGATTTAGCCTGAAATACTTTATTCAGCAGATTTGATTTTAATCTCTCAGTGAGGAGTTTTGGGATGGCTCCAACCCCTGCGTGTGAATAATTCAATCCCTCAAAAAAATTTGCCTAACCCTAAATCTAATCTTAACCTGGAACACTCACTGTGCAAACCATGGAGCCTCTCCAGGTGCAAAGCCACCAGCAAGACATGGGAAAAGAGCTCAGAGTGACCTTGCTATGGGATTCAGCTTGATAGAAATGAAATCAAACTTGCAAGGGGCTACTGCAGGACTTCCTCAGGCCACCTGGCCAGTGTTTGAACAGCATGGTCACCCTCTCCTGTGCAGGAGGTAGATATGTAAAGAAGGGATTCTCATCTAAAAGTGAAGTTCCATTTATCCTCTTTGTAACTGCAGCAACTCCTTGTCAGACACTCCTCATACAGCAGTATATGGCACAATGTGGTTGTGGAAATGGTTCACAGTCACACCTTTTCTAATTCAAAATGGGAATGTAATGGTATGGAAAATTAATACTGTTTCTCTGCAGTGTCACATAAAACTTGTTCCATATTCATGTAATAGCTTATTACTGATATGATAAAATAATATGGACACTGAAAAGCCATTTGTTTCAGCAAGGCTGTGAACATTAAACCTTACAATAACCATACTGACTACTAAAACATACAGCAACACTTATAAAAACCTTGTAGGAGGAACTGCAATCAGTTGCTGAATAGATTGTTTATTAAACCAAAATAACATATGGCAAAATAAAAGGGCTTTATGATGAAGTGGAAAGGCTTCCTAACAGCTCATGGATAGCATGTATCACAGAAAACTAATTAATCAATCAAGTCACCTACTTAAAAATTACTCAGGACTCATGGGTCTCAGAACATTTCTTAAGCAGTTAAAATCATTTTATGTGTGGTAGACTCTTCCACCTCTTTCTACCTGGCAAAGTTTGTCCTGCCAGTAACTGTACCTGGGAGCAGTTCCTCTGCCCAGGAGAAAAAGATGCGTTCAAAGGGCTGTGAAGAGCAGCTCCTGAGGCATCTCTCACTTCATTTGTCTTTGGATCTTTACGGTTTATGATCCAGACACAGCCTTTCTTTTAACCTTTAGCTGACTATTATTTATAGATAAACTTAAGGAGTTTATAATACATGAGGATAACTTCAGAGTCATTGATCTGAACATGTATCAGGCCAAAATTAGAATAAATTTGATTCTGGAAATCAAAACCTGGTTCACATGGAATTGGCAATGGTCTCCATGTTTCTGTGAGAGCTGCTATCATGGTGAGGCTGCAGGGCTACTGAGATCATGTTCCTGTCACCCTGGGAACAGACACATCTTTATAACACAGCCACGTTTGTAACCCAGACTCAGCACACTCATCCTACCATTATATATAATCAAAAAATAGAGATAGCTCCAACCTGCACTTGACATCTGACCTTAAATCATGCAGTGCCTTAGTTGGCCAGAATTTTGCTGGAGCATCTGCCTGTAAAGCTTCTTGCAGCAAATTAAAATACTATGCAGGCAACAACTAAATCTACTACTCACAGGATTATGTGTTGAAAGATGAGGGAGACTTGTGGTCGTTGGTTAATAAAGACTCAGGGGAAAATCATTCATAAATACACAGTCTATTTCAAAGCATCACAAAATGAAGAGCCTGAGACATTTTAGCAAACCTCCAAACTACATTTTAAACTCTCCAGTTATGAAACAAATTGCTCCACATTGAGTCACTACTGAGAGAGAACTACCTTTAATGCCAGCAGAAAGAGAAGTGTATTGCAGAAATTCCTCACATCTGCAAAGTACCTTACTTAAATGATAATTATCTTCTACAAAGTGCTTTTACTCTTAGTCACTATTTACTTTATCTATTCCGAGTCATATTAAGCACAGTGTCTCAGCTGCAGAGAATTTCATTATGCCATTTGTTAAAGCATCTTTAATAGGCCAATTTCAGCATCCGTCTACTGTATCTTACTAAATGGTTTTTATTTGCTAAATGATACAGTTTAGATGAAACACATTTCAACAAGAAATGCAGTTGTACTACGATAGATGTCACATCAACAGCCAGAAGACTTTCTCTGAGATCCCTGTGCCTACCAGGGAAGCGGGGCTGCAGTCAGCGAGCTCAGTTTTGAATTCTTACACTGATAAAACTTCTACTAAACTGCTTGGGGCAAGAACCAAAATTTGAAATTAAACCAGAGTTTGGAGGTATATTTAGAAGAAATAAAAGTATATCTTTGATGGTTTAATGTGCAAACTTTAATGGATTAACAATACCTAGATTAAAATATGAAATAAATACTTCAAGGACTTAATTACTGCCTATTCAGTTTCAGCCAAGTATTTGCAATCATATTTTGTATAGGACTGAGACATTCAAATAAAACAAATTTACTTTGCATTGTAAATAAAGTGTAGCAAGTCTTGCAAGTGCTGTTACCAGCTCTAATTCTCCATATATCTCTCCATCTATTTGTCTGCAATGAAGCCATCCATATTTTCAAAATCACACACTATAAGCATAACTGTAGGAAAAACTATCAATCCAATTCACACTAGAATATTTTAGTCATGTGTACCTGTAGTTAAGCACAGTGTAGGTAAAAGTCCAAGCTCAGCCTTGGGGTTTTTTATAGTATTTCTTCAGACTTGTGTCCTGCCTTAGTCTGAACTAGACTAAGTTCTGCTACAGGCAGGCTCCAACCCTGCATGACTGATCTTTAAACTACACTGTGTTGATTTTGTAGTGGTTTTGATTCCTGCATTTATCTTCCTTTTCCTTCCTAAACACCAGACACTTTCACACAACTAAATCTAGGAATCTGGAGTCCTTTCAGTCTCTATTAGGTGAAGGAAAGAGAAATATCACTTCAGGTGACACCACTCAAGTGATGCTATCGGTTACATTAGTGCCTGGAAAGGGTATCTCCACTGAGACCTGCCAGCAAGCAAACAAGCCCTGAATGCAACAGGAACCTTCAGGCACTAAGGATACATAGTTTGGCCAACCTGCTTACTTACAGTTTAATTCCCTAATTTGGCAGCACCCATCCCTTTTTATCCAAACAATATCTCTCTCCACCTGCAGGAGTCCCTGCACAGGACCAAAGCAGGGAAGATGTTGGTCCATGAGCTGCTCACTGCTGTCCCCGTACTTCTTTGAATTTGTGTGACTTTTATGCATCCCAGGCAGGCTCCTATGTCCCAGTCATCACTACACATCAGAGAAATTTTCAACAGTCAGTAGGTAAATACAGAGTAGAGTTCAGGATTAAAAATCTATAGATTTTTCCTGAAAATTGGAGAAAAACCTACAAGGTGATCTACATTTGAATGCCCTACCACTTTCTTGAATGACATGTTTGTTCAAGGTGGAAAACCTCAGCAGGAGAAGACAACATTTGCTGGTCAAGTCAAGACAGACTCACTGCTGCTACAGGTTCTTGTGGGTGGCACCTGAGAGATCTGATGAGGAAAGGTCAGGACTAAACCTCCCCCACAGTGTCCCTCACCCAGCTTGAGCCTTTCCATTGAGGGGGAAGCAAGAAGTCCCCAAAGGTGTATTTAAAGAGGACTGAGGTGTAACCAACAAAAGCAGCAGCCAGAGGAGCAGACACACAATGACCCTTGTGTCAGAGGAGATGTCATTTAGCCCCATGTCTGCTCACGGAATCACAGAATCTCCGGGGCTGGAAGGGACCCACAAGGATCAAGTCCAGCTCCTGGCCCTGCACAGGACAGTGCCAAGAACCCCACCATGTGCCTCACAGCGTTGTCCAAACACTTCTTGAACTCTGGCATGCTTGCTGCCGTGGCCACTGCCCTGGGGAGCCTGTTCAGTGTATGACCACTCTCACCTTATTAGTGGAGATGGCAATTCTGTAGGTTTGCAGCTAATGCAAAAGGAAAGGTGGCTGCTCTCTGCTGACCACCTGCTCTGGATTAATCACTGGGAAACCAGCCCAGGTGAGTGCCACACAGGGTTACAGCACCTTGAATTTCATGCCAGCCTGTGCAGTGGTTTCACAGGGGGAGGTCAGCAGCAGCTAACGATGGCAGTCCCGGATACAAACAGCCAAAGCAGCAGGTGATCTGCAAAGCAGATACCTGCAATTAACCACCCAGCAGACTTTGGTGTTGTGGTGAGTATTTTCTCCTCATTAATTAATTCCCTCGGGTAGTTAAAAGGAATATGAACTGTGTGCCCAGTATGAAGAAGTCAGAAAAGTTTCCTTCCCCCCCCTGATATTTCAGTGCATTTCAGCATGTTCTGTAGTTGTTGTCCAAGGACTGACAGTTGCTTGTCATGAGGCACACTCCTTTACTGACTTTTGATGCTGAACTAAATTATCTGCCCTAGCTATAGCTTTGATCTGTTCCCTTCTGTATGCATTTTCTCTTTAATTAAAGTTGTTTTGTTGAAATCTCTGTAAGGGAAAATAGTCTTCCTCTGTGTCAGAGCAGTTTCAGTCTATGACTACTTTCTTATTCTCAGTGAATTAATGTTTCCTTAAAGGACCAAACTATGAAATGGGAGTTAAGTTACAAATGAGTGAATTTTTGTCAGTATCTTTGCAAAAATAATGTACCCTCTTTATCCTTCCACCCTGCCAAGCACTTAAGCACATGCTTATCTTTAATAGCTCTACTGAAATCAATGAAACAACTCCCATGACAGCAAGACACTGATCAGGGGGTTAATCCAATGGATGGTTTATATCTTATGATTAACAATAATTCCTGCTTGTGAGCTGGGAAAGCATTTGTTCAAGCCTGCTGTTTACTGGTTCCTTCCATGAATGTCCTCTTGATTAGCACACAAGCTCCATATGAAATATTTGGAAGATACATATTTTCTAGGTATCCAAGCAGCACTTTTCTTTCAAATTGGATGTGAATGCCAAGGCAACTTTATGCTCCCTTTACAATCAAACACTGCTATGAGTCTATAATGCTCTCTTGCACATCTCACAAGTGCTGGAAGTATAAAACACACCTGCTGTGGCCAGCTCAGTGTTTTCTTTTCAGTTTTTGTTGTGGTTGGAACACACTTTTCTGATGCCTGCCTAACATCCTTGAATGAACTTCATCTTACTGGACTGATCTGGATTCTTAACTGCATGCAGCTCTTTTGCCAACAGCATAATCTCAGAAATAGTTATTCTTCTCTTTATTTAGCTCCTGACTCAAATTTCTTTATCACACATGCTTATTCCATTGTTATGTCTGTTTTTCAGGTAACGAGCAGCAAAAAAATAACACAACTGGGTTTCTGGTGTAGCTACAAAGGAAAAGGTCTCTAATTACAGTGACTGTGCTCAAGACTGCCCATTTTACACAAGAATTTCTTCCATTTCCATTGTCACAGGAGGGCAGAGAGAGCCAGGGCTCAGCCCTTCCCTGGCATACTCAGGAACAAGCCCACTGGGTTTCACCAAAGCACGAGGTCAAGCTCAGGCTGTGCTGGTCCTTGGGCAGAGCTCCTCAGGGTCAAACTACGTGAGAGATGAGTCTGAAGTGACTAATTTTAACTATATATTTTTATAATTCCAGCTTTCTTCTTCAGAATACTGTGATGACACATTTGTTACTGAATTTCCCAGACAGGTTTTCAAGCCACCTCCAGGCTGCAAAGCTGAAGAATAGCTTCTATTTAGAAAATTACAATAATAAAATCCATGTATAAGGACTGCCTCCATAATAAGACTTTTTCATGCTATTTTGCTGTTGAGTGAGACAACGTGCTGAAACTCCTCTAATAATCAAGGAGGAGGTTTGCTGTCTGTGAGGAGAAGATGCAAATCCTGATTCCATTCTTTGGCAGTGCTGAGAGCAGGAGCCCAGCTTGCATTTGGTATGAATTCAGTTAGTCTTTTATGACATTGTAATATGCAACTCAAAAGAACTCATCAACTTGATCTAATCTAAGCTTCTCTACAGAAAACTCAAATAAGCTTGAATTCTTGGATTAGTCAATGTTTGCAGCCACTTGAATTACATTTTATATATACATAAAGTGAGCATATGAATCTCAGCAGTTAAGTACTCTGCTGTCAATTTCCATTTTTTTCCTGAAGAAAAGAGTGAAACGTATTTAAACTCATCACGCTGAGAAGGAGTATCTGGCTGTGATCAGACACAATCGGCCGAAAGAAAAGGCTATATTTGCATCCATAATCGTTTTTATCTTGACACTGAAGGCTAATTGTCATATCAGGAAATGCAGAATGAAATATAGTATATGTGCCTGAAGGTACCATATTTGCAAAATTGCCTACCAGCAGCTACTCCTTGCTGTTTTGACAAAGATATACTCTTGCTGTCTGATAGCACATTTCTGTAGGAAATAATTTTGAGTAGACCCTGTCAAATAAAGTTAGATTTAATGCAGCCACAATGCTAGTAATAAAGAGGAAGCATTGACATCTTCTTCTTTATAATTAGATGTTGCCACTGATATCCAGTGCAAAGACACTGTTGGCCTGAATTGTGATTGTTGCTGGAATGCTCATTGCATTCCCTGAAATCTGTGTTGTCCCTGCGGGTACAGAGCACATGCACACAAGTGTTGTAGTTCTGATTGAACTGTCATAAATCCATCAGAATGTGATAGAACTCCACCAGAAGAGCCCTACCTGAACATACAGCAAATATATTCCTCACTGCCACTGGCTATTTGTATTGTATTTCACATTTTAGGGACAAAAGCAATGTGTTATTCTATAGGAAAGTGTCTTTTAACAGCCTAAAAATTAATAGGGGCTGAGATTTGCTTTCATACACCACACTTGCCTGGGGGAGTTTGGTTTTGCTTCTGTCTTCATATAATCATTTATCTGTATGAACTTTTCAGAGGATGCAATGGAAAATAGACAAGTTATTACAAGAGTGCTGTGACAACCCAATCAGGACCAGGGTCCCACTGTGTCATCAATCACAGAATCACAGAATGCTTTGGGTTGGAAGGGACCTTAAAGATCATGTCATTCCAACCGCCCTGCCATGGGCAGGGACACCTTCCACTATCCCATCTTGCTCCAAGCCCTGTCCATCCTGGCTTTGGACACCTCCAGGGATGGGGCAGCCACAGCTTCTCTGGCAACCTGTGCCAGGGCCTGCCCACCCTCCCAGGGAAGGATTTCATCCTAATATCCCATCTAACCCTGCCCTCTGACAGTGGGAAGCCATTCCCCCAGTCCTGTCACTCCAGCCCACACATATCCTATAAAGCAAAGGAGAGAGGTGGAAACAAAGGCAGGTGGAAACAGAATATAAAACACAACTATAAATATTATAAATCCTGCAGCAACCAGACAGCCTCTTTTCATCCCAAAAGCCAGAGATGGAACTGATTAGTTCTCGCTGAGGAAAGGATATTGATGTTTAATACCCTTTTGAGGCTGTTGAGCTCAGTTATTGGATTCAAAGCAGGATACCTGATGGTGCAGACAGCAGCATATAACTCTGTTTCCTTCCCTAACAACTGCAAGTCCACAAGAAAATTACCAGTTTCAGCTCAGAAATGGAGGTGCACTTTTGCTGGCTGAACATCATTTATTTATGAAACAATTTTAAATTAGCTGCCATTTGCAATGCCAGGAAGAAACAGCACATTTCTTCAGCCAAAATACAGTTATCTCTGCAGTGATATTTAGAGTGGTCCTACTGTTTGTCATCATTTAAGTTGAATTTTTATTGTTTTTGCAAATGGCAGCACATACTGTTAAGCAAGATGTAGCCCAAGTAGATAACATTAGGAGTAAAGAGGGTTGGGTTTTCCCCTTAAAAAGAAATCTCTGAAGGTGAAAAGAATCATGAAAAGTGAATGGCCCAAGAAAAAAAGTGAACAGAATATATACATAGAATTGCCTTTCCAGAGTGACATCCATAAAAGCTTTGGGTGTTTATTTTTCAGAAGTTGAAGTGCTTATTTAATATTTTAATTTTTAATATTTTTACTTATTTGTTTGTATGTTCATGTTAAAATGTGCTTTAGTTATTACAAAAAGTCAGAATATTAAAATTAAAAACTAAAGAAAGAAAGTAGCTTAAAATCCTTAGAAATACAAACCATCACTTCTATTCAAACAGGTAACCTAAACTGACACTTTTTTTTTAACTACGAAAAAATATTTTGTTCCAGAATGACTAAAATAAGAACAGAAAAATCAAAACAACCAAAAAAACCCCACCAAAAAAAGCCCTAAAAGCCCAACAAGACTCCAAACTCAAGGTGGAAAGCAGACCCATCAATTACTTACACGCCCTGTGAAGAGCTGCTTGGCAGCTCTTTACTACAACTTCTGTTCATAGAATATGATTTCTAGCAACCAGACATCACACCTGGCTCCTGTTTTAAATAAAAGGACAAAGTGATTACATAAGTGACAACATCTAAAAAATGGCTGATGCAGAATAAGAAACTTTGTGAAACAGAAATATAAACACTTGTAGTTACAATAAACCAAAAATTTGGTTCCCATATATTTTGGTCCTGCAACGCCCTGAAAACTTCGTTAGGATCTTACAAGCATTTTTGATAAAAGCCAGTGCATAAGCAGACATTTTGATGTATGAAATAGCAGCACAATCTTCTTCTGCTCTTGGCCTCCAATCCTCCAAAGGGAAACTGAAAATAATATAGCCTAATTACAACTCTGAATAAAACAGTTTTATTACTGAATGAATGACTTTAATTCTTTGTTTGCTCTCAAATGATACGTGAAAATTAATATGTGGCAAATTAACACCATAAAACTCAGGAGTGAAGGATTTTTTTTTCAGTTTGCCTTGCCCTGCTTGCAGCAAGGGAATACAATTTCTCTTCTGGCATTACAGGCAATAAAGAACACCAGATCATAGTAATGATAGAAGTTATATAGCACTGGGCTTGCCTTACAGCATAATTCAATCAATCTGAAATCTTCACATTTACAAATGGTTTTTAAATATGTCTCCAAACTGAAATGTGGCTGTACTAATTGCCCCAAGCTTTACACCTCAGTGGGGATGATGCAGGGAACCAGAAGAGGTCATGAAGTGCCACAGTGCCTGACAATCCACAGCTTCCAGTCCATCCCATCTGTACAGGATGAGGTTGCTCTTCAGTGCCACGACACAATTAGGCACTTGAGGTGCTATTGCCCCATAATGAAGTCTAATTAAGATTCATTAACCACTGACTTCCACTTATTTGGTGGACAGTGAGCATCTCTGGGAAAAAGTTAAAGGGTGAACTTGAATGAGCTCAGTTCAATGGATGATGTTTTGAGGAGTTAAAGACATCTTAGATGATCGTTTACATCTGAAGCATCAAGGCACGTTGACATATTGATTGATAAATGGAAACATTATATGAGATGGTCACGCTGGCTGAACATTTAGAGTGATTTGTGCTGAAACATTTGCTTTTTATATGTGCACCATTTTTTTATGTTAACAATAAAGTCCTGTGAAATGCTACATTAGTAATAAAATATGCACTGGCTATGTGCTTTATTGGTTTTATTTGTGTAGGAATAAACACTACCATATCCACACAAAAATTATAAGGAAATAATATACCTAGACTAAGTACAGCAACAACCTGTAACTATCCTAAGGTAAAACTGATGTCCAAGTCCAAGTATGGAAGTCTGTACAAACCATGATTCATGTTGGGAGGTACCTCTTCCCACTACGCTTATGGAGAAATGTGTCAAAAAAAAAATTAAAAAGATGTATCAGAGTTTTTAGAAAGCAGAGGACAGGACTAAGAGGAAGGGACAACACTTAATTGATATATGGCAGTGCTTAGATAGAGTTTAGACTTTTGATGTTCCTCTGAGTGATGACACCATCATTGTGTATTGTGTGCACTCACAATGCAGAATTACTCTGCTGCAATATGAAACACAGTGGCACAGCAATTACAGAAATGTTAGCTAACCCCCAAGTATAATGAGGCATTTACAGAAAACTCCAGAGCAGAAAGAATTTTCCTTTGTGATTATAGACATTTTTCTCAGTAAGTTACATACTTTTTACCACCTTCACTTTCAAATTGTGGCTAGCTTTCCTTCAGGAAGGACCACTCTGAAAGAAGGGGCCAGAGTGGGGGATCCCCCATGCTATGGGGCCATGTGAAATATGCTCCAAGCAAGATTTCCTGGAAGACCAAGTACCCTGCTCTGCAGTCATTAGCCTGTGCATATCTTGCATACTCACAGATGCCCCTGGGAAGCATCACTCCTAATGTGTATGTACAACACAGATGCTCCGTGCACGCGCAGTGCATCCAGAGCTTTCATACATGACTGACTTCCCAGACATGTGAAGTAAATCCAAATATTCCATGAAGTCCAGGACCTGCTTTATGGTTTAGTGATAAATACTGAGCATATAGCATTCTGTCAACATTTAAAGAGGTAGGTTGGCTTACTGCCTACCTGCAGTGCCCTGACCTGGACACAGCTCAGTGAGACACACAGGAACTCTGGATATAAAGATTGCTAGGTAGCTATACAAAACACTGAGTATACAAGCCAAGATTTGCTTGGAAAAATGTATAGGATCAAAAAGGAAAACAAGCAGAGAAAACTTCTGCCACGTGGTACCTTGAAGTTTGACTCGTGGCGCTCACAGGGACAGGAGTAGGAAGGAGAATGTGGAAAATCATAATAGCAGCAGTTCTGAGTTCCCAGAACGGAGCTGTGACTTCTTGCAAGAACTTGTTGTGTTGAGCAGCTTTACCACACACAGATTAGCTGGCACAGGCATAGTCCAATGCTAATCACTTTTTCTGAGCTAGGTAAGGACTCAGCATCCATGGAATAAAGAACAGCAGTGCAAGAGTGGAATTGTTGTGGAATTACTGCACCACATTAGGCTGTTCCTGCACCAAGGTCCAGCTCCAATGCAATGTCAACAGAGCGTGTATACCACAATATCAAACATCTGGGAAGACACTGTGCTGTCCTGAAATTCAGCTGACCTCCTCTGGGATAACAAAGCCCTGACACCGTAGGGAAGCCCTATTTTGTTGATAAAAATAGCCACCTTTGAGGGGCCAGAAGAGACATAGAGCCTCCTCCAGTGCAAAGGAAAGCAGCATCTTTATGTTGCTGGATTTCCTGAGGCTCTGGCCAGCTCCTCAATGCAGCCTTCACCATTCCTTCCCTGTGCAAATTACAGTTACAGGAGGCAGCAGAAGCAGCAGGTACCTTTTATAATCAAAGATCTTGATAGTTACAGAACACTGTGAAAAAGCCATTTCCTCAGTTCAGCAAGGACTAAGTGGCAACAAGGGAGAGGATGAAGCAGGGACAATGGCAATTAAAGGCAAAAAGGATATAAAAATATTCCCAAATGCCTGAAAAGCAGCAGAAAGAGAAGACCATTTCAGTCTTAGCTAGCATTAGTCTCTTTACATGGAAACCAAGTCTAGACATATAAATGGCAGTACCCAGGAATTCTTTGTTACTCACAGCATACAGGGGGGAGGGAGGGGGATCACACAGCACTCAGCAGATAACAATTACCCCACATACACATAGTCACATGCACATTTATCTCAGACACACACAAACAAGCCTGCTGGCACATATAATATACTCCACAAACCCAATTTGTTCTCACTTCATTATTTTCAAATACATAGGGAGAGTTCTGGGAACACAGGATGTTACTGTGCCAAATTCTGCAGAATGCAAGTTCTTTTGGTACTAACGGGAGTCTTTATACCATTTTCACTCTAATTTTCTGCTATAGGACTGCCAAACATCATTTAGCTTTGCTCAGAAAGTTGAATCTTTTGTAGGCAAAGCCCCAGAAACACTTCCTTTTTTTTTTTTTTTTTTTACTCCTGTGAGCAGCCACATAAATCCCAGATGTTCTCTATTCTGCATGAAGTAAATATTGAAACTGTGCTAGGAGATATTCAAATAGAGCTGACAGAGATGTAAGCCTGAGATCCAAACTGTACTGAACTTGAAACATTCTATCAGCAATTGCCCAGTCTGACAGCGCTGCATATCCACTGTCTGCAATCAGTACAGAGGGCCATAGATCTTCCTAATCACCCTTCTCTCCAGTGACAAATAAGAGCAAGTTAAAGCTAAGGTCAAATGAAAGGACTAAACACCTTCCATACATCAGGAAAGTTACCCTCACTCCAAATATGAAGCTCAGTATCTGGCAAGCTTGAGTGATGCAAAGCACTTTGGTAGGAGGTCTGTCAAAATAACAGCATCAAATAACCTGATGCAAAACTCCTTGAGGTTTGTTGGAAGCTGGAGAAGATGGTTCGCTGCCCTGAAGCACAATCTGAGATCAGCTCAGTTGGTTAAAACTTGGTTGTAATAATGCCAAGGTCAGGGGTTCAATCCCATGTATGGGCCACTGACTTAAGAGTTGGACTCGATGATCCTTGTGGGTCCCTTCCAACTCAGAATAGTCTGTGATTCTGAGTTCACGTGAGCTCCTGCTGTCGGCTTTTTTAACAATAAAAGTCTTGTCCTTACTCTTCTAAGCAAATACACTGGCTTAAGAAAGGGAGTTGTGGGTGCACGAATATACAGAGGTATCGAACGGTGTGCTGCAATTAACATCCACTTACCTGACTTGCATTAGCTCCTTGCAGTCATACCATGAGCTCTGGGCTTACACACTCTACTACCATCGCTAACAAAGAACAAATATTTCAAGTAATCCTCCACTGATCTCTAGTTGGTTTATTGTATGACGAAAAATCCTACTTGTACCTGGTCACTGCAAGGAACAGAGTATTACGCTGTATCTGTTAATTTTGTCTTGCAAATTTAGTGCAAAGAATTCTCCATATGCATTCATAAACCTGTTAAAATATCAGCAAATCGATACCATTATACCTCTTTAATGCATAAATGCAAAAAAAATTATGATAGTTCTTGCTTTTAGACAATTAAAATGAAGAGAGCAATCTTTTTGTGGTGAGTTAATAAAATTTCCTAAGACTAAATTCCATAGAAGCTGTACATAAAGTTATTTAGTGCTAAAAATCTACAATACATTTTTTCAAGTATAAGATACTGAAATATTATTGCCAATAAATAGTTGTGCTGTAGTCAAAGCCACGGTTCCTTTGTTGAATCATTCACATCTCAACATATTAGGGTTTAGTTTCTCACTGAGTTTATGTATCAAAATTGCCAACTCTTCTGTTGCTTGGGATTTATCCTCCAAAAGTTCATAGCGAAGACTTGAGATGTCCTGTTTGATTTCCTTTAATTCACCTGTATTAATAACAGAGAGAAATACTTGTCAGCAAAGTTTAACATTCATTCAATACTCTTCTGTTAAGTGCCTATTTCAGATTATTGTCCCAAAATGTTCATGAGAGCAGGTACAGGATGGGGCAGGAAGATTTACCTCCTCTTCATTCTCAGTGAGGTGTGAATGTGTCTCCATCCCTAAAGAGTACCAAAGGTATTTTAACAGTCCACTGAACACTGATGTTATGCCCCACGTGTATACACAACATCAAAGATTCCCAAAGTGCTGTACACAGGTTAATGAATTAATCACAGCAACACGCTGAACAGCTGGTAAATATTAGTATCCCCTTTTTAGAGAGAAAAGGCAGAGATTTTTCTTTTTCTGAAGGGATGTGCCAAGATCACACAGGAAAAGTGTGGCAGAGCTGGCAGTGAAAACTCACAGCTTCTGAGTCTCTCTCCTCTTCCTTACCAACATCCTTGGAATTAGAAAGAGTCAACCAATTTAAAATTACATTACAATTTGATGCAAATATATAAACGCATTTAAAAAACACAACTGTAAATGTCGGGCTCATAACAGCATGTTTTCCATCACAGGGTGTTCAGTTCAAGAGCAGAAGCTTTAAAAAACATTCAAATACTGTTCTTCAGCAAGTGTGAGGCATGTTAATTCTTACACAGTATCTGCTGCAGGAAATGATTTGTCATGTACGAAATAAAAGACTGTGAAAAGGCTCCTAAATTCTCTAGTGATGCAAACCAGGGGAAAATCCCTAGATGTGTTAAAATAGCTGCAATACATAAGAATTCAGATGTTTTCCATTTAAAATATATCAGACTTCATAAATTGTGTCTTGAAAGGCTGCTCTGGGGATCCTGTCCTGTATCAGAAATAGCTTGGCCAGCAGGCCCAGGGCAGTGACCCTTCCCCTGTACCCTGCATTGGTGAGGCCACACCTTGAGTGTTGTGTTCAGTTCTGGGCCCCT
>JAOXXN010000175.1:15983884-16004914 GCA_026770055.1 Myrmophylax atrothorax | reverse complement strand
CTCATTATCATTGTGGGGTTTTTTCCAAGCAGATTCAATACAAAGCAGATTACATCCTGCCTGCACTAGTAAAGTGCACATAAATTTTTCACAAACCAATTTATCTTAAAAATTTTTCTTTCCTCATTTTGATTCTGGACACAGTGCACAGCAGAAAGGCACTTCAAGTATTTTTCAGATAACACAATTCTAGCGATGGTGCATTAGTGTTTCTGAGGTCTTTCTGTTTTATAATGTTATTTCCAGACCATCAGAACACACCTTTTATGAAGTGGAATGATCTTATATGAAACAATTATATTACCATGAAATTTTAGTCTGATGCTCAACCTGAATTTGAAGATTAGAATGACAGGATTCATTCACAGGTAACAGAAGAGGCTAAAAACAATTTCCTTTTGGCAAGAAAAGTTGGAAATAGCCAATTATTAACATGCAAGGGGGTTCCACAGATCCACTGCACAATATTTTGGGAAAACAACTGTCCTGCAACAACCAGCTGTGGGACCACCACTGGCTCCCCACACCTGTACTCGTGATAACCAACACTATGGTTAGTCCATCAACAATCAGATGATTTCAGAGGTACAATCCATTCTTTTTGAGACACCAGGAGAGAAGGGTGACCATAATTCTCACCAAAAGACTTTAGGAGTGTTGGGAAGAAACACAAAATTTCTAGCTTTGTGAGAAAGTGTTTCTCTGGAGAACAGCCCTTCTCCTGCAGAGACCTGACTCATCAGGGACAGTCAGGAGACAGTGATTAAATAAACACTTCCAGTGAAGAACTACACTGTACTTCGAGCCAGCAGAGATATTTATAGCCAGGTTTGTTTGAATGGCCACAATCGCCGAGGTACAGCTTTTATTCTCTAGATGGCTTCTAAAAAATCATGGCAACGCCACCAATGGAGCAAGAAAACTTCCACTGCCACTTATGATGTGGCACTTGTCTCTCCCTGGCACTGATGACAGCCTTTTCACAAGTACCCCAGGTGCCTTACAGAGAGAACAAGACATGAGTATGTCATGACATGAGTGCAAAAAATGGAACAAAAGTTACCTTAACCAAGCCTGAGTCACTTACTGTTAAGACATAGCAAAATCCTGAATCACTCCTATTCTTTCATTTGCTTTCACTCCTGCCTAAGGAAGGGGTTTGATCACACTTTCATTTTAACTAATAAAGTGTTCACAAGTAATATATTTACAAGAAATATTATGGCTGTCCCCATTGAGGGAGAAAGGCACTGACTCTCTAGGAACAGTCAGTGAGTAACTGGGCCGAGTAAAGGAGAAAGAAAATTAATTTCAGGGGGGTTGATTGGATGTTAAACATGCCATCTTATTCCTGCATGTTTGCTAGTCTTGGAGCAAGAAGTGGTCAGAAGCAGGAGTATGTCATCGTCTTTTCCAAAAATTTCAGAAGATTGAGTCAAGAAACAACCTCAACCAGGAAGGAACGTGCAGAGGAACAAGTTCTTCCCCCACAGCAGGTCCTGCTGCCATATTGCATCCCTGACACTCCTGCTCGTGCCTGAGCAGTCACTCCTGTACTTGGAAAGAGTACTTGGAAGCCTGGTGGTAACAGAATAACCCCCAACAGGTTCAGAACAAAGCTGTTGACCAGACTTTTCTCTTTTTGCCAAGGTGCTTAGCTGGCCAGAAAGCAAAGAGATAAAATAGGGGTGGGGAGCAGGCAGGGACTTAAAAAAACCCACTCTAAAATACAAAGAAACACAATTCCCTGTTCTTCCCAGTAAGAGTTTCCAGGAAAAATGAAAGACACAAACTCCATCTAAGCATGGCTGAAATTGCTGCCTTGGGGGCAAAGCCTTGCACGTTCCCTTCCCTCCAGCAGACAGGCAGTGACAGCAAAGTTACAGTCCTTCAGGAGAGCCTTCAGGGATACACCAGAGAAAACCTCCAATTTTCTTTTCCACACTGATTTGCATTAAACTGACATTTTTCATGATGGGCATTTTCAGATTTGTGAGGAAATACATTTTTCTTTGGAAAGTCACTAGTCAGGAAATTCCTACCACCTCAACTATTTCAGATTCCTCCTTTATCTTTGGGAGTGCTACCTTTTGAAACACAGGCACGAGAAGACACTTATGCCATCTCTGCAGGCACAGTCTTGCTATGATCACATTCCTATGCATCATGGCACATTCTTTAGCAACCAGTTGGAAAGAGTGGAGATAAATTTCAGCTTCAGGAGATTAAACCTTTTTTACCACCAAAGGGATAGGACACTGATTTAGAAGGAATGAAAGGTTGAGAGAATTGGGATTGTTCAGCCTGGAAAAGAGAAGGCTTTGGGGTGATCCAGTTGTGGCCTTCCAGAACCTGGTGGGAGCCTTCAAGGAGGATAAAGAGGGATTATTTATAAGAGCATGTAGTGACAGGACAAGGGGAAATGACTTCAAACTGACAGAGGGTAGGCTTAGATTAGATATGAGGATGAAATTCTACTCCGTGAGGGTGGTGAGGCCCTGGCACAGGTTGCCCAGAGAAGCTGTGGCTGCCTCATCCCTGTAAGTGCTCTAGGCCAGGTTGGATGAAGCTCTGAGCAACTTGGTGTAGATGAAGGTCTCCCTCCCATGGCAGGGTGTTGGAATGAGATGATCTTTAAGGTCCCTTCCAACCCAAACCATTCTATGATCTATGAACCAAGAGGCAAAGCAGTTCCTCAGACCTTCCTAGCAGACTGGCTGCCATTAGCCCCTTCCAGCAACGTTCTGTCAAGTATTGATTCTTCTGCATCACTGCTTCTAAACCAGGAGGAGACATCCCACGAGAGCACCGGGAGGCCACCTGACTCAGAGAGGCATCTCTGAGTCACACTCACCTCCTCCCTGTGGGAGGGGAGGGTAGTGATTTACTGCTGGCCTGCAAAGGACCAAATTATTACCTCCCCACATGCAGGTGCTGGCTCAGCTATTTTGACCCAGTGAGTGGGAGGACTGAGCCAAGGTGTTACCCAGCCCCTGGAGCTGCCCACCTTCTCCTGGGCTGCTCACTGGGAGAGGAGGCTTAACCAAGCTGCAGAATGCAAGGGGGGTTATATACCTTCTTCCTACTTTCTCCAGACAGATGAAGCCACAAACCAATTAAACTACAAACCATCCCACGCTTATTTTCAAATTAAAGCTGTGTTTAATACGCAGCCATTGTGTGCTCTATGCTGTGAGTTCTGCTCCAAGAGCCTTTCAGAAAATAGTAAGTGGAGACCAAGAAGCTTAAAGATGGCAAAAGGCATGTCTTGTAGCATCCTTAATCTGCCAATATCTTTGAAAAAGAAAAAAATCATTATATTTTAGTACTCCTTGGACTTCTATAGATGCCAAAAATGATCATAATTCTGTCCTTGTTCAAGACATATCAAGTTTAGAATAATTTTCCTTGATATGTGTCACAGGAAACCAAACCCTGAATTACTTGTGTACTGACCAATTTCATAGTTTGGATAAACCTACATCAGTGAAGTGTTTGAGTGGAGTTCAGCAATAAAAGACATCAGCTATGAGAGTAAATGTTCAATGTAGCAAAAAACAATTATATAAACAAGCATTAAGGTTATAAATGAAAGTTCATTAATTCAGTGTGCTTAGAAATCACAGCACAAACAAATGGCAGTGCTATGTAGAAACAGCAATGATGAGCGTAAACAGAGGTGGTTTAAATGGTAGCAAACTCCACAAATAGGCACATTTTCTGAGCCAAGAAAACTCAATTTCAACTTGGCACAAAAGAATCAATTAGATATGGTACTTGCTGGTCAACTGAGAGTTGGATACTCCTCTCCTCTCTTCTAACACTTCAGACTGCGCACGAATCAATGATCGGAATAAATGCAATCATACAACCGGTGAGTTTGTCATAAAGCCACTCAGTTCTCAAGTTAGTTTCTGTGTGTGGAATTTCTTAGAGAGATAGAGGCTGTAATAACTAGTGTCCATTCCCTGGCAGAGGGAAAAGGAGCAGAAAATCAATCAGGTTGCAAACTCAAAACTAATTGAACCATTCCCCAACACTGCATGACTTGCAGCAAGACAAGGAGCCATTTAATGACTGAGATGTTTTACCTCTGATGTAGATACCTAAGTGGCTTGGAAAGCAGCTCATGTAAAGGAAACTTTAAATGAAGAGCACAGGCAGAAATGAGGGCTAAATCTTGTTTCCTCACACAGTGAAGTGGGAAAGATATCAGTAGTGCAAAGAACTTCTCCCAAGGCCAGTGAAAGCCAAACTGGGGAGAAGATTTTATCCAAGTCTAAAGAAGAAAATAACCCCAACTGGAGCTGGCTTAAATGTAAGGCCTGGTAGACAGAGCAACTTCTGGGACTTGGGAAACTCATTTTCCTTAAAAATCCTGCTATTACACAGAAAGAGGATTTTAAAATGCTTCAACCAACACATTAATTTAATGGCACTATGCTTCATCTATTCTATACTCATTGGGAAGGGCAGCTTGAACAAAGTGATTGCAAAATGTAGCCTACTGTTAACATTTTTCTGCATTTGAGTTGTTCTTTAATTCTTCATTTCAATAGTCAGTAGAACAGAACCATAAAACAGCCAAATTGCTGCATTAACTCAGGTTCCTGACCAGCATTCCCATGGCAAACAAGGCCATCCTGATGTCCAACCAATTCCCCTCCACCTTTTCTAATCTCCCGGTCCTCTCCCATAAAATGGCAGTTCATTTTTCTTTTTTCACTTTCTCCTTCAGTTGTTTGAAATGTTCTTAGTGGGCATAACAAAGAAAGCAAGGAAAAACATAATTATTTTTTTCTTCTGTTTTTAAGACTTCAGCATAAGAGGAACACGAGTACTTTGATTGTTCCTGGGCAAATGTTCCTGCCATTGGATGTGCCGTTTGATTCTTCCAAATGTGTCAGGACCAACATAATCGGATTATTCTTTCATGTGTTTTGCGTTTTTTTAGTTATTTACAACATAAATCTATAATTCCTTCTAATTGAAGGCATCCGGCCTGGTATCTGCCACTTCCATCTGAGCAGCCTGTGTGCTCTTATGCAAGTCCTGTTATTAAGGTTCCAACTCATCTTCTTGCTCGGCATTTTCATAGCTGGAAACTGTGTCTGTAAAGCACCTCCAGAAATGGAGGTGTGATGGTTGGTAGAACTTAATAGCCTAGATAGGCTGCAGAATATTTAGCTTGCTCTTACAATAACCATCACTGTGCTGTTAAATGGTGCCAAGCCACAAAGTACCTCATCTGAGCGATGGGATTAGTCCATTTTGTGACAAATATTGCAACTGCTAAAGCATCTATCACCAAATCTCATCATAAGGCCGGAAAACATTTCCTAGCATAACATCATCATACTCATCCAGATCACAGAAACTTCTGAAATGCGGAACTAACACCCTTCCCCCCAACCTGCAAGAGAAATTTTACACATCCTTAAAAATGTCAAGATGTATGGAAAGGATTCACTCTATTTTTGTCCCAGGACCTATATTACAGGGCAGAGGAACAACTTTCTATCAGGCAGGAAGAGTATTCCAATAGCTAGAGCTGGGAAAACTTTCCTGGCAAAATATATTTCACTGAAAATGGAATATACAAGTTAATGTTGTTTCCAGGAAAGATCCTCAATCAACCAACAGGTTCTTCAATGAAAAGAGATTTTTCTCAAGAAATACAATACCTTTGATTCAGGGATGGGAACTACAACATTTGTAACCCACGGTAAGCAACTCTACATCTTTCTCAGACTCAATAACTTTGTTTTGTTTAGCTATTGTGCTATTTAACTTTGGTGGCGTGGCTTCTTTGATAGGTGTAACAGTGGGATTAACTGGGAGCAGCCCTTTGAGGCAGAGTAGAGGGGAAAAGCCAAACAAAACTCTCTTGAAGGAGAAAGTAACGACAGGAAGAAGATCCTTGAGTGTGGTATTTTGTGAGAGAGAAGAGGTAGCAGATAGAGAGAGGTGGAACAGGCACTGAGAGGAGGTCAGAGCGTGTCTCCTGTCCTGATGGAAAGATTTATGTTTCCCTAAGCAGCCTGCAGGTGATGGGCTCATCTCTCCTCTCTGTGCTCCCACATGGGCAGCAGCCACAGAGCAACATTCCCAGGGGTGCAGACAGCAACTGAACCTCTCTCTCTTCCTGTGCAGCAAGTTATGACAATTCCTTATGGAGTCCCAGTTTAGCCCAGGCCTGCTGAAGGCACAGGCTTCTGCCAAAACACCATTTTTTACCCCATAATAACAGGCCATATGAGAAATCCTGAAAGAAGGGAAAATGCAATCTGGGGTATGACCTGTATGATCTAATTCTCAGTGCTCCACCTGTACATCCTGCAAAATGCACTGAACCAAGGCCTGGGTACATGGCCAATAACTCTACGTGTGTTCTGCTTTAATCCAAATGAAAGGAATATGTAGTAGCAGAAGAGGAGGAACAGACTGTGCATATTAAACACATATTTGTGCAAAATAAAATCCCCGTTTTCAAAGTGTGTTCCCAACACACATAGCATCTCCAAGAGATTGGACTGGGAGATGAAAGGTAAAGGAACTGCATTCGGGCAGAGCTGAACATCCATCACCACTCAAGCATGGAAATACAGAGTAAGGGCTTCAGCAGCTCACATCCCTGGCATCAGTTATCTAATGATTCATCTTTGCCACAATAACTGTTGCAAGAATCAATTCTACAGCTTTCCTCCAGTCTTGGGCTTTGCATGGAAAAGCAATTGTTTAAATTAATTATTTAGCAAATATTTTCAGGAAGTGAAAAATACAGCAGCTACCTATGCTGTCTGTTTATTTCATAACCATTGAATTTTTTTTTAATATCAGCTTCTCAGATACACAGATATGTGATTAAAAACAAACAGTTGTAGGAAATGTCAATATAAATAGCAGACAATGAAATACAGCTTTTCAGTTCATTAATATCTGTATCTTAGGTGACTGCAGGTGCACCTTAATGAATTACATGACTAGTAAAATACAATTAAATGCAGCTGCATATGTTTACAAAACTGCAAAACCAAATTACAGGTATCAGTAGCACCCATAATTCATCCATAATTGACAATTTTCATATTACCAGAATAAGGAATCAAGTCATGCAGATGATTACTGCATTTGCCTTTGAGCACTGGAGACCCAGGTTCATTTCCTATGCAGCACCACAAATGAAACAAATTACATACTTGCAGGTTAAGACAGACCTGAAAGCAAAAGCCTCCCTGAATGACAACCCAAAGCCCAAATCATTCAGGTTCTATTTAGCTGTCAATAAAAGTTCATGAATGGCTGATAGCTGACATAAACATGTTGTTAATAAAGTATTTTTCTTTACAGAAGAATCATCATGTCTCAGCTGCAGGACTGGGTTCTGACCCCAGTTATCCAGTAGGTGGATTTTCAGGCTTCAAGGACACAACAAGGACATAACAGAGCAGAATTTGTGTCGAGGATTTTGGTTTTCTTCTGGTTTTACAAGCAGTATAGTGAACACCTTTTATTTTTCTAGAACCTTTTCTATGTCTACATTTACATTTCATTTCATCCACATTAGGACCTCACACAGCACGTGTTATTCAGACTTTGACTGGACCAGCTCCTGAGAAGCCTGTGCTGCCTGTCTTGCTGTGAGCGGGGGCTTAGACTAGAAGATGCCCAGATCCTGAAGTAAAACCAATCACAATTTCTTCTCTTTTTTACTACAACACATTCATTGCAGACAATATTTTTGATACATTAAAAAAACCCCCACAAAGAAAAAAAAATCAAAAAAATGCTAGAGTCTTTGCTGCTGGTCCCAATTTGCTTTAAAATGGATGATACCCAGTTCACATTTTTAATGGCAATAAGGTTTTTTTGGCAACCAAAAAGGGAAAAGAATTCATTGCAAATGTTTCCCACCATCCCACTGGGTGATCCTACCAACCTCTTCCTATGCCTCCCACCCTGTAGTTTTGTCTTGGGACCTTTGGAAGAAGAGAATGTGAGTGGAGATCTTGCTCAGAGGTGATGTGGCAACTGGAGATTCCATACATACAGTACCCACTGCAATCAATCCAGCTATTCTGGAATCTGAACACTCAGAGGAATGAAAGAATAGAGGAAGGATAAAGGAAAGGAAAAAAGGAGACAATTTTCCACATGTATCTGCTGTATCTTTCAACAGAGACTTAACAGACAGAGGATGTATCCTGCAGGAAATACTTGACTTCACAAAAAAGAGCTGTTCATTTTATGACTCTTTTAATATTTATCTTGCCAATTGGAAAATCTTAGGTGATTGTACTGTGTGCAGGAACAGTACCCAGAAAAACTTTGCTATGATTTCCCTCTCCAAAATTTTTGTGGGGGAGATGCAGCAAGTCTAAATTTTGAAAGACAAAGATGAAAAAAACAATTTCCTCAGATCATCTGTTGGAAATTCTCTTTTCTGGTTTTAAAGTATAAGCTATCAGTAGAATTTTATTTTAAAATAACAGAAGGACAATTTTGCAAATTTATACTGACAAGTAGGTGTTTGTTATCACTTAAATTTTGTAAAATGCCATAGTTTTATTTCTGGTTGTTTTATGGGTTCTATTACTGAAAGAAGTCATGGCCATTTCCCTGCATGACCAAATAGATGATCTCTTCTGTTTTGTAGGTGGGAAACTTGAGATCATGAAATGTCAACTCCCATAAAGGTGCTCAACCCCTTCAGCTCTGTTGTTACTTCTTAGAATTTGAGATGAGGAATGAGTGAATGGCACTATGGGCTGAGGAACCTGTAATTCTCATTTCCAGATGCTTGGAGAGCTTTCATACTGATGAATTCTATTGTGCTCACTTGGAATCAGAGTATGCTCCACTGACTCTGAATGTAGAGCAAGGTTATTGCAACATTATTAGCAGCAAAAAATGTTTCTCAGTCTAAAACTACACTTCTTTTATGCTTATGGAGATGTGAATCTTTTCAATCTAATATATCTCCAAATACCTTCAACAGCCACAGATGTGAAGACTGATGGTTTCCACTCCTGGCTCAGCAAAGCTGTCTGCAACATCTTTGCCACAACATGTGTTTGTGCCACAACTCACTGCACAGATGTGCTGAGTGACACCACGTGCCATCAACACCCCTTTATTGCCTCCTCAGGGCTGAAAAACTGTCCCTGGTGTGGCCAGTTTGCCCTGTGTGCTGCAGTGGTTTCAGCCCCAGGAGTGTTTAAATGGGGTTTATGGTCACCATGGTCACTTGCTAACAACAGTGTTCTTCAAAGGTTTTCATCCTCTGGCAATCATGGACTCAGAATGGTTTGGATTGGAAGTGACCTCAAAGATCATCTTGTTCCAACACCCCCTGCCATGGGCAGAGACACCTTCCACTAGACCAGGTTGCTTGAAGTCCCCTCCAACCTGGCCTTGGACACTTTCAGGTATGAGGAATCTGGCCCGGGAAATCCCGCAAGTCAAGAACATTTTGAAGATTAATAGATGAAAAAAATTACAGCTGGGCAGGAGAAAGCCCACCCTGACCCAAAGACACCACTGTAGGACAATGAAATACTGAGAAGACATTTTGAGGGGAGATTGTCCTTTCTGCAGTCATTCCCCTGGAGGAGCCACCTGAAGCCTGGTACATCCCACTTACACACAGATTTCCACTGAGGGTGCATTCAGTGTCCCCATTGTCATCCACACATCAGTTTGGTTTGCAAGTGACCCACAGAGTCCAGATCTATCCTCAGTGGGGACTCAGAGGAAGGATCTCCGTGTACAAGTTGGCCCAGAAGATCCACATCAGCATTTCAAAACTCGGTGAGGACATGATTGAAAGCTATTGTGAGCCTCTCTCCACACAATTCTCCCACTCCTGTGCCCCCTGAAGAAAGACAGACCCTAACACAGCCCAGCCTTAGCAGGAGCTACTTATATCCTGTAGTAGGAGGCTTCAGCAGCTTCGCTCAGTTCCTAAGTGATATAACACAAATCTGTCACCACAGATGGTCTCGCTGATAGCATCTGTGGCTGAAGTGCCGAGAAAGGAAGCCATGCTTCTTACCACTGGGTATAAAAAGAAAACTCTCCTGCAGTAATATTTCACTGCTGACAGCAGAGCGTCTTCGTTAAAAAAAGAAACACTCATGTATCCTAATACTCTGCCTTTCTAAATAATAAAATCAATCCCTATGTTAGCAGCCTGTCTAGTTGATACTTCCCCTACAAAGCCAACTTACATTCCATTTCTATGTCCAGGATAATTTTTAATAGAAGGATAATCAACACATTACTGAGTCCTGATTTTCTCTATGTTACAAGAATTCCTGTGTCTTCATTAGCTAAAAAGGAGGCAGCTTGCAGGATTATTTTTCAAATCTGACTTCACAGCACACACTAATCCTGTCGCTATTATTTTGAAAAGATTTACGTTGCACACACAGATACATGTGGAATTCACCTCATGGATTTCTCCTCCATATCTATAATCACAGCCATCTAATTTAACCCACATGCAAAATCACATATCCTGCCTGCTAATACATTTCTCTGAGATTTATTTCATGTATCAACATAACTGAATACCTTCCTCAGCGTGCTCAAATGGCCACTTTTAGAAAGGAAAGAAGTCTCTAAAGTTATCAAAACAGTGCATTTCCATTTTCAGTAAATGTGGATTGCCTCTTCACCAATTAATTTTATCTAAGCCACAGGAGTGCCTGGGCATTGCTCTTGGTCAGTAAAAGCTTTTCTGGAAGTACAAATGTCTCAGTGTAAAAGTCCATTATCTCACATCCCTTCTAAGATATGAGCAAAGGCTCTTTCCCTCAGAAAAGTCTGCACAAGCATAAATTCAGCATGACCTAAAACTCCAACCCAGCAAGTAAAATTTCTTTACATTTATATCTCAAAACCATGAGCCTGCAAGATAAAGGTCGTGATTCCTTTTGCATTCTAACAGACACTTGAAAATTAGGATCAGTTTAAAATGCTTAATATATGACAGAATTTCCTTTATTTGCTACCTAACTCTAGGCATAGGATACAAATATATAAAACCCCCATATGTAGACAGCAGACTTTACAGTTACATTGTGATGGAGCTTAAACAAACACACCTTGAGAAAAACATTAGGCTGCAGTCTACTCATAAACCTTCCAGAAATGGGATTTGACAGGAGCATGTGTTATGTTTACCACATTTAGCACACATTTTTAAGTTTAGAGGATATTAACACTGCTTTCCCTTTTTTTGTCTTTTTTCTTTTTTTTAAAGACTCAAAATTGTAAGCTGGACTCCTGATAAATGAGTTCTCCCCACCTAATCTGGTGTCCTGGTGCCATTAATTTGTAATCCTAACTGGGATGCTCTGATACCTGGTCACTAGATGGTAATTGTGACAAGAAGATGATCTGGTAGGGTACAAAAACAGCTTTAGCCACCTACTTTATGATATCTCTTGCTGGCTGAACCACTGACAGAAATACAAGTGCCATATTAGGACTAGATGACCTTTAAAGGTCCCTTCCAACACAAACTATTCTAGTGATTCTATGATATTATCTTAATAGCACCTTTCCAGTAGATGTATGTTTCAAATATGAACAGCTTTAAGGGGAAAGAAGGGAAAGTTCACCCATGGAAAGCTATGGAACAAGTGGTTCATGTTGTTATCTGACAGCAAGGCAGGGATGACAACCCTCTTTTGGCCTCCAGCCATGGAAACTGTGCCCTGTTCTCCTCCCTCAGGCCCTGGCTCTTGATTTAATGCACAATCCTTTCTTCAACATTTGGATTGCCACATTCCGGGGTCAGCTGAAATCAGGAAGCATAGTTCCTGTAATACACTGGGACACCAGAACTAGTTTGGATGGAAAAGGTTTTCTGACTAAAAGGACTTGTTTTAGAGAAGTTGCTGGAAGGTCTCTAAAGATACTCTTTCGTAAGAAAAAAAGGGCTGAGATGAGTGCTAAAGTTGGAAAGTCAAAAGAGCCTTAGAAAGCACAATCCAAGCTGCTGTCAGATCTAATTCCAGCACATTAATGCTGTGCAAAGTTGTCCATAACTCCCTGTCCCTGCTGCTCAGGCCCCTGCCCAAATCAGTGTGTAGCTCAGCCAGCAATGCAGACCACACAATCCTTACCCTTCCCTTCAGCATTCAACTGCAGCCCCTCTGCTCCACTCCTTGCTCAAAATCCAAACCCAGCAATAAATGAAACAATAAACTTGCTGAATTCCCCACCAAAGAATACTTTATTCACTATCCTACTTACACAGGCAAAGAGATGGGTGTCCTGAGGAACATACAAGCACTGAGGAGCTCTGCCTCAGGGAGCGCAGCGAGCTCAGGAGACTCGTGCAGAAGATGTCACTTTGTCTAAAATCTGCATGGGACAGGCAAACAGGATAAATGGATGTTTTAAGAGTTAGCTGTAATAAAAACCAGCAGCATCAATCATTTTATTGCTGCTGCAGAAAGGTTGCTCTTTTTGCCATGTGGGGAAACAGATTCTGGCTGAAATGCGTTGCTCATGGAAATTCTGCACTATCAGCAACAGCATTCCATTAATCCCAAGGATCCCACAAGCAAAAATCCCACCTGGTGTCCCAGCTTTCCTTGGTGGTCCACAAGACAGCAGTATACATTTCACACTGGTCCACAGAACCACAATAAACCATAAAACATAGTGGTCAGGTTTCTGGTTTTTAATATCAAAAGTTTAGCAATAAGGCTGATGCTCTGCAATTGTGAGGGGGATTTTTGACCAAAAGACTGGTACAACCAATGAAGAATTGCCCCAAATCACACCTGGTTTTACCCATTAATTTTACATATGGAATCACTAATCAGAGAGCACTTGGAGAATTTAGATACTTCTCAGTTAAAAGGCCCAAATTTCCATGATATGTATAAACTATTGTTTATTTTTTAACCTCCCTGTGGAGTGATATCTATCATTTTCAGCAGGAATCCGGGGCTATTTGTTTTTCAAAGATAACTCTTTGGAATTAATTACTCTGGTATTAGACTAAGTGACAAAACAGGTAGTGCAGAACGGAGGGTAAGAAGAAGTTTTGTCTCACAGCTTTTTAGAGAAATATTATTCTCCCAGCCTGACTGACAGCACACCATTAATCACTATTTAACCACTATTACAGCCAAGACACACAAAAAAACATGCCTAGATTTTTCACCGCTAGTTGTGTTTATTTCATTTTTTAATTGCTGGCTTAATTTTTTTAATGTCAACAAAAGACAATCAAATTGACGTTGTAACTGTTCAAGCCAAACGTAGATAATGAAAACTTAATAGCTGCATCCTGTTTAAGATTCAGGTGGAGTTTCTCACATTTGATGGCACTGGATCAAACATGACAGCTGCTCTTCAGTGCCTGATGTCCAGCCCACCTGAGCTACTTCTGCCACATCTACTGAGTTTTCTGTGTTGTTTTGGTAATAGTCAGACCTGGCAGGCAGTTAAAATCCCCACTGCAATGTTAATTATTAAGCTGCTTCCCAAGATGTCAGAGCTAAGATGGCAATTGCAAAATGGCTGTCAACATTTTGACTGAAAAATACTAGTTCAGCTTTATTAACCACTCTCTCTGCTTTGAGTGTCAGAGAACAGCACAAGGGAATGTTTTATAGTGCACCAGCAAACTTAGGGATGCTGCCTGATGAGCCTTCTTTTGACACTGGGAGTTGCAAAGAAAAGAAGAAAACTGAGCAGCACCTGCTGACTTGCATGAGTTCTGTGGCTCAGGGTACAGTGATAAATCAGGTTAAATGAGAAAGCTGGTTTATTATGTTCTCATCCTCCAGCAAACTCTTCCCAGCTTCTGCCACGGTTTGTTGCCATCTTAGTTCTGCAGATAAAACTCTTTATTGGGTCATAATATAGACTGGATCTCTAAAAGCAACCAGCACCACAGGGAGGACAAGAGCAGCACAGAAGCACAGGGGAGAACAGGTACTGAAGGCAAAACTCAGAGCCAGGGTCAGCACAGAATCATTAAGGTCAGAAAAGACCCCTAAGCTCATCAAGTCCAGCTGTTAATCCAGCACTGCCACGTTCACCCCCAAACCACATCCCCAAGTGCCACATTCACACACCTTTTGAGCCAGACATCCTGGATTTGCTAAAAAAAAGAGCAAAAAAGGGGGGAAAACCCCAAATCCCAGCATTTGATGATTGTCACAAGAGCAGTGATTTTAAAATCAGACATAACCCGCAGCAACTTTTAGAGGCGACCTTAAAGATGACAAAATAGCTCTCATACAGGGTGTTATCCTGCTGAAACCAATTAGGTAACATCCTCTGTGTGCCACTTTCTGTGGGATTTCAGGTGAATCACATGTAACACAGCCTTATACATAACAGTTTTAAAAAGCCATGGGTGAAAACCTGCCATCGAGACTGTCATCAGCAACGTGTCAAAAATCATGTCACCAGGACAGGCAAATTTCCATATTTATGTGCTCAGCAGAAAAGAGAGGGACCCCATTTCACCCTATTAGCCTTTAAAATGTGTCACAGCATAAGGAAGTGGACACAAAATACAACATCCGGCCTACAATAACCCCACATTTGGAAATAAATCAAGGAAATAAAACCCTTGCAGAAGGATGCATTATTTCAGAAGATAGTGACCTCCAAAAATAGAAAACTAGAAAAGATATGGTCTTTTATGAACCCCTTGCTCTTGGAGTTTTGTTGGAAAGCACAGTTGCCATACAAAAAGAAAAAATGAAGTCTAAAATAACTGTATGGTTTTTCCTGACTATTGTATTGCTGACAACAGCTGTGTTTTCTATTCTTTGGCAAAAAATACAAAAGTCCCTATTTTAGGACTAGAACTGCAAATGAGGGCATCACCAATGACCCATGAGATGAGTCCAGTGTGAAGGAGAATATCCAGAACACTTTGCTCCCTTTGCTTTGGAGCAAGAGGGTGCAAACCAAGAGGCCCTGACCTTCAGCTGAACCTTCTGACAGGAACACACCTGTGGGGCTGGAGCAGTGGGGCAATTAATTGCCAGACTGAAAGCAGACTTTGGCTGAAAAATAGAGGGAAGAAGAAAGTTGGTGTTAAGAAACTGCCAGGGTGGATGTGGGGTGATTGATCAAGTCAGCGCCATAATGTCTCAGAGCCTCAGGAAGGGGACGTGGAAAGGCAAGGTAGTGAATTTATTTTTAATGGTATATGGGTTTTTTTTTCCTTTTTTCCCTCCTAGGACAGAGAAAAGGTGGGGATTTGTGTGGAAGAAAGGGTTTCTTGGGCCAAATCCCATATGTTCCTGCTTGTGTCCTATTCTTTTCCTGTCTCTTTGTAAAAATTTAAAACATACATCTTAATAAGCCCTTTTTTTTTTTAAATAGGTGGTGATACAAGACTTGAAGCAGTTGCCATGGAGAAGCTGTTCAAGTGAAGAATAATTACTAGGGCAAAATCACATACAATATGGGGACTGATCCTTCAGCTTTTACCCATGCAAAACTCCCACAGAAGTCAACTTGTTACCACACATTTTTAGCAAGCCAGGAAAAGAAAAAGAGCTCATACTCCTCCTAAAAGGAAAAAAAAAAATCATTTGTTTGCGTAACAGAGCAGAGAATCATTTTTTTTCAGCAAAAATCTCTTTTCTAAAGACTCTACAAGCCACCTTGTAGCACAGGTGGGATATTTTCACTCTTAGGATCAAAGGAGCTAATTACTGAGCAGTAATTTGTAAGTGCATAGTATGCTCTTTCCCAGAGTATCACAAATATTGCAGAATGTGTACTTAAAACAAAATGAGGTCCCTCTTTTTTATTTAATCAAAAATAATAATTGCAAATCCAAAGAGAAATATTTTTAGGTTCCAGCTGGCTATTGATGCTGACTTGCAGAAAGAAACAACATTTCTTTGTCCTGAACACACATAACTCTGAAATTAGAGATTTGTCTCTTCAAACAACAGTGGTTACACAAAGACTCCTAACGCTTCAAACCGCACCTTGCACAGAAATTCCAGCAAATTAAATCCCCCCTCACCTGCATTGCCCCCTCTGCTCTTCACCTCGCCCAGGCTCAAAGCAAAGCTCTGGGGCTGGGAGTGCTCTCTCTGAGCCCTCAAGGCAATACTCACTGGGGATGTGGCTCTTGCATTCCTCAAAGGAGTCCCAAGCCTCGGTTGTTCAGTAATACACTGTAATATCATCTCACTGAAAGCACATGCCGCTCTTTTCAGAATCTGTGCTACCAAAAAAAGACCTCCCTGCTAGAGAGCTCCTTTCTGTCATCCTGCAGAACAGAGGGGTAACAGCCCATGGGACTCAGAGTTTCACCACAGTGCTGGGACATAAATCCACATGGCTGTGGGTACGGCAGATGGTGGAAAACCCCTGGTACAGCCTGAGTTCACCACTGGGGTGGAATGAACATACCTGCCAACCTTTGCTCCTTTTTCCCCAGAATGTGTCACCCTGGAATCACAATAAACAACTAGAAAGTAGCCCTCATTCTGTGAAACAAGGGGTGTTTATGGGGGTACAATTAGAGGAACCCTTGAAGCCTCTTGGCTCCAGACACTGCCAGATACCCACAACCTCTCAATGGCCCCTTCCCAAAGCAGCAATTATGAAACATAACATTTATGAAACATCTCTGGAAAATAAGGACAATACTTAGAGACATGATGATTTTCAAATCATTCAGTTGGATGTTTCTGCTGTGTTTGCATCTATTAAACTAACTACAAAGTTTGGATTGTGGTGTACACTCCGTGTTCATAACACACACGATGGGCCTATTTCTCTCGTCCAAAATCTGTTTCAGAGGAACAATAAAGTCATTCCAAATTGGGATCAGGCTTAAACGACCTGGTCCTCGCCCTGCAATCTAATCCTAAAAGGAGTGTGGGGTACATGAGCTCCCATCAGTGGAGTGAAATCCATCATTACCAGCTACAGAGCAGTTGGGAGGTCAGGTCTGACAAGCAGCCACATCACCCAGGGTTCTCAGCATCCTTCCTGGGCTGTAAATGGCAGAAGCTTCCCCACAGTCTTAAGCAATTTAATGTTTTGGGTATGATGTTGCAGGATATCTCAAATAAACAAACAAACCCCACAACCCAGTAATAAGAACAAGATGATTTTTTTTCTTGAATTACCCCAATTAAGTCAGTGGTTATTACCTCCTACAGCAGTAAAAAGAGAGCACAATTAGAAAATTTAATTAATTGAGCTGAAGGCAATGATACCTATTTTAAGCCCCTCAGTGCAGCCAGATTAGCAGACCAGCTCAGTGAAGCAGTAAATGTTTAGTGCTGAAGGAAGCATCAAACCCATTCATTGGACTCTGCTTGGGTGATCCATCCCTCTGCAAATGAGCACGTGTCCTAGAGCTGTCTTCTATATCCTCCTCACAACCAGAGTTATAGACAAAACAACAGTTGCCCTCAACATCAAACTGAGGGATGTGAGAAATAACCATCACTGGCTCCAGATAGAAAAACCAAAGCTGAGCGTGGGGGTACAAATGTATATTTTATCATTACAGATGAAGGCATTGCAATCCACTGACAGGCATAACCATCAGGTAAATCAGACCGACTTGTATGATCATTGTGGGTAAAAGGCTGGATGTTTTCGGAGACAAACCCTCAGCAGTTCCCAGAAACTCAGGAAGACACTGTTAGAGCAGTGGGATACCAAGGTGAAAGAATAAAACAAACCAGTAGGATGTTAACTAAGCTAAAAAATAATAGATAAGAGCTAAAAACATAACTACAGCCTTAATGAGCTATGCTTAAAATACAGGAAATCAAACCATAGCAAGGAGGAACCAACAGCATTATTCACTGCTATCTTCATAAAATGCTGCAAGGTTGGAACAGACACCAAGGGAGCCAGCCCAGTTCAAGCACACAAATCCAGGTGGAAAATGTGGGTCAGGAGAAGTACTGAGTAGGGTAACCCAGTTACCACCCATCAGGGGGCTGCTCTGCCAATTCCATGATCTTCCTAAAAGAAGGAAATGGTGAGGAAATCAAAGAGAAAACCCATCATGATATTCCAAATTCTGTCCACTAAGAGAGGGAAGGTCCAGGTGGTGCAAACTCCATTTAGAGATAGAAGAAAAAAAGTGTGGCAAGATCGGGGCAGAAGGTTGGGTTGGGAGGGAATTGCCTCTTTCAACTGAAAACAAACCCATGAAAGAAGCAGCAGGTAAGGGAGGGGATGAATCACAGCCCCCAGAGCCTGTCCATGCACTGCCACATCAGGTTATTCAAGAGCCACCAGGGATCATCCAGCAAAACACCTTGTGTGTCTTCCTGAACCCTGAAAAATGGTTCTTTTGTGTGCTGCTCCCCAATGGTAGAATGAAAGAGCAGCTTTGATGTAAACCGAAACAAGCTGCTAGGAAGAGAAATAGCTGCACATTCATTTTGTCTAGTTTGGGTAAAGGGATATAAACCTGTTTGCCAGCCACCACCCTGGGATGAAACTGGAGTGCCAGGAAAAGGAGGAGAGGAGGAGGAGGGTGAGGAAATGAGGGTGGTTATCACTGGGGTAGCAACCACCGTGGGAGACGGAGAGCCAGGGTAGGTGAAACACGAGGAATTGCCTTTGGGAGGGCACTGAGGGATGTGAAAAAGAGAAAAACACCAACAAGATGCCTAGAAGAGGAGAAATTAAATATTTTTAAAGAGTAAGATAAATAAAAGATTCAAAGGATGGATGAGAATAAAAGCAGAGGGAAGAATCAAGCCTGGATCAGCACTTGGTGTCCTCTGAGGTGTCTGCCTTTGGAGGCATCACCAGAGGAGAGGAGGCAATTTGATCCATATGAGGGTTTTTCATAGGGGATACAAGCAGGGATGGGCTCCCAAGGGGCAGAGGACAGGTGGAGCTCTCACAGGAGTTCCATACAGGTCTGGGGGAAAAGAGCCTTTTGCAGGAATTAGGCAGGAAGATGCACCCTATGGCTTATTTTTTGGATCTGGCAGCAGTAAATACTCATTGGCATAACTGATTGTGCCAGAGACATGGCATTACAATTCCACCAAGATAGCATTTAGAAAAGCACTCTTCTATTTATAGCACAGCTTTTCAATGAATAAACACAATGAAAATAAAGCACATACATGCATTTAGTGTTGTGGAAATAAGATTGAGAAATACACATGGAAATGAACTGATAAGTTACACACGATTAGAGATTTTCTGATTTTAACTCTCCTATGATTTTCTGCTGATAAGTCTATAAAAACAATAGACAAACAAAGTTGAAATACTGCTGATGAATTCCCAGAAGCCCCAAGAGCACATTTTTCAGAGCTGATATCTAACTAGTAGAAACAGAGAGAAAAGCAATTAAAAAGAAACAACCCCAAAAAACTAACTCATTCCTCAAATGACTCATTTCTCACTTAAGAGTCTCTTTCCTCTGTCTCCATTGCCCTTTCATAGCTCCTTCATGCCAACACCACTTCAGGTCACTAAAGGATAAAAAATCCTGGTTCTTTTCAGGACCAGTTCCTGCCTGTTGTCCCAGGAAGGGAGCTTGGTGCCGCCTTTTGCTGTACCAAGCTGATTCCTTATCCAACCTGAGCTTTTCATTTCTCTCCCTGTCCCTGGGGGACTATTTTTGGCATCTTTTATCAAGGATTTTTCTATCAAAGAGCACTTGTTGACACTTCAGTGTATCAGCTATTCCATTAGAGAGCAGAGCCATCTCGGGTTAATTTGCAGATGGCCACTTGTTTTTTGGGAAAGCCAAGGCAGCCAAGGCTCAGCCCTGGGATAACTTCCCTCCATGGCCTTATCTGTGCCCAAAACATTACTGCTCTACTTGCTGTGTCTAATGCACACAGCAGCACTTGGGCTTGAGCTTATGCCTCCCCACAGAACTGTAATGCTGAGAGATAATTAACCTATGGACCTTTTGACATTATTTGCAGCAGAAATGGGTTTTAGATGTCCATATATGCCCCACGAGCATAATAGGTGAGAGATGGCCCATTCTTGCAGCTGATGGACATATGAAAATAGCTTTCCATGGCTGCTTCCACACAACAGCCCTTCTCACTTGCAGTGAAGAGCTGAGCCTCCCACACCAGTGCTTAAGGTCTTTGCTTCAGATCCTGTTTGGAAACACGTGTCAAGGTCCCACTGTTATTGGATAAAGGAACATTTCATTGCTCCAGAGAACAGTGGTCTTTTTCTTTGGACATCTGGAAACAGAGGGAGTTGAGTACCAAGAATCGTATGTGACTGCCTGTTCCTGGATGGATAAAACAATCACAAGGACACAAACTGAAGCATTTCCATTTAGATGAGGCATCTCCATCATTACCAGAGATTTCTCACACACTGATTATAGGGCAGAGAGAGGAATATCTTGTAAAATGCTGATTTTACTGTTCTGCCAGATAACACAATAGGAAAAATAACAACTCAATCTGTGCTCTTTCTTTTTTCATTTCAGGACAATGAATTACTAAGAACTGACACAAGCAGCAATTTAGTGTTTAATAAGTACCTAAGAGAATTAGGATCCTAATGACTGCAACTGAACTACTCAACAGCCCCTAAAATCCAATGAAAGCATGGGACTAAACTGAAAGAGAAGTGCTTCAAAACTCTTCCCCCTCTTTCCTTTTAAAATGAGTTTAAAAGCTTGCTTTGTCAATTACTTATATACCCATGTTTTTGAAAATCAAATTGAACCTTGCCCCTGGCTTTCTGCCAAGCATGGACTTCTGAGTGTTAGGTGTATTTAATAGGCAACATCACAAATTGTGTAACAGTTTTGGAGGGTTTTGTTCCTATTCTTGTTTGGGGATGGTTTTTTTTAGCTCTTCAGCACTGAATAACTGCCCCTCACTTATCTTCATGTTTAGGTGTAGAGCTGCAGTATTGGAGGCCACAGCCAAGGACATGAAACACTTTGCAGTCTTGTATCAGTCAGTCTCTGTACTCCTCAGATTGCATTAGGATCTGCAAGTTACAGCAAATAGTACATTTTTTTTCCCCAAAGAGTTATCAAATAGT
>JAOXXN010000175.1:15940364-15983638 GCA_026770055.1 Myrmophylax atrothorax | reverse complement strand
AAGACAAATACAATTATCCGTTTTTCTGAAACTCCCCTCCCAAACTCCACAGTATTTTAATAATTTATGCAAGGAGTTGTGAAGTTAGAGACTTAGTCCTGAATAGTCTTTCAAAACAAAGTATTGTAGCCCACAGTGCTGTGAATAGAATTAGGGACATGTATATAGATATACAGTCAATTTAATACATGGTCTCCATGTCAATCTAGTGCTGCAAAACTGCAAAAATATGACTGTGGTAAGTAACAGAAGATTTTTTTTTTTAATATCTATTTTTGCTTGAAAATGAGTAGCATGGAGCTCACATGTATGTGATTTTATTTCAGTAATGCTTTGGCCTCAATTTATCAAGATCTCACTGAATCCTGTTGCACTGGATATTGAGGAGAATTCTTTAGTTCTCACTAGATACAGTCACGTTCAGCTTCAGCTTCTGGATCCATGAAAAAACTGCCCAAGGCCACTTGGAACTACAGGCTGCACATGCAAACCATCCTGTTAATGTGACATGATTGAACTAATGGAAGATACAAAGCCATATGGCATTCTTCTAGTTCAGAAAAATAAAACCAGATTAATTACTTAATAAATAAGTAATGATTACATGAAATGCAAATGGAAGTGGAGAAAGGCTTCCCAGAGCCCTGTTACCCTGCAGGTCTCTGATTTCTATCCCAGGGAATTTTGAGGAGAACAGAGTGACAATCACCTCCTGGACCCCGAATCCCCAGGGAGACAAGGTGTGCAGCTCCAGGCACAGGAATGCAGCACAGTGCACGTTGGGAAGCACTTTAGATGGCTCTAAAAACAAAGGTATGAGAAAACCCATGGAGGATGCAACTAGAGGACTGTAAGAGAGGGGTCTCAGAGGCACATTCTGGCCCTCACCTCATCTAGTTGTGGTTTCGAAGTAGTTTGGGATTTATTCAAGGCAGAAATGTGATAAAGCTGATTTTTGTCAGAAAGGGGAGGAGGACAGTAAGAAGGTTCCATAACTTCCCAAAGGACCAGAGAGGCTTCAAACCCAGGAATTTCTAGCACTTGCTTCTCTGTATTTGATGCCAAAAGGCAAGTGGTTCCCTGGGTGTTGGGGGCCTACACACACACCTCCCAAAATTAAGGAGAAAGCAGTGCAAAACTTTCAGCTCAAGAAAGTGGCATCTTAACGAGAAAACACTTACTGCATTTTCAAGTGAAAAAGAGAAGATGAAACAAACTTACCAAAATCCAAAGGCCACCACAGAGTAGCAAAGCATCATGAAAGCTGAAGTGGTATGTTCCAAAGACCCAAGCACTAAGTGCTGCTTAAATTAAATACACAACCAGAGTCTCACAGCTATCAAAAGCTGCTTATTAAATTAAATAAACAAAAGCTGATTAATAAGACACTTGGTGTTAAATGGTTAGCCTCCTGCTTGCTCTGCAATGTTCATTCTGTAACAATAAATGAAAAATCATCATGCCTAAGCATGTCTAAATCTGGGCTATAAGGATTCTTAATAAATTCCTGCAGTGAGGCAGACCAAACAAAGAATTACTGACATGAAAGAATGATACAGCATATACTAATGGAAATTCTGAAGCACTGTCACAATTAATATGAGGTCTATTCAACTCTCAGTGTGGGAATAATGAAATTGGTTAGAGGTTTTCCTTTGTGACCAAGAGGAAATAGGATTCAAGAATCCTACTGTCTCGGGAAGAGTTCCATGGTGGATACAAAAATCAGGAAACCCAAGGCTACAAGTGTCTGCACACACAAGGGTTGCTCCCCATGGCCCTCAATGGTGAGGATGAGGGCTCTAGTCCCGACTTGGTCAGGTCTACATTGATGCAAAAGTCCTGGGCAGAAAGATGTGGTCAGAGAAATGCCACCCAGAGCAGGAAGATGCAGCAAACCCTTTAACTTCCTTTGTAAGTAAATCAGGTGCTCTTCTGTTTCTGTGACAGTATCCTCCAAAAGGTCTGAACTCCTTTTTGAACAGCCTGAATCCCAATGAACCACCTACACCAGGGTGTGAAGCTGTAGCAACCAGCATCCACCAGACTCACTAGACCAGAAGTGAAATGCCTGTATCAGCATGGACTGGGACTAGTTTCTCCAAATAACCAGAATAAACAGATGAATCATTCCCTGGCACAGCCATGAAGTCCTGGAAAACCCACCCAGCAGGCACCAACACACACAGCACTGCTCCCTCCTGACTCTTCTGAGCTCCATCATCCCTGCAACACCTGTGAGCTCAAGGTGCCTGTGCATTACAACCCATGTTGAAGGACTTCACTGCGTGGAAAACAATTGCCCCAAGGAATATTTGGTTTATGTGTGGGAAATGCTGAGCTTTCTCGGTTTGAGACAGGAGTTACAGACACTTCAACATCTCCTTTTCAAAACCATTCACTTGAGTTGAACAAACTGAGGGAAATGTTTATGTTGCATAAGCCAACCAAAAAAAATCCCCACCTGGGAACACTGCAGCTCACACTTCCCTTCCCAAGGAGCAGGTGAGAGGGAAAATACACACCAGATACTGACTATGCTGCATAACACACCCTGGAAGGTGTTCAGGTGCAGCTGTGAATATGTGGGAACAGAAAGCTGTAGACAGCAGGGAGAATGAGGTGGATGCAGTCAACCCTGAGATCAAGTCTTTTCTTGTTGGATAGAGAAATGAAGTTTTCAAGACCTTTAGCTCAAAAATAATTGTTTTAGGGCTTTTTGCTCGCAGCAAAATTACTGAGAAGCAAATTATAAATGTAGCCTGCCCTAGCTAACAACTCTGTGAGGACATCAGGGCACAGGAAGCATAGGGCAGAATATTAAACTTGCTTAAACCACAAAAACAAAGACAGAAAATCAACTGGTATAAGGGTTCCCAGATAGAACAGCAGCAGCGGGCAGAAAGAGCATTGAGCTTTTGCACAGCCAAACACTTCTGTTAATGTTAAATAATGAGGCTGTGGTGGTAAGTAACTAAGCTCTTAGAACAAAGGGTTATTTAAAAAGCCAGGTACTTTGTTGACTATTTCTGAAAAAAAGTAAGAAGTGTAAGGCAAAGGCCAAGTAGTGTGTTTTTTTTTTCCTTTCAAAAGCAGTGCTCTAATTCAAATTGGTGCTTGTTATAACCATTAAAGAAGGGGGGCTCTCACTGACAGTTTTTATAAGCCATTTTTCAGATGGTTAATAAGAGGGGCAGAAAAAAAACCCGACAGCAAAATCTGCTTTCTAAGACAGAGTAACAATTACCCATGAGTAATTTGACAAACTTTATATGCTGATTACAACTAGTGGGTGGAAAGTGCTTTGCCTGCACTGTAACGTGGTACAGGATGGAAGGTGGCATCTCCTAAAAGCTTGTACCTTGGCACTGAAGCAAAGCTAACCCAAAACATGATACACTTGAAGCCACTAAGTTGAGGAGATGCACAGAAAAGAGTCACAAAGACCTGACACAGATCCCCTCAAGATGGTGCCAAGCCCTCCTCCCTGTACTGAGGGAGGTAACAAGCACCTGCAGAGGTGAAATGGCCAGCACAGCCTCTGTGTTAAAAATTTGGATCTCTTGGAAGGGCAGTTGAGGGCTGGTCAGTTATTTGTTCTTCACATGCACTGAGCAGAGGAAATGCCAGGGAGATCTAATCTTTCCTTGGCATAAACGTGGCAAAATGGTCCTGTCCTGAGATGGGAACTATCTGTACAAAACACCAGCAGCAGCACCAGAGGCTGAGCCCTGTGTGAGATGGAACGTGCAGCCTGTGCACTCCACACACTGTGTTCAGCTGTGAATCCAGCAGTTGGGAAATGTCCACTGCATTGTAACTGCATGCCTGGAGCACGCTACTGCTTCTATAAAGTTGCTTTTTCATTTTTTTCACATCAATACAACACTAAAAGATGTGTCCTTCCATCATTAAAAGTAGTTCACATCCAATTAATACTTGGTCCTCCAAGGGAGTTTCAAATAAGGGCTTGGACTTGATTTGATATCCCAGGCACTGTATCAAGAGGCTGAGGAACAACTCGTTCTCATTCTGTGTGAGTCACATCCTCTCTGCATCCATGCACTCAGGCATTCCTCTAAAGAGGAAAAAACCCTATGCTAATTTCTAGGCATATGATCCTCCTCTGGGGTTTTTTTTGCTCTGTTTAAGATTAAGCTTTTAGAGTTATAATGGATATTGCATCATCAGGCTAGCTTTAATATGTAAAAGAAAGGCTAATTATATGCTGCTTGGTGGTGGTAGCAAAAATATAAAAATCAAAGCTGTTTTCTTTATCTTGTTTTTCCTTTGAATCCTCATGGCTCAGGGAAAGCACGGAGCTGACAGCCTTGGGCTATGAAGAAACGCAGGGTGAAATTGGCCCCTGTGCAGACTACAGGCAACAGGCTTGTGCACAACTTTCTCAGGATTGATATGCTCCTGCAAGTTTAATTTTCATCTCCTAGCAGCAGACAGGGATGAAGAGACAACAGAGCCCAGCTTTCCCTACCAGAGACACCACTTCAGCTCATCCCTCACTACTTTCCTTGGGATTGCCTGTGAAACGCAGAGCAGAGTGGGATGACACTGGAAATGTTTGAAAATTCCACCTGCCCTGGGACAGATGGCCACTGTTCTCCAGTGTTTGGGGAGAAAATATAGACAACACAAGGCCTGGGATATGCTAAGCATGAGAAGGCCCCTCACACATCTTCAAAACCTGGTACTGGTTGAGCCACCACGAAGGTCCAGACTGGAAAAGTTCTTGCAACCCAAGAGGTTTTGTCATACAGTCTGGAAAGGGAAAGGATTTTATTTTTCAGGGTTTGTGCCAAGAGATTAAAAGCTAATGACCATTTTTTCCCATTGTTTTTCATATTTTCCTGAGTTCCAAGGAAATTCCAAGACTCTGCCAGCATCCTGGGGGCTTTATTTAGAGTGCTAAGGAATCACACTGGGAGTTCAGCACCGTGGGGTGAACTGCTCTCATCTCCATGCCAATGTTTTCTAAACCAGAGCCAAAGGCAGAACACTGAGCTGTGCACCCCCCAAATATCACAGTTTCCCTGAATTACAGTATTTATCCTCTAGTTAATTGCTAATAAAATGGATTTAGATGCCCTTATTTCTGATGTGATGGTTGTGACTGGGTAAATAATCCTGGCTGGACTTGGGGACTGTCTCCAGTCACAGAGAATTCCTCCCTTTGAAGTATTCTCTGTACTTCCTAAATATCCATATAATGCACCATACAGTTTATATACCCCACAAAGTGTGATCTACATTTAAGACAGGTAGATGAATAACATGAGTCCATCACACACCAAAATACATGCAGAAACTCATCTCAGCAGCTTTGCCAATCTTTCCTACATTTGATATGATGGATAAAGAAAGAGATGTAGGGAGAAGAAAGCGAACAATGCAAAAAGTAAATCTTTCTTAGATAAGGAACACAAACACGCATTGTTTTGGCAGCAGTCTCTCTAAATGTAGTTTGTGTTTGTTTTGTATATTGATTTTGTAATTCCCTTACAATTCCCTATCCTGAGGTAGACAGCAAAAGTTACTTTTTAAGGAAGATTTAAATGAATTAATGGAGTTGCTGGGGAAACAGGTATCACGCAGCTCAGCAGCAAGTGCTTGCGAGCAAAGACAGGCTAAGGGAGATCAGCAGCTCTCGCTGAGCCATAAAATAAAGGCACAGACAAACCTCCTCAGAGCTGAACTAAACTACCCCCACAAAAAATGATTCCAGCCTCCCAGGGGAGCAAGACATAACCGCACCGAACATCTTAAGTGCCTACTGGTGTAAAGGGATGCCAGAGCAGCGCCGTGTAAATCCCTCTCACCTGCTTGCCTCTCATTTAGCGGGTGATTTACTGCAGCCAACTGCGCTGCGACTCCCCGATCTCTCCGCGACCATGGGTGTTTAATGCCCCTGTGCCAGGCTGGGGTCAGCTTTATCACTCACATCGGGCACCCAGGCTGATTCAGGTGCATCCCACATCCTCCCTGAGGCACTCATTTGCCTCCTTTCACCACGGGAATGCTTTATGCACCGCAAACTAATTATTCTGCCTCTCCCTGGCCCTCTAAAATGCCAAGGAATGTAAAGAGAGGACAAATAAAATCATTTCAAAGCACGGAAAAAATAAAAGTTACTCTTGTTTGGGGTTTGTAAGTCACAACTGAGTGATTTCCAGGCACTCTGAGAAACCTCCCAAATTCAAACACCACAAACTCAAATCTGAGTTGCAAGACACCTCAAGTTCTTGGCTTCTCTTACAGCGCCAGTATTAAATTGATTGCCCTTCCTAATATCCCTGTAATCCTGTCTGCTCCGGGCATGCTTGTTTGGAGTGATTAGCCTGTGAGAAACATTTCTGTCCCATTCCTGATGGATGCACAGGAAAGGAAATGTTTGGTTCTGAGCTGCTTAAACTTTGTGACCATCTTCAGCAGATGTAACCCAGAACGCATCCCAGGAATAGAACTGCTGTGTCATTCTTCCATTGCAATTTTTCCCAAGACTACTCTTTGGGGTTTTTTGAAACAAAACTTCCAGAAGCTTTTAACTCCAGATCCTCATTGCTCATGTGTTTTAAACTAAATATTTGGAAACTCTACAAGCAATAGATTTTACTGTTTTTTAGAGAAGAGATTACTTAAAGAGCTGTACTTTTCATGCACACACACCTAGTCAGGAGGCATTTGTGTGATGTTGGTTCGTGTAGGGAGAAAAAGTAGAAGTTAACTTAAACTGCCAGTTTCAAGGCAAAAGAATTTAGCTAAACTCATCATTTGACTGACTAGAAGCAAATTAGTAGGAGGTTAAGATGCTGCCTTTGATATTGTCTTCTGGCAAGAAAAGAACTCTGAAAAGGCAGGTTTCCAACTAAAGACTTCAAACATTTATGTCAGAAGCTGACATATTTCTAAACAGCACTGTCAGGAGGAGGTTTTTTAATGCAAGTTCACGTAATCTGTATTACCCTGAGAGAACCAAGCGATTAATTGCTTAGGAGTGAAACTCATTGTGCTTTATTGTGGCTGGTTGTCACAGAGAGCCCAGTTCTCCTGAGGTGCCTTTCCTACTCCAGGCAGAGCAGATTTCACCCAGCAGCACAGTAACACAGCTCAGCAACCAAAATGCAGAACCAGAAGCAGAGGGGGCAGAGTGGGAATTTATGCTGTGCCTTCCCCACATCAACCAGACTAAAGCCAGCAAATGCACAGCCGCCAGGATTGCATCTTTCTGGGGCCTGTGACGCACCTTCAGTGACAGGGGAGCATTTCTTCACAGTAATATTTTTGTCTGTCCCTAAGGAGAGATGCTCCTGGGAAAAGCAGAGTGTGTGGCTTATATTTGTGCTGCTTATCAGGGAGGAAAAAATGAAAAAATAGGTCTTGCTTAGGGAGCAGTGGCAATGATGGGAAGGGGTGCAGAAGCCACCCCACAGTCCCTTTGCAAAGGCTCTGTTTTCAAAAAGAGTTTAAATTCGTCTGTCATACACAAAGCATTTTCAGTTTGGAAAGAATCCTGCACCCTCCCAGGTCTGTGTCTGCCCTCGCTCAGAGCTCTGTGACTCCATGAAGGTCCCTGCCCTCAGTGGCCCTTTGAGGCAAGACTGAGACTGCAGGTGACAAACCCACAGGGGAGGGAATGGAAAAGAGCAGCTGAAGATGAGCATGCAGAGCAGGACTTTGTGAGAAGATACCCATCATCACTTGTGAAAGACCACCACTATTGAAATGGGTTAATTCTACAACCATTCTCTAGTAGCTGTGGAGTCGGGACACAGATACTTTGCTTATTTTCAACTAAAAAGATCCATAAAGAAGAAAACCCAAACCACACCATGAAAACAAACAAAAAAACCACAAAACCCAGTCCTTTGCTAAACAGAGGAAATTTTCACTCTCACTGCGTATCCTACGAAGTGAATTGGGATTTATCAGACACCAAAGAGGAAACCCCTGCAATGCAGTGTGTCACTGGCTGATGTGCAGTGTCACTGCAGCCTCCCTGCCTGAAACCACCAACAGCCACCAAATGAGCCACCAAATTTATTTTCCAGTTCCTAATGTGTTGGTCAAGTGAAATCTGATTGCTTTGCACTCAAAAGCCTTTTTTAGACAGTGATTCCTAGTGGGCCACCCTCTCTGTTGAAATACATTGTATGGCCTGGATAACAAGCTCTCAAAAAAAAAAAAGCTTACAATAATATCTAACAGATTTTTGCAGAAGGTAACTGACATCACCAAGCATGAATATATTTAAAGTTCAGTTTAACTGCAAGCTGAAGAAGAAATCAAGGAACAGCCCTAAATATTTTGATTTTAAGTATGCAACAGTAATTTTATTTAATACATTACACCCAAGTATTTCCTTCCACCCCTTCTTAGGAAAAAAAAAAAAACCCAAACCCAAAATCCTCTGCCTTCTGAAAGGACAAATGGTCTTACCCCTGAGTTACAACGGGGAGATATTTGAAGTTGTTCATGCCATGACTTTCCCTTTCAGGACAATGTGTTTTCATTTCTGTTTCTCCTCTTCCATGTCAATATTGGTCTTCCTTGAAGCCTTGTTTCTTTTTCTTTGACTAGATAGTAGGGGTATTCCAGGTGTAATACTTTATAGCAATTTAATTTAATTTCAGTTCTTATGTCCCAGCCTCTAGGGTGCTATGCCTTCTTTCCACTTGTCCATGTGTTAGTTTGATTTACTCTGCTTTTCTTCCCACTATGATTTTTTTTAGCCTTTTCTCAGTCTCATCCTGTCTTTCTCTACCACTCTTTCCATACCCTGTGCCCACTTAAAGATGCCCCTGCCTGGAGGGTGCAGATGGACCTGAGCACTCCCACTGTGGCCCAGCTCTCACCCAGCCCATATAACCAGAGGCAACAGCAGATGCTTAAATATATATATATATTAATAAACCAGCAATAATACAGGACAGAAAATAGCCCAAATCTTAAACTGATCACTGCTCAGCAATATGTGCAAACTGAGTCTATTAAATCTGGATAAAGTGCACGTAGTAGCACAATGAATGTACACTTACTCTCACATTATAATTATTACCACTAGTCACGTTCATTCATCACTTATTTTTCTTGCCACCAAACCTTTTCAATGTGCAGAATACACTCATTTCAAGACAACTGGCTTAAAGTGAAACAAAACCTACAAGGGTAACGTACTTTATATTCAACACAGGAGTGCCAATCACAGTGAGCTCATCTGATGTTTGTTTGAAAATTTCTGAATGTTTAGTTTTGACAGGAGACATTTCAAAGAGAAGTTGTGTTTCATTAAGATGTACCCTTTAAGCACAAGAATAACTGCAACTTAAAAGAAACATAATTTTCACTACAAGCACTGGACTGTAAATTGCATTTAACTCCAAATCCAAAGTGAGAAGAAACTGTGTAAGGGCACATCATTGGGTAGCTTTAAAATCACTTTTCACACCTTGCATTATTTCTGTTTTAACACAACTGGAGAAATGCTGCTGTTGCCTAAAGCCACATCCTACCCTGACACAATCAGTGAATGAATGTCCTCAATTTGCCTTCAATTAGCAGACACCTTCATTTACCCAACAATCTTCCATGTGGCTGCTCTCTCCTATTGCAATGATGCTTGGCCAGTTTCTGACGGGAGTTTGTACAATGGATTGCTACTCTCAGCTGGATCTTTTGTTCCCAGTTATTTAACAATACATATCAAATATAAAAATATATATACAGTGGTCACAATTAAAAGTTTAGTATTTCCTCCAACCGTTAGTTATTTGAAATACCATTTATTTGTGCCTGTGTCTGAATTAGCAAATAACTATGATGAGAATGAAGCCCCTGGAGACAAATTCTGAGATGTTAATGGTGAGCGCTGTATCTGTGCTGTAAATATTTAATTGGCACTCATTGGGCACATCTCTGTTGCAGACAGGAAACTCCCAAGGAACTTATGAAGATCATCCCAATGTCTGCAGACTCCTTGGAGTGCTTAGACCATCCCACTACAAGCAATGTACTTCAACATGAGTAAAAGTTTAGTGTGTTTAAAATTAACTGTGGTAATTTTCACTTTTGCTTCACCTACATCCCTGATCCAACTTAGTACCAGGCACATATTGACATTCACCTGAAAAACTTCAGAAAACAACTTTGCTGTGAACTTCCCATACACCAATGGTTTATTTTAGTTATTTCTCATTCAGAGAGAGAGGAGGGAGCCTGTTTCCATCTGCTAATCCAGCAGGGCCACTGGATGCTGCACCTCAGCCCTCCAATAGATCCAAGAGTGATTCCAGAAGCATCTGACCTCACACCTCTGGCCACACTGATCCCACCCACTGCTCCACACTGACAGACACAGCAGAGAGCTTTCCAGGGTAGCTTGAACTAAATATGGCAACTCAGGGAAAAGGGGCTGAGACTATCCAGCTTTATGGCACAACAAACATGAACACAGTGAGTGGTGACAAAAGATGTGCACAGTAACACTATGCATTAATTGGTTTTGAGAATTCTGCAGAAATGCTACTTTTTATATGCAATTAATACCCAGGGAAATATTTCTGCATCAGATGAAGAGGTAGATCTACCTATTAAACTTACATATACATAAATTTTAATTTATATCTATGCCCAGATATCATATTATCAACTTGTTACTATAATTGAAACAAAGATTAGAATCACCAAGTAATATAAATGAAAATTAATCTTCAAGCAAGTGCTAGAGGAGCTCCAGCAATTTTTGTGGTTTCATTCTGTCAGCCAACTGTGTATTTAGCAGGCATGAAGGGGAGAGTTGTTAGATTTCCAGCACGTAGAACTACAAAGGCACTAAGCGACCACAATTTGAAAGCATGTAAAAGCTTTCATGAGATTTCTAATTCCAGATAGTAGACATTAAAAGCTGATGTTATTAACCATTTTTCATTATTAACGGTCTCTTCATCCCTGAGTGAGCAAGTGGCACTGACAGTTGTACATTACTCTCAAATGACAACAAGCCCATCAATCTTGCAAAGCTCCAGAGAAAGAAACACCTCAGGATAGGCAGGAAATAATTCACAGCATCAAAATTAAAAAATAATAATAAAAAGAATAATAAAAAATCTTCCAAAAAGAAAACAGAACTCAGAAATTTAACTCAAAGCACTACCACAAAATCAGATTATTTTAGACACTACTTGCAAAGGCTGAGGGAAGAGCCACAGCCCAAGGGCGAGGTTTGCAACAGGAAAACATTTACTAATAGGCAGACACACTCAGGAAGATTTTTGGTACCCTCTTGCAGTATATTTTTGTACCTACATATGTCTGTAGGTGTGATCCTGTTTCCAGTTTCCTCAGAAGTCCATCAAATGAGTCAGCTGCTGCAGGAGAGCTGTGGGGCTCAGATTATCATCTCAGTGTCATGATTTTTAGCCTCTCTCCATGGGTCTTTACACCTAAAATTAACCCTAATATATACTTATGTCATCTTTAGAGTCAGTCCTCTAAAGCACTGAACATAACATGCAAGATACTCAGCATTTCCAGCTCTCAGAGGAGAAAGAAGGTAATTACCCCTTCATTAAAAAAAAAAAATCATAGAGTGTGGTGGTCCATCAGTTTAGTGATAACCACATTGTAAGAGATTCATCTAAAAACCATCAGGATAATCCTTGTGACCTGTTCCTCCCTCTGGATTAGATCTAAGAAGTATATACAATATGCCAACCAAGACGGGTTTTTTATGTTCTCACAAAACTTGTTGCCAAGCATTCCTCTCTCTCCTGCTACAGCAAATGCAGACAAAAGCACAATCCCTCTGGAAATGGACAGAATTAGGGATTTCCTCCAGCCTCAAACTAAAGGATCAGCTTCTTTGAACAAAATGGGAGTGTTTTCAGGGGTTTGTTTCGCAGCTTGTGATTCAGGCTTGGTGTAATTCTGATTCAAGCCTTGTACCACAACAGGTATCCAATAGTAACTAAGCAGTTCCATTTGCACAGCACATAAAAATTTCATTTGGTTCTTAAAGCCACAAGTGCCAAACTGGAAACATGTGCAAACATCAGAGGATCCCACCTCTAAGGCAGTGAATACAGCCTTGGGATTTAGGGGGTGTCCTGTCAAGAAGATCCTTCTCATTCTGCAGGGTGCAGCTAAAGTTCCTGACAACCCACAAGTGCAATAGTGCTCCATCACATTTAATTTTAACATCTGTGCTCCCTACCAGAGTGTAAAGCTGTTGTTTCCATGTTATTTGAAAATAAGAAGCTCTGAAAGGCAGAGGTGTCTGCTCTACCAACATGCTTCCATTGTCCACTCTTCTTATTTTGGGAGTGATAAGAGTTTCTGAATTAACTGCTCCTTCGTTTTGGAATTTACCTGAGAGGTATGGCAGTATCAGTTCACACACTTGAAGACCTCTGGGGACCTGAAATGAAAACTGTCACTGTCACCATCAGCACCCGTAAGAACAAGCTAATAGCATCATTTCAGTCACCTTACCGTTCCAAAGGACAAAATTAAGGTCGATGGTACAAAAAATCCTTAACAGGAGAGGTTAAAATCAGGTTGAAAGATCATTATAAACTGAGGTCAAAAGACTGGCTTGGACACAAAGCAAATGTTGGCAAATATCAGCCAGTATTTAATTATGTGTAGGTTTAATACATTGTGCATATATTCAGCATGACAGTACTCCACCCTAAAAAGCTGCAGTCCTTGCAGGAAGCTTGGGCATCGGATACTGAGATATACTGCAAGCTAAACAGAAGATTAATCTGTTATATTGGATGATCTGAGATTAAGTGACTCCAGAAACAAGCTAAACCTGTTGCAAACCAATCTCAAGAGTATTTGTCTGTAGCATTGACATTTCCTTCAGTTCTACAAAAGAAACAACATGGTTCTGGTGACAACCAGAGCTGAGTTTGCGTGGTTGTTGGCTTGGGAGTAAACAAGAAGAGTTGGAAAACCAAGGGAGTTTTCTTCTCCACATTATTGCAATGGTATTTTCTTAGTACTTCAGAAAACAGCTGAAGAGCCCTCCCTTTCTCAGTTCAAATTCACATGCTGCTGTCCTTTCCCAGAATATATGGAAAAATCAGGGGAAAAAAAGGAAAGACTGAGGACTTTTTTCAGGATGACAGGGAATTGCCCTGTGGGTCTCTGCCACTTTGTGGCATCCCATCCCCTCCTCCTTCCCCAACACCTACAGCCCTACACTGGGGACATTCACAAGGACAAACCTTCCTTTAAAATCAGCTTCCTGCTCATTCACTGGGGGCCCATAGCTCTAATTTTCAAGGATATGATGAACAGCTCCACATTGGTGTTTCTCTTGCCACTGTAACTTCACAAGACATGTCCATATCTCCTTCAATCTTCTCTCCAAACCGAGGGGCTCCAGCCCAGACCCTCCATTTGGTCCTGTCTCTGGCATGAGGCTCCTTCGCAAAAGAGATTTGTCGTCTTTGACCGATTATTATCAATCTCAAAAATATGCACATAAATAATTCATCTAATCTATTTAGGTTGACATCTACCACACACTTCCTTCATATGTAAAGACTTGATTGAGTCTTGGATTTCAGATCATCATGAAAGGGCTTTAGGAAAGAATAGCTCTTCCTTCCCTCTCTCCCACAATAGAGGCTGATTGAGGGAGAGCTGGCAAGAATTGAAAGTGTGTTCACTACCAATCTTTTGAAGTTCTGGTAAGGATCTGAGTGGCATGAAGGGCCTTTTGTTCCTTAGGGTACCTTGTTTGTTTGTAGGGTCTTGGAGCCAAGTGATGGTCTTTGTTAAAAAAGTAAATAAATAGAATCTGGTAATTCTGTTGATCCAATACAAACTTCAACAAAGATATTGTGGAATAAAATGGCAATTACACATTTTAAAAAATGAAATTTAGGGCTTTGTATGTGAACTATTAAAATAACGTGATATATTTTACAATTTACATGGTTCTTATTATTCTCACCTTTTCCAACATGATGGTAGCAACATCCTGCACTACTTTACCATGGATATGTAGGATTTTTGTACAAGTGTCAAACCCTTCATTGCAGCTCAAAGCAGACACTTTGCTCTGATAAAGGCTACTGTGATCTCGTCAATGCAAGGCAATAATGATTTTCAAAATCACATGGGAGAAGATACAACATGAAAGATTAGTTGATGAAATCATGAACCACCTATCACTTGTAAAAAACTTACTGCAAAATTAATAAATAGAATATAAAAATGGGAAAAAAATAAAATAAAAATTGAAATCCCATATTTTAGACAGCCCAAGATCTGATATTCTATTGGAAGGCTGTGGCTGTGGACACACACACACCATCCATGGAGGGGAAGAGGCAAGAGTCAGTTGGGATGCTGCATGAACCTGAGCTGCATCATGTCCCAGCCCAGGGATCCCACCCCCTGCTCCCTCCCAGGACACATTCAGCCTCCCAGTCCAAACACTGACTGGTGCAAGCCTTCATTCCTTTAGTTGTTCACAACAGCCCATGCAACCAACCACAGCCACGCAAGACAAAATAAAAGGCAAACTGACAATGCAACATGTTGCAAAGGCATTTCTGAAGAGACTCAAGCAGCAGGAAAGGAAATTTTGCCCATTCCCTCTCCTGCTCCAGCAAGGCATCACCTGGAAACACCGTGGAGGGGATCACCTGAGGTCAGCAGACTGGAACTTGTTACCAATGCTGCAAATGGAACACCACCAAACATGTTGTAACAGCACAAAAAAGGGAGTGAGAACATCTCACTCTGTGATGAGGTAAAACGAGCCATTTATCTGGTGCTTGCAGTGTGACCTGCACTTTGCTTGCAGGAGCACAAGGGAAGATGAACTGGAAAATAAAACTGAATGCTCAGTTTGGTTCTCTCCCCTCCAGCAAGACACTGTAGAAAAAGGAGGAAAACTGCAAGAAGGGGAGATAAATAAAAGATGTTACTTGCCCAGCAGGAAATGCAATATCAATAATTATCAAATTATTGACAAACAGAGGTCATCCCAATGATGAAATAAATTAGATGAAGCTTTGCATGTTGTACATATTTTGTCAAATGGGAGTGCTCAGTCTGACAATACTAAGGGAATAAAGAAGGAGTCAGGAAAAATGTGCTTCCTGCCTCTGCTCCTTGGATCTGTGGAGTTGCTAAGGGGTAGAAGGCTCAAGCACTCCGTGTACTCTGAAGAAATTTTCTGAAACTCTGGAGATGTCTGCTCCTTCTCTCCCAGCAAGGAGCAGGGAAACCAAGGTGAACTCATCTCTCCGTCCCTGGCAGGGCATTCAGCAACAAAATGCATCCAGGAAATAGCAGTGGGGCTGATTATACATTTATAGGGTTCAGGACCTGTCTGGGACAATTCCACATCTCCTAGTCTGAGCAGAATTTGTGGCTTAAAACAACGTTTGAATCTTTTGCTGACCTATAAATATCATATTGTTTAAAAATATTAAAATATGACTGCTGCCAGAGTACTGGTAATATTGCCTCTTGAGATTTATGGAATACTAAAAGGGCAAAAATAATCCCAGACAAAAACCCAAACCCCATCCATTAACAAAGAGACACTTACAGGAGGAAATTAGTCCTGTTCTACCAGCAACAGGACATGAGCTGGACTCCCCTGTTACCATAAGGATGACCTTCTGGTTAGAAGGTTACCTAATGCACTTATTATATTCACTGACATACTAAGATGTATTTTAAATTCCTGTTTGCAGCCCACAATAGTACAGAGTTGTTCCTTCTTCCACGTGGCCCTGACTTGCACTGTAAATTATGGTCATCCCCTCTCCCTGCCACCAAAATTAATTATCTGATAAACAGAGTTAATACACATGGCTGCTCTGCAACAATCTGTGTGATGGATTTGTGTTTGGGGCACCACAGATGGCCTTGCCAAGACACAGACACCATAAACATTTTGATTCTGTGACTGGCTGACTCACTGCAAAGAACTCCCTGAGCAATGGGCAGGAGCAGAAGGGCTTTCCAACACTCGAGCAGAGTCCATGGATGGCCAACCTCACATCTCCAACCCATGAAGCAAACTGACAATTCAGCTCTAAACATAAATACCGGCTCCAGCAGCCAAAATATTGCCTCCCAACGTTAATACAGCTAAACACATCCAAAAGGAATGTACGTGTGCATCACTGCACAGCCACTTTCACTTGGTAACAGCCTGGCATGCAGGCAGCTGCTTGCAGAGGTTCTGGAGGGGAGAGGACAGAAAGAAGGATCAGTCTAACAACAAACTGAAAAAGGGAGGGTGTTTTTTTCCCATTAAATGAGTATGTGAAGAAAAAAACAACATCAATCAATAAGAGAGGCAGTAACCCAAAATGAGGCATCTGAACTACCGTGAGTTTCTGCAGCATCTCCAATTCTGCCAAGTTATTAATGCTGAAAACAGCCTCTGGTGGGCTCTTCCCATTTCAAAAAAGAAAGGAGAGGCAAAACGGTAAAACTAGTCAGAGAGTTCAATACCAGAGACAGATCAGATTCAAGTAGCAAGGCCTCTTTCTCAACAAGAAAAGACTGTCCTATGATGCATTTACAACTCAACAAGAAAAGACATTTTTTTCTCTCCTTCTGTTTAACCTTTGCAACGGTTTGTGTAAATGGAGATATTCAGAACAAAGCACAGTTTAGGTGGAGAAAACAAAATGACCTTGTGAGTGCCAGTTCCTGCAGACAGACCCCAAATGATAAAACCACAGCTTGTTCCTAAACCATGGCCAGGGAACTGAGCTCTGCCCTGTCTCACAAAAACAACCAAACCCAAATCTGCACTCCTTTTAATTCCCACTCTGTTCTTTCCCTGAGGAGCTGCCAACCTGTTACAACCCGCAAGCGGAAAATGCAAATGCACCCCCGAAGCAGCAAAGCCAGGCAGAGGAGTAAGTCAAAATGCCATCCCAGCACTGCCTGTGTGTGCTCTGAAGTCTGGGCACATCAGAGCATTGCCTGACAGCGACTGACACTTGACAGCCCAGCAGATCCCTTATCTGCCAGAAGGAAATGAACAGTGCCCTCAATAACTTGAGGTGTCTCTTTCAGTAGATGACAGTGACAATTTAGCAGTTTGTTATGGCAAGTCTCACAGCATCTAATTGCATTTAGACAGACAAATTGGAAGAGCAGCTCCTTACTGCACTGACCAGCGTTTTATACAGGACACAGTTAACAACTCACTGTTTATTTGCAAATGGGTTTTGCTTCTAACAACTGGAAGGTAGTAAAACCTTTTCTGAAGCAGTCAGAGCTGTGGTTTTCCCTGCAGATCTAATGGAGTTAGGATATAACAAAACACAGAGACAAGACATTGCTGTTTGTTGTATAAAACAAATAAAATTGTTCCAAGGTATTTGACTCCCCAAACTCTCTGAGCAACCAATACAGATCAGAGACTGTCGAATTCAAAAAAACATGTAAGCCAAGAGTTAATCGTTCACAAATCCTTTTAGTCAGGAGGCCAAGTTAGAGTTACCTTTCAGAAGTTTGAAGAAACTGAAGGGCACAAGTGTAAGAGTGCTTGGCATTTGGATGATGCAGGACCACTGGAGACATAAAAATCACTCTTACTGCAAAACAGCCAGGAACCTGACTGACATTCCTGCCACCTCCAGATCCATGGGTGACATAAACAATATCTCCTGCATCTCAGACATTTAACCTTTTGTCATAGATCAAACACATTCAAGATGTTTTCTTTGGAATTCAAGGGAAACTCTTTTACAAAAGTGAGCCAATGGCTGTCAACCCAGCAGTTCCATGTTCACCAAGAAACCACATCCCCAGGTGTCACCCCACACATTATTGAACACTTCCAGGGATGGCGACTCCACCATCATCATATCCAATCTAAACTTCCCCTGGCCAACATGAGGCTGTTTTCTCTGGTCCTGCCACTTGTTACTTGGGAGAAGAGACTCAGCCTCTTCTGGCTACACCCTCTTGTCAGGTAGTTGTGGAGAGCATGGAGGTCCCCTCTGAGCCTCCTCTTCTCCAGGATAAACACCCCCAGCTCTCTCAGCCACTCCTCATATGACTTGTGCTCTAGTCCTTTCACCAGCTTTGTTGCCCTTCTACAGAAACAATCTTTTATGTTTCCTATGAAGTTCAGGGAAAAAATATGCACATCTGGGTTTGGGGCTGAAAGGCCACCTACAGTTGAAGTGACTGACATGAAATTTTGTGTTATTACTTTTCTCCTCCAGCTGAATGGTATAGGGCAAATGCCACGATGGCACCTGCATAATGCAGACACCTGTAATATGTCACAGTGAATCAAAAGCCCCGAAGGAAGCCTTTTTTCAGGGTCAAATGTTTGAGTGTCTCTAATGTAGAACAGAAGAATGTAAACAAGCACAAACTGCTAGATTTCTGAAGGGCTTTTCATTCAGTTCTCTTTGCATTGTGGACATCAATCCCAGAACATAAAAAATAACTAGAACAAAGGGAAAATAGCCAAACAAGAAAGAGAGCTTCAGAGGGGTGATATGCTTCACACTCAGCTGTAAAATACATCACTGTTGGCAGATCAATATTACCAATTTCTGTTTGCACTCCCACCCCCAACAAAGGGAACTCTTCGTACAGTTACTGTTACAAGGCACTCAAAGACATCACTCTGCAACATTCAGTTCATTGCAATATTAAACCAAAAATAGGTGATACCCAGTATCCACTAAGGCCTCTCCCAAGGAGGTAATGGGAGAATGACACACAAGGATTCTCAGCACTTCTGTACCTAACTGATATTCAAGATGACACACTATGTAATGCCACTACTCAGACACAAACCTAGTCCTTCCCTTCAGTGCAAAGCCCTTCACATTCTTGCACTGTGTTTTTAACTTGGTGGGGGCAAAACCAGACTCCCCAACCTGATAAATCACAACTCCTCATGATCACAGTTCTGAAAAATTTGCTCTTAATTGGCAGAAGTTTGGGCATGTTGAACTGTTTATACAGGTATTTGTAACCTTAGAACTGAAAATCAACAGACCCAAATATTTTTACTGCTGATTGAATTAAAAGCTTTATGGGGAATTCATAATTAGATAAGTATTCAATTTTTTATAAAACAACAGCCATGAGGCTCAGACCTTGGACACTGCCCTCCCACCCTGGAGATGAGCTGAGGGATAATCTGTGACACAGGTTTTCAGGTCCATGACTCTGCCCCACATCTGAGGGCAGAGCTGAGCAGCCTCACACCACAACCCAGTCAGGAGCTCTTTCCAGGAAAAGCACACACACAACCAGAGCACAAAAGCAAACACAAAATGTCAGAGTTCAACTGGTGCTTGAGAAATACCAGGCCTTTGTCCCTGAACAGTGTGTCTGCTGCTTTGTGGAAGCTCAGAAGGAAATACCATATGTCAAGCAGGATTTATTACAGACTCTCTATATGATTAAGTTCCTTCTCAGCTTCAGGCAAGGAAAAATTAATTTGACTTTAAAACAAAGCAAATGTTAGTCTAATATGTGCATGTTTTCTGCTCTTTCCTTAGAGAGCAGATCCTATATTTTGCAAGCAGCTGAGATTCCTCCTGAAACCAACAGGCATTTTGACTGATTAACCACTAAGGATTTATTGCTTAGTGAACAAATGATGACATATTATCTAAAAGAAATGGAGCAAGTGGTGCCTGTAGAGATGTGCCTGATGGCCAAAGAGTGTAGATGAGGCTTATATTCCTGCAAAAGGATAACTATTGTTTAGGTGTATTGTTTACAGAGGGATACAGCAGAAAGAAATTATGTTTTCATTTGATTATCCTTAATTTTTGGAGCTTTTAAGGGTAATCGATCTTACTGTTTCAGCCCAAGCAGACACAGTTATATTCAAATTTTGGGTAAGCAGTGCTCAGAAATAGAAAAGCTTGAAAAGACAGCAAAAATGGCCAGTTCTTAATCATTGTGAACTCAAGGAACTACCTCATTGGACTTTTGTGCTGCATTGATCATGTAATCCTAATTACAACCTTGATTTAAAACTTCAATTTCTTAGTTATATGAGCTAGCAGTTAATTATTATTTAAGTGTTAATTATCCTTAGCCTATACACATTTACTGAAGTCTTCAGGCTCTTTTCCTGTAGATCTGAAGAAACTGGGTTTTTCTGAAGAGTTGGTTCTCTGCTTTACCCATACTTTGCCACCCATTTGAGATGAGAAGTTGGAGCTCAGCCCTTCACATCTTTCAAACAGGTAACTCATCTCCTCAGGGAAGGTGAGGGCAGAGACCTGTTTGAAGCTGACTGTAGTCCAGTGGGGAATGACAGAGCAATCCAAACTACCCCTAACCCTAATTAGCCCAGCTGATCCTGTCAGGACATGTATTCATCTATTTTTAACATGACTTCAGAAAAAAATGAAACACCTGCACTTATCCTTATTACACCAATTGTTTCTAATAACAAATAATTTTAATGACAAAATTACACAGCAGTCTTAACTAACAGAACACTTTTCAGCTATAAAACTATAAAGGAACGAAATGTTCTCCACAACATTAATGGGCTTTCTTGGACAAGTTATGTTTCAATGAAATATTAATTCTTGATCATTTATCATGTGTTAATTAGCAGAATAAGCTGTAGGAAGTCTAGATTACCATGCAAATGTTAATTAGGTCATAATTTATGTTAAGCATTTCTAAGTATAGGAGCACCAGAACTGCATATAGCAGCAGATGAACTTTAGGGAAAAAACTGCATTTGCAACAGTTACTTTTCTATTTAAATATGAGAGTTACTATGTTTTAATAAATACCAAAGAACCTGCATTTAATTTTCTCCTCTCCCCTTCCTACCCTGAGTCACACCTCAGCTAAAAGTTTGTCTCTGGCCAGGTATGGTGAGAAGTTGGGAGCAGATGCTGAGGTTACTTCCCAATGCAACAACTCCCAGGTGCCACTGGAGACCTGGGGAAGAGAGAACAGCTTTAATTCACATCAGAGCCAAAGCCCACAGCCCTGCAAAGGCAAAGGCAAAGGCAGGGGTGCTGGAGCTCTCCCTGTAGAGAGTCAATAGAAGCATCAGCATTCCCAGAGTCACCTCTCGTTTTCAAAAGTGACTCACTATGGCACTTTCCCAGTGAGAGGGAGAAGGCAGCTGAGAAACAGGGGAATCCTTTTCAGCATTTGTCCCACTGCTCCCATCAGGAATGACACAGGGACAACAACGACAGGGTGTGGGTTTCCAAATCTGTAAGTCAAGAGCATCCTCCAACCTCAGGCTCCTCCTCAGAGGGTTTCACATTTTTCTGCCGTTTACAGGCACAGCTCCAGGCAGCAGATTTTTGCTGCTGAAGAAGCAGGACCTGCATCTCTCTGGGGGCAATATGGGCAGCATTCAGATCCTTGGTCCTTGCTGTTACCTGAAGACACCCCTGTGCTGCAGCCAGTTTGAGGCAGCGGAGAAGCTGGGTCTGCTTTGGAATTTTATGTGGAACAACTACTGAAATAAACAGCTGCAATGACACACTGTAGTGGGATGAAGATAAATTTATTTTGCTGTTTCCACACTCCCACAATTTTTACACCTCCCCACACAAATCTGCCCAAGCTGCTTCCACTTTGTTGGTATTATCAAAGGAAGAAAAATAGCACTGGGCTCTGGAGGGAATACCAGCATTAACTCCCCCTGCTTCACTTTGAAGGCCAACATTAATTGTTATTTTCATTTGTTGAACTGCATTTCAATTGATTATTTTGGGGTTGTTTTTGTTGTGTTTTTTTTAAAGGGGAAAAAAATCATTAAATGATACAAGAGTTAACAAAACAGATGCAATTCTATTTGAAGTCATAAGTCAGCTCTACCTTCTCCAAGCTGTTTCTAAGGTAAACAATGTCAGGGTGGGAAAAAAATGATAGTGCAGCCAAAACAACTGACACTTTGGGAGCTAGAAATATAACAGTTCTGGAAAAAAAAAAAAAAAAGAAGTAGGGAAGGAACACAGTCAAGTTTTACTCTTTTTTAGTATGATTTAAGATCCCCACACTAAAAGAGGCAAGGTGGGAAAAACAAAAGAGAGACCAGCAAAAGGATCAAAGGGATTCAAGGGCACTAAATGAATTCAAACACTCAGTTTCCAGCAGGAACAAATAAAGGGGAGGGACACTGAAAAATAGCAGATGACACAGAAAGACTAAGCAGTTATTTACCATTCCTCATAATGCAAAACTGGTGAAAAGCATTAAAGACATCACATGTCATATTGGTTTAGAAGAGTAATTTTTGAAGTGGTATAATTGCTATGTGGCAGTTACTGGTGTTTTACACCAGCATATGTATTTACTAAATATATGTACTTTTATGCACAGCAATTACTTAGTTCCAGGTCACTACACAAGCCCGGGCTGTGCTACCAAGAGGTGTAGAAAACTAGAGAGGGGAAAGCAGGACCCTGGATCCAAGTGCTGCAAAGGAAATAATTCATTGTGTGGCCTCTGAATCCAACACCAGGTCCCTGATCTGTGGCAGCAGCTGACAGCAAGGTCTGAACCCCAGAACCTGCTGGCTCTGCACCAGACCTGAGTCACTTTGTTTAGAGAGAGTCTGCAGTGGGTAAGGGATACCTTGGGAACATGCTCTTTATAGAAATCACTGAAAAATGTTACTGTCTGTTTTTCAGAGAGTCGTGTTAAGAAGTATTACTGTTCATAGAATCTCCTGAGTTAGAAGGGACCCACAAGGACCATTGAGTCCAATTCCTATCCCTGCACAGGACAGCCCTAAGAGACTGGCTGAGAGCATTGTCCAAGCACTCCTGGAGCTCTGTCAGGCTTGGTGCTGTGACCCCTTCCCTGAAGAGTCTGTTCAGTGCCCAACAACCCTCTGGATGAAGAGCCTTTTCCTAATATCCAACATAAACCTCCCCTGATGCAGCTTCAGGCCATTCCCTGGGTCCTGTCACTGGTCATGGAGCAGAATTAGTGCTGCCCCTTGTGAGGATGTTGAAGATCAAGATGAGGTCTCCCCTCAGTCTCCAGTTCTCCAGGCTGAACAGACCAAGTGACCTCAGCTGCTCCTTGTAACTGATAGCATTATGCCTGCTACTCCCTGGAGCAATTTAAACCCCTCAGCTCTGAGGAAACTCCCTATTTCACATTTATTTCCTTAAAAACATAGCACAGTTAATAACTGTTATTTCAGTGGAGATGAGCAGTCCCTCGACCTCTGTTTGGAATCTCACATTTAAATCACTATGTATACAGTGGCAGTGTTGATCTCACAGCCCCTCAGGCCAAAATAGCTTTCTTTCATTCTGCCTGTACGTTTTTCAGGGCAGAGATGCAATCGATACATGCCAAGGAGCCTGAGGAAGCCAAGAGGAACAAGAATAGTTTTTGTGGAATTGATGTCGCCGTGCATCCATTAGCCCGGCTCAGTAATTAGGAAATTAAAAGTGTCTGATTGCTCCCCTCTACTGAAGGTCACCCTCGAGGCCCTAATGTTGCCTTTAGACGCTAATTAAGAGTTTGCTGACTGCTGCCAGGACACGGCTACAACGCCAGCAGAAATCCTGTTCTAAGTCCCTGACTTATTATGAACAAATGCATGTCCTGCTCCAAAGGGGATATTTTCAGGGGTATCCAAGCCTCAGGTTTATCACCACAGTTTGTAAGGCAGTAGCCTGGCTATGCACATATACTTCACTTTGATAACACCTTCCTTCTTTCAGAGAGTAAAATTTGGTTCAGATTAATAAACCAGGGCACTCCATATTATGCAGACTCACAGGCATAAGTGAGACAGTCAATATCAAGTTTTAGCTACACCTTTTAAAAATTGTTGATAACTTTGTTTAGTAACAAAATCTGAGAACCATAACACAAACACAAATGTCTGTAATTAAGATAATGCTTAAAATACTGAAGTTTGGGCTTATAAGCCTCTAAGCTGATATAATGGCTTAAGACTAGTCTGCACTGAACACCTGAATGCAGAAAGCAGATTTGCAATCAACATGTGTATGGACTTGGTGCTCTGAAAGGGTACAGAAAGTACTGAAGGAATGAACAGCATGAAAACCTGCAGAGTGCAAGAACTCATGAAAAACAGTTCAATATAATAAACAGGAAATAAATCTGCTGGAAATAGACCAAAAATGTTATTGAAAAAGTCAAAACAGGCAGTTTACAACTGATGCAATAACAAAGGGGACACCAGGACAGAGGGAAGGCAAGGTACAGACTAAGGACAGTCTTTGCTTTATTTCAGATAATCATTAGCATAATGCAACAAAACCTATGAAGAACATAAAAATAAAGGTGGAAATAATCAGGGCATGAAACAAGAGCCTTAATAAGACTTCTGGCTGCACATATAAACTTCAATGATTGCATTTTAGATGGCTCATGAAGCATGATTTAGACATGGCCAGGATGACACAAGCTGAAGATGACACTCTTGTTACAGGCAGGATGAAAATAGTCACAGTGGACAATACTGGAAACTGAGATTTGACACAATGAGGAGTCCTGCTGCAGCAGTGATAAGAGGAGAAGTTTGTTCTAGCTATATTGTATCAGCCTTCAAAAAGCCAGATGTCACAGCCATCAAGGAGACAGGTGCAGATCTCAGTGCAGGCATCACTAGGATTTGCACCAGACAGGAAGATTGGAATAGCCAGATTACACTGGCAAAATGAGGGTTACAAGCTTAAAAAGTATCCAAATCTATCTACAGGGTTTTTATTAATTAAGTCTTTAATCTGGGGGGATATTTTGAGTCCCAGAATATTGTTGATAGACTGACACATGGCAAAGCATTTCTGTAGCTGTGGCCTGCTCTTACTTAAGATCACTACACCCTTCTTCCCTTTTGACTACCCAAATGCTCCTTTGTCACCTGCAGACCCAGTTACAGACCACTCACTCTTGCGGCCCGGAACAAAAGCTGTCGTAACAGATTTCCTACCTCATTTGAAGAGGTTAATTTTGCTCTGGTTAAGATGAAGTGCCCTGATTAAGCATTTACTCCTTTCTCCAATGGGTCACTCGATTCATCTGAAATCCCTCACATGAGCCATCAATGAATTTAATTTTATAGCAGGTCCAAAGGTGCTTCTGTCCATAGCCCTAGAACACAGTTACCTCCTGCCCTCAGTCTTTTGGGTAATGCTGGTGAAATGCCACTGAATCCTTGTGGTATTACTTGATGTCTCCATCCTACTGATGGAGTAACACTGAGATGGAGACAGCCAAGAGCCAACTGCTTATGTGGGAAAGATTTCCTCTGATACAAGACCAGCAACTTCTTCCATCACCTTTTTCTTGCCAGTTTCGTAGTCTGAGTTCCAGCGTTTGTACCACCTCATCATTCCATGATCTTCTGGAAACAGTGTCACCTTCATGGCTTTGTTTGCTCTCCCACAGCCTTCCCTGCAGCCAGTCCAAGCTGATGGAATCTGCCTTGTTCTGCCACCCTGATACCTTGTGTGTTGTATTTTCATACTATCAGTACAGGTTCTGAGATCTCTCATTTAAATAAAGCACAAAACCTACAGGAAACACTAATAATTCTGTGCTAAACATACACTAAAAAATATGCAGAGGATGGTCAGAACTGCTCATGTTGATGTCAACATCTCAAAAAAATTAAAGGTGACAACATTTCCCTTCAAAAATTTCAACTAAAATGAAATATCTGAGTAACTGGAGTTTTTGTGTGAATTTTGCATAAGTGTTTTCAGGTACACATTTTTTCCTCAAGAGGAATTCTAACAAGGCAAGTCTGAACTGATTTAAAAAGATGCACTTTCATTAGCAGGTGATTTACTACAGCAGAACGTGTGTTAGATCCAGCAGTAAAAGCAAATTAATTGAGCCAAAAATACTTTAGGAAGAAGCAATCTGAGTTATCAGGTGTTAGTAATCAAAAAAAGATTAATACAGGGATATTCATGACCTCTACCCATAAATAACCATAAAGAAAACTTCTCTCTTCAGCAAATGAATTCAAGAGAGCCTCAGAAACTGTAATTAGTATTAATTTAGCTGATTGTACACTTAGATAAGATGTACATAAAATGGTTTCAGACTTTAGGGGAAACAGACAGCTACATACACCAATTAACAGATTTTTAAAAGACCTGGAGATAACTAATTAATTAGAGGAACACAGGCAAAAAAAGGCACTCCAGCTGAAGAAGTTGGTGGCTGTGCAGGCAGGAGCCAAGGAATCATTGCAAAGAGGCTGTGGGATGGCAGGAGAGGAGCAGACTCTTTCCCCCACAGCATTCCACTTGCCAACTGCAGGAGCAAGAGGGATCAGCTCACCTTGATTAAATTGAGCGCAGGCCCCAAGCTAATTGTGACTTTTTTTAGGCAATCATTTTGTCACCTGGTAGCACATACCCTGTGCACTTCAGCTTTGAGGAGGAGAGGCACAGGCAGTCATTCTGACGGGAAAGAGATGCTGAGGAACAAGGCATGGTATGGACAGAGGCACAGAGAGAACAGAGCCCCTTGTCAAGGCACTTCCCTGGCCCAGGAGTGGTAAAGGAAAACTCTCCCCCTTCTAACTCAGATCAGGACATAACTGGGATTTTCCCATGCTCAACTTCACCGCACCACCTCCACTCCCCGACCTAAAGGCCCTTCAACAATAGATGGATCTTAATTTTGTTCCATTCTCTGTCGAAGTCTCTGAAAGGTTTCTTTCATCTTGCTTTGAAGTAGGTATTTTTAATGAACTGTTTACCAGCCAAGTCTAATTGAGCAGCATAACTACAGCAACTTGAAAAACCACTCAGAACCGCTCTAGAGATGGGAAATGACTGCAAGCCAAAAGTTGCAAGAGTGAGCAAATGAAAAACTTCTATTTCAAAAAGGCTCCTGATGTCAGTGAATCTGTCATTCCTCCTTCTTTACAAAGTGTGTCCTTGCTCATCAGGAAATTGCTCACCATTTGCCAGCCAGAACCAGCTTTGCTTTCTATTCAAATGGCCAGAGACCCGCCTGGGCTGCAATTATGAACCGGTGTCATAATGACACAAAACTGTAATGTAACAGTTGTAACAAAGGCAAATCTAAGGAATGGCAGCTTTAATATTTCAGTAAGGTTAAAGCAGGAGTGTTCAATTATTTAGGTCCAGGAATAAGATGTAAGCACTAGAGCAATATCACATCCATACTCATATATCTTTACACATGTAGAGGTGATATCTATGTGATAAATTGCAGGAGTATGAGGTAAATTAATTTACTATGCACTTTGATCACAATACCCTCTCCTGGCCTGCTAATCCATTTCCCAGCAGACTTGCACTAACATCCCAAATCACAGAACACTTTCACTCTGCCACTAAGAACAATGCCTCACAGTCTACTTTTTTTTTTCCTCACAGGTGTGGAAGTTCCCCTCCTTGAAAAATTAAGAAATATAAATTAAGTTAGGGGAAAGCATATTTATGAAACCTTTATATGCTCCACTCCTCTATATTATAATAAGAGACTTATAAAGAGAAAATATCTTCAAATACTGACAGCTGGGCAAGATGCTGTGATGTCTGCATGTTCCTCATGGAAGGGGGAAAATGAATGAAGAACAGATGTATAACTCTGCAACTATGATGATTTAATATTGCTAATAAAGAAATAATACATATCTATATATAAATTCTTGAAAGAGCAGTAATAGTTAAACCTAATCCACAAATGTGCTCACAATTTGACATTTTAAGGCTATAGACTATTATGCCATAAAAATGCTAATTAATATATCTATCACTGCCAGAAGTGTGATGGAACCAAAACGTTTGGCAAGCTTATTGTAAAGAAAACCTGTTCCTACCTCAAATCCCCAGTCACAGCTCCCTACCAGGAGCAGGGAATCTCCAGTCTCTTCACAGGGAGGAGAGCAGCATCCTCTCTGCCAGGCTCTGGGCATCACACACAGCAGAGGTGCTGCCAGGCTGGAGGCTCCCGAGGGCAGGAGGTTTGCCCCTCTGCCCACCAGGCTGCCAAACAGCTGTAAATCCAAATTATGACCTATTAAAAAGCTGAACAAATGATGAACTCAAGTGCTATTTACCAGAAGATCACCAAGGGGATTGATTTTATGGATTTGAAGCTTCTGAATCTTACCACACATAGAGGAGGGTATAGTAGCAGAAATCCCTGTGGAAGAAATCCATATGAATGTGGGGAATGCAAAGCAGGAAATGAGTTGGCTTACAGTAAAGCTATGGATGTAAGGCTGTGTTCTGGACATACAAGCACTACCTTCCCCCAGTTTACCATGGCTTTGTTTACAGCATGAATTGCACTTACCCAAATATTAAATATTGACAGAAAGGGTCATGGCAGACTTAATGACACTTTGGGCTCTTTCTGCACTTGAGTCGATACATATACTTTAGAATTTGTTACAGGAATCGTAATTCCAAATGTAATAAGAAAAAACATTTCTAGAGAAGAAAAAAGGCAGGATAATTGATATTGTTCTCAGGTTTCATACATTTGTCCTTTATGATTTTAAGCACTACATTTGGAAAACATTCTCCTTGTGAGCACTGAGGTCTGCCTAGCTGTGGCCACCAGAACACAGAAGGTAAAAATAATACAAGTGGCTATCTTCTTTTTGGGGGGTGAGGGTAGACAGATAACAAAACAAGAAAAATCAGGGAATTTGGGAAGTATTTCCAGTCCACATAGTGGGTGCATATAACCTAAAGGAATGGCAGAAGCCACGTGCCTGCAGTGGCACTTTGCAGTCCCCCAGGGAAGCAGGGGCTTTGTGGTGGTGGCAGGAGCCATGGCATGTGTGTGCTCTGGGTTCACAGCAGCACCACTTGCAGCCTGATAGAGCTGTGCCCTAAGGGCAGACAAAGCCAGGCTGCCCTGGGGGCTGTAGGGACAAGAAACATGGAAAATGAGTGTGTGCTGAGCTCCTGCATTGCCTGGTGCTGCTGCTGCTGCCCCAGCCGGGGCAGCTGCTGACACACCTTGTCAGTGCAGCTGCAAAGAGATGCCTCCAGTGCTGTTTGGGGAGCTGCAGAAACTCTCTCTGTGCAAGACAAAATGTCTGAAGAAGGCAGCAACATCCTTATCCCCCGGCCAGGGCAGCATCAGGGATTTTCTGCTGCCCCTCACAACACTAATAGCACTGCTTTGGTCTGTGACAAGCCACGGTCCCACGGGCAACACCTCGTTCCAGACTGGCACTTGGACAATGAGGAAAGATGCTCTCAGCAACAGCACAACTGAAAACATTTCAGTCTTCATCAGGACAGCAGGAACAGAGCCAGACCCCAAACCCTTGTCATGATTTGAACAACTGACTGCAAGACCTGCTCAGCTGATGGGAAACTCCTGGCACCAAGTTACCCATGGGAGTGACTAAAACCTTGACATCCCACTATGGAATATATTGAACAGACAAGAAATAAGGGAAGATAAAGGACAAAGTTATGTGAACAAAGTGAGTGAAACCAACTCTGTGCACTAAAAATGGGTCTTTGCACTATGTACAGAGGCTTGCAGTGAATATTCCTGCACCACAGAGAACATAAAGGTTAGACATGCCTGGCCATAGGCAGATCCATACATTCTCATTCTGGGAGATGATACATTGTCCCCTTCCTCTCTCCTCCTTAAGGAGTAATGAAAGGAAATGTATAAAATAACAGCAGCCATAAATAAGCAGCCTTTGCAGCAGAACAAAATTAAGCCTCCTTTTCTTACAGCATCTTTCCCAAATTTTCCATTTACAGAACAAAGATGTGTTTCAGACAAAAAAGGGGGGCCAAAATTGGGTGGATTTTCATTCTTTTGATGTTAAAAGAAATAGGAAGACAGACAGGGAGAGAATGATACAATCCAGCATAAAACCACATGACTTCATGTTGAAAAAAAGAAATTAGCACCCTTGACACATGTCTTAGCACCCTGAAAACGTTAAGCAGCTCTTTTCATAGGCTAGTACCGTTATCTTCTGCAGGTACAATTCACAGGATGTTTCTCAGAACTACATCACAAACAAAGTATTTGAGCATTCACAGTATCCAGTAGCTGTCTCTATAATTTATGGGTACCATCCTATGCAAATAATTTGAAAAAAAAAGTGACAGATTTCAAGGGCTGTTTGTTGTTTAATCTCAGTTTGTCATGATTCGAAAAGAATGATGTGAAAATACAAGGAATGTCATCCATAACTGAAAAAAAATTCTTGGACCTTCTTAGTTGTTTTCTAAGAAACATAAATAATCACCTCTTTGTCAGCTATGAAATGAATCTACATTTTCTTTTCCACATGAAGGGCTGTCAAAACCAGTCCTAAGTGGTTTACACCCCATTCTATTTTTGATAGCAGAAAGTTGGGGCTCTGAAGTTTGACAGCTACAGATCATCTACTGAGCTGGGTAACAACATGAAAATGCATCACACAGATCTGGGCTGGGCCTTCTACAAACATCACAGGCCTTTGGAAAGAGGTTTGTACTACCAAAAAACCCCTAAAAAACCAAAAAAATCCTTGGTGGGGTGGGTTTGACCCTGGTTGGATGTCAGGTGCCCACCAAAGCTGCTCCATCACTCAACCTCTCTTTCACTCTGTGTTCCCAAAAGTGGGATCCTGCTAAAACTGGTTTGTTCCTACCAGAAGTTTGTGTTTGGGGGGTTTTTTGACAAATCTATATGTTTCACCAAAGGCCTCCTGGCACATCCCCCCAACTCATTCACTCTAAGTCCTAATATTTTAAAATAAATGTGGCCACACAGGAGCCCCGCTACAATTCCCTCCACACTCCCAAGAACCTGCAATGAAAAAGGCACAATTAGATACAGTTTAAATAACTGCTGGAGTCCATGATTAATATTAGATTGCACAGAGTTTCACTGCTGTCAGACACTCCTGCTTTCTCTGGAAGAGGAGAACGGAGGTGCTGTGCAAATCAGAGCTGAGTTTACATAAAAATGACAAAAGCAGATGCTATCACTGAGATAAAGAAACTCATTTCTGATACTTTGTTAAAAAACTCCTAGAAGCATCTCTCAAAATAAAATGATATTGCAGTCTGTATTTCCTCAAGGACAGCAAAATAGCTGCTGCAGATGTATATTAAAAGAGAAGGAGTGTTGGTGTCTGACATGGATAACTGTCACCCTGACAGTGAAATGGGCTCATTAAATTAGTAGAGGTCTAGAGATGACTGAAGTCAGCAAAACACAACAGCACTGCAGACAACCACGGGTTTGTTAAAGCTTTGCTTTCCCCCTCTGCAAGCTCCTGCTTCTTCCTCAATGGATGAAGAGAGGCCACGGACAGGGCTCTGCTGTGGCTGGTGCTGCCTTGGCCTCCTCCAAAACACAGGCAGGGAGGGAGGGAGGGAAGCCACAGGTCAAGCCTTGTGTTCCCGAACAGCAGAGAGGCAGAAAGGCTTTGCCTCCTGCCCCGCACTGAGAATTAGCAGGCAGTGATTCAGCTTCTTCTTCTGAAAGAAAAGCAGAACCAGCCAAAGTGTGCCCTTCCTGGAGGGTAAACTTTGCAAGAATTTTTTATAACACACATCCTTTGCTTGCTGAAGCCTTTTCACATGCATTTAGTTCTCAATGACCAGCATGGGCCACCACCCCAGATCTCAGCTCCCTGCACTCAGCCCCAGGGGCAGATCTTAGACCTGTCTTGTCCATCTCCTCCTTCTTCTGGGCAGGGTTAGGGGCTGTCTCAAAGCCCATCCAACCTCCCATAAAGCACCACCTTACCCATGGAGTCTGGGAGCAATGGACTAGCCTTTTTTGCTGTCTCACAGCAAGCAAAATAGAAAAATCCTGATGTTCAATCCCTGCTCTCGTAGTTATTGATTCAAAATGAAAAACTGAAGAGGTATTGGAAGTTACCAGCCATGTCTTAACTCCACAGCTGTACTTTGGGAAGAAAGATGAAGGTCAACCCCTACAGCACAACATGGCTTGTGATTAGAGATACTCTGAATTAAATCTAATTAAGGAAAGAAGCAGTACCATCTCTAGGTGCTTTTTTAAAATTCAATTAATCTGGTTTTCTCCTAGCTGCTCTTTCAGTGTTTATAAATTTGTCAAATTGTTTCAGATTTTGCTTTCTTTTTTTTTCTTTTCTTTTCCAGTTAGTCAGAAGAACAATCAAGTTGTTCTAAACTAATTTCAAACTGTAAATACTGCACCAAACCAACACTTGATATCTTGCTTTGGCTGTGATATAAAAAAATTGTATTATTTACACTGCTTTAGTCACACAACAAAAGGAACACTGCTTTGCAAAATGTAGACTGTTATCCTGTATTCCATCAAACTGCAAAAATAAACAAAGAATTGTCACAATAGAAAAGAAAATCTGCTACAATTACTCAAGCACATGAAAGCTTATCACCACAAGAGATTCAATGAGCATTTTTTACATTAATTCACCAGTACAGACAGAATCAAGTCCTAGTTTGATTCTCTAAGGCTAACAAGAGCCTCTGAATACTCCTGCAAGGCAGGCAGTGGACATCAGCTGATGCTCAGTCACCTTTTCATTGCATGAGAGGAAATGCATCCTCTGGAAAAGGATCCCTTGCCAGGACTCCCCAGTCCAAACAGGTGGCCCCCCTCTGGACTGGGGCACTGGGTTCATGCTGTGCCTCTTTGAAAGCAGAGAGTCCTGACAGGCCTCTGAGCTTCTGTGTTGCCAAAAGAAAGATAATTATGGCGATGACCTTTCCCCATCTTGGAGCCCTCCTTGATTCCAAAAAGTGAGAATTAAAACTTCTGCACTCAGACTCAACAGCTGCAGTCCAAAAATGGCCATTAGCAGAGAGGAACATGCAAGACCCCAACACATCTGGCCCAAGAGAGTGTGTGTTCCCACACCTGTGGCTGGACCAAATAGGGCATCATTCATGGCTTATTTTCCATTCAGAATTCCCAGAGCACACTCCTTTTTTGGGGACAGTTCTTCCTGGTCTTCACCCAGATCAACCTGTGTTTTTAGAAGAAATCAAGATTTTAAGGTGGGGATTTTTTACAATTACAGCAAAAGGAATAGTCTGATTTTTTTATTTTTAAAAAAGACATTATTTATCTTGACACAAGTTTTCATGCTGCTGTAGCTGGCCTGCAAGTGCACTGAGGTAACAGTGGGCAGCTAATATCTGCACGTCAGACACATTTCAGAAGAAAGTGCACTGAGTTGTGCAGAATCCACGTTACTGTGAAGGATTGGAATCGTGGCACTAAACTCTGGTAGGGAGCAAAGTTTTTAAGTGAAAAACATAGTTAAGGAGGAGCCTTTTTGTCCTAAGACAGCGCAATCTTTTCATCTCTTACAGGATGCAATTAAGTAACAAGTCCAAAGCTCCACAATGGAACCAAATCCTGCATTGACTGTTCAGCTCAGAGCCTGGACATGGGAAACATTCACTGCACAATGTGCTTGTCAACTGAGCAGCAGTGAGTGAACGTGAAGGCTCTTTACACCCCACAGCTGGGGCAGTCTGAGAGATCACAGCTTAAGCACCACGAAGGTTTAAGCCAGCGTGAAGCTGCCTTACAGCAAAGCACTCGATTCCACGAAGAGGGAGCTGAGAGGCTCCACAATCCATCACCCAGCACAGCAACACTTGTATGTGCACAACAAGCCGCTCCAAGGACAGAGCACCAGGGTTGGGACTCCTGCTCTGGGTACCAGCTGGGAGAACTGTGCCAGGCAGCCACCAGCCTCACCTGGGGAGACTGAGTTAGGAACTGAGTGAAAAACCTCAGTTGTTTACATCTCAGCTGCCATAGAACAGATCATGGTGGGGATCTGTTTCCTCACAGGGTCTGTTCCATCTGGATGCTGCACACAAGAGAATTGACTGTCCCTGAGTTGGCCATAAAGAGAAAGAAAAGAACCAAAAAGAAAGGCTGCTGTTGGTTGGGTCCCTGTAAATCTACGCTGTCTGTATAGCAATAATGATGTTCTGGGACCTGTATGTTCTACCAGAATATTGAATATTCCTTCTGAAAAAGACACATTTGAGTTTTGCTCATGTCTTTGTTTGGTTTATATATGAAATCTGGACACTAAAGTACTTGAAAATCAGAGAGGATGCAGTTTACAGTAAGATCTCTGTAACTTAAGATACTAATTCATATAATGCATTATACAGAGAAAATTATTTTTCTATAGTTACATTTAAGAGCCGGTTTGCATTTTAAACTCTGTATGAATTTCCTTTACCAGACTTTGATTCATAGATTCTATCAGGACTAAGGGATAATCTCTTCTCACCTGTAAATGAACACAGCCCCTCAGATGTAGGGAGCAGCATACTAAAGACACACAATCCTCCTCAGAAGGACTTCAGGATAAATGTGATACTGCTTTGTAGCTTGCTTCCATCTCTAGACACTATAGATTACACCTTTTCCTTTGATAGGTCAGAAAACAAAAAAGAGATAATGTGTTTTACATGAGAACAGGGTTTAGGGGGGACTTGCATAGCCTGAACCTCAGAGGATTACAAGTGTTACAAAGAACTGCAATACCACACTGCTCATGGAAGGTACATCACCACTAAACACTGCAGCAAAAGGCAGCTCACAGCCAATTAAACACACTCTAAAAAGTCAAAGAACTGTTTTACTAGAGGAAGCCATCAGATGATTTACAACAACAGCAGAAGTCCCTTTCCCTCTAATTTGCACCTATTTTTATCACCAGCATTTGTTCATTTTCAGAACTTGCCCTGCTCAGTCAAGAATTTGCTTTACAGATTCTGCATCATCCTGTCTGACCAACCTGCTTATTGTCTGTGGTCACATCATGACCTCAGCAAGGGGCATGACTACACCACAGCATGGAAACAGGGAGAGATTTTGGAGATGTAAGGGAGGAAAGTTTGTTTCCAGCACAAATACACAAAATCAAAGCACAAAGGCAGAGGGGGAGTAAGTAAGAAACCCCTATGAGAGTATATTGCCTTACATGCACTCTGCAGATTCAGGCACAAAGTCCCTGTGACATGTGTTCCATTGGAATATTCTGATCAGTCTTTCCTGTGAGTGAAAAAGGTTATGAATTATATTTTCCTAGAAAACACAAACCACGGTGTCAAGATCAGGAAGTAGGACAAGTATTTTAGCATTTTAAATCTTTTGACGGAATAACTCCATTTTGATTCTACCTAAATAGAAATGTTTTAAACTATTTGCTTCAGGAAAATATCACTGGTGTTCTAATTGGGATGAAATCAAGTGGAATTTTGTTGCTCGAACACCACATCAAGGTGCATTGATTAAGAGGAGGAGGTTCAGAGAGCCTTTTCCAAAAGTGAGAGCCGTAAGAGTTTATATGAAGGAAGATTTAGAGAAAATAAAGGAAACATTGAAAGAAAGGGAGGCAAATTTAGAAATAGACAAAACAGTAAGGGGGAGGGGAAAAAAAAATTGAAGCACTGTAAAAACCTAGAGAAAACAGCAGGTTATCTGCCTACATTGTGGATCTCACACTAAATTGCAGTCTCTGTGTTCGGTGATCTCCCAAGGGTGGTTTGGGAGGCTGGAAATACAACGTGCCCAGGATGCTCATTGCCCGCAGTCTGCGCCCAGTAAAGACATCTCAAAATTCCCTTCCTACCACTGTGTTTCAGCTCTTCTTCACACCATCCTTTGAGTGGGGGACTCGGCAGAGCTCACACCTACCTCTTAGGACTGAAAAGAGTCCAACCAGGCTCATAAAGGAACTGGAGTAACAATGACAAGCATGAGATAAATATCTAATAACCACCGTCAACTCATTCAGTTCAGCCTGTTATCAACAGTAGGAGATCAGCATTAAACAATTACCCAATTCTGCCCCCAGGGAAAGAGGGAAATGCAAAACATTTCCACAGAAGACACTGAGGAAGGTACATTCCACCTGGACAGCATTCCCCCTGACTGGCAGCTCTCCTGGTTCGCAGCGTGCTGTGACATGGGCACACCTGCTGCAGGATCAGTAATGCTTTTCCCTATTTCTGCCCAGCTATGAGCCCCATCCCTCCCCTCCTCGGGGGATACAGATGGGGTTTATTGGACAGAGGGAAGGTCCTGATGGAAGGTAGTCCTGGGAAAGCCACGAGCTCCCACCAACACTTCCCACGTTCACTGTGCATTTCCATAACGACTAAGGATTTCAAATGTCAAGGGAGGGCACAGAAAAGCGTCTCCTTGCTCTCAGGCACTGAATAATCTCATTTAGGGACAGCGATCAGTGGTGGTTTGGCTTTAATTTTCTCTTCCTAAGACAGCACTCAGACACTCACAGCTTTTGTCTACTGCGGTTATCAAGGCATTTGCATGCACTAATCCATGACAAATGGTTTCATTCGATGCACATCTGATTTCCTTGCCTGCCAAGCAGAAAGAGATAATAGAAATACCAAGAGAAACTAAATGAGAACTAAAGGAATCATCTATTTGTTGGAGAAACTCAAAACAAGGTTAAGATAAACACCACCCAGGCAGCTGACTTGATGGAGAAAGCAATGAGCTTTAAGCCAGGGAAAGACAGTTTCTAATTACCTGGGGGAACAAAAATGCTGCATTTTAAAACCTAAAAAAAGATTATATTACTACAGCAATAATTACACTACCGATGTAGGAGCTGTCTTAGACACTGCCATTCTCTGTCATACCCTGCCCTGACACACTGAAACCAATTGCAAACTCAAACCCCTGGGTTAGCTTCAACTCATCCCTTATTGAGTTTTTTTGTTTAACACACAATAGTGACTTCTGGCTGACTGACCATCCAAATCTGAAAACATTCCATGCAAGTAACCAAAAAGAGGAATTTAATGAGCTAATGACAGTCACAGTAAACAGTGTTAGTGCAGCCCTGATAGCTTAGGATTTAAGCAAGATTTTCCCCCAGATCTGTGCTGTTTAACCAAAGGTGTATCCTTGTCTAAAAAAAGGGCAACTTCTGAAAACACTGGATGTTCTTTAACTGCAGTGTTGCTCTAGACCAAAAAAGGCACTGGTACCAGCCAGGAGGACACACAACACCTTCCTCATGTTCATGTTGGTGTTGGATTTGAAGTCTGTGAGGTCTTGATTCCTCTTGGGAAGGAGACGGCGACTGGCACATCTGAGTTTATGCTTCCAGACAGCATTTCAGTGACTTGATACCTTACACAGTCAATGAAGAATATCAAAAAAAGGAAGGCATAAAGATATCAAACAACTCTTTAAATTACAGTTTCAACTTGGGAAACTGATTCCTCATAAAAACAAAACAAACAGTAAAACCACTGACCAAAACAAAAACCAAACAAACCAAAACCAAAAAACCCCAAATATTAAGTCCTTAGAATTTTCTACCCAGCTTCAATTTTAACATTAAAACAGGAAATAGAGTGGTGTTCAAAGGCTGTAAAATTCGTCAATTTTGAAACTTATGACAGAAAAGCATAGAAATTACTATATCATAGAAATGCAATGATATATTTTATTAACTATAGGAAATATTGGCCTTGTCATTTTTTAGTGTGTTTTGCCCTCCTTATCCACAGCACTTCAGCCAGACAAGAAATGCATTTTTCAAAACATTGTGTTCTGAACACCTTACTGATATTTTCAGTATTGCTTGATCCCATTTCCACATGGCTTTAGGTTTTATTTAAATTCAGAATGATTCAGAATGTGAACATTTACTTCTTACTACATTTGTCGAGGCAAACATATAAACTACAGATACTTCTCAGCTCTTGAATCTGTTCAAAGTCATTATTGTGTTCCTGGTGATTCCTGGGCAGCATGTAGGGAAAGAGGTGCTAACCAAGAGGTCTCCTTCATTTATGCATGTTCTTTTAAGAAACAAACCTATAAATCAATGAAACCGATTTTGCAAATGAACTGTCCTTGCTTGCTCCCAAACACTTAATTAAACACCATTAACTCCAGTTTGTTTTGGCAACCAATTAATGTCATGATCAAATATAAATAGACTCTGCAAGAAAAGATTATAATTAATAAATCCTGAGCAACACAGTACAATTGCACTGAAGCTTTGCTTGCCAGAAATATTTAACAGCAGTTTTGGAGACCATTAATGAGGACACTAAAAAATAATAAAGTTTTATCAGAGTGTGTGCAGTTCAGATCCTGAGGCTCTTGCCTACACCCAGGCTGATCTATAGAGTCTCTATTTACAACACAGAATACCACAACCCCAGGTTCCCCACTTTCCAACAAACTGACATATATGCTCATAGTTTTCCAATCAAGTTCTTCATTGATATGACCTTCACTTGCATGCAATTTATCTGCAAATTTGTTTTGCTCACTGTATTTTAGTATGTTAACAATGAAGGCTCTCAATTCAGGTTTGCCATTTACAGAAAACAAAATTAATCCAGTAGGAGCTTTGGATTATGCAAGAGGATGGATTAAAAGCATTCTTTGTTCTGAACCAACAGCTCTCCTAGTAATCAAGAGACAAGGATCACTCTTTAAGCTGGTTTTTAATTACTTATTCATTCAGTGAGAGTTAAGGTGCATGATATACAAATAAAACTTCAAAGCTCATGGAAGAAATATTTATGCACCATTTCAAAAAGCAGCCAGCCCACGTGGCTCGGGGAGAGCAGGTTATTCAGCAGATTACTTATGGCTCAAAAACAAGCCACCACAACAAGAGCACCCACCTCAGATAACAGATTGTGTACTTGGTGATTCTCAAGGAATCACTTTCACATCATCCAAAACCCAGTAAAATCAATCCTCCACCCTGCCATCAATTCAGTTCCCAAGGAAAGCTGTTCTCTCAAAGTAAAATAAGGATTACAATGGAATACTAGGACACAGTTATTGATTATCACAACAGCAAGAGTCATCCTGCACCTCCTGCCACTGAAGTGACCTTTCAGGAAGGGCAGAGACTGGTTTCTTTACCCACTGGGAAGGAAAATGGGAAAACTGTTATACTGAAAGAAATACAGAAGGCAAGAGAGAGATGTCAGAAAACAATCTTCTAAATAGAGCGTAGAAATATGAGTCACAGACACATACATTGGGCTTTGCAACTTCATTCAGCTTAATTTACACCCCCAGTTCCCCATTGTGCATCACTGACCAAGGCTCATAAATTTAGACTCCAACTGTGCTGCAGCCCTCATGGTTCCTACCTAGGGCACAATGAACAGAAATCTCCAGCATCACTACCATGCAAAATAATAAGTTTAGCTGGAGAGAACTGTTCTGCATAGAGCATCTGAGAAAGCAAAAAGTACTGAATCCCATCAGGAAAATAAATCCTGCTCACAGCAAAGGTTAGTTTCACAACACAGTGGAAAAGACAACATTCAAAAGGAAATACAAAGATTATAGACAAGATAGGGTAAAACAAAATGAAACTTAATGGGAGAAAACACATCTGTCTTATGAGGAAATGCACTTGGATATTGCCTTTTAAAATATAAATGAGCCTTGGATAAAGTAAGCTAATCATTAAAGGCAGGTTTCTGATGCTATCAGCAGAAATACTTCAGCACAGAGCAACAGAGTTTGCTTTGGGGGCTTTTATTTGTAGGTGCCAAATTTTCCTTGGGACTTCACCACCACAGCATGAATTCTCACAGTGTTTAATGCCAGGGCAGTGAGCTCCAGATAGCGCCGTGCATGGAGCAGTCCCTGCATGACTCACCGGCCCCAAGGCTGCACTCGCAGCTGGAGGCTCGGCACACAGGGTGGATGGGATGCTCGGGGCCAGCGCAGCAAGAAATGCTTTTTGGTCCCGGTTTCCCCAGGACAGCTTCTGTCACACCAAGAGGGATGTGCTTTGCCCTGCCTGAGTGTAGCTGCAGAGAAGGCTGAGGGAGAGCTGAAGTGGCCCGGGATGGGGAGCACGGCCAGGAGGAAGGCACAGCACGGGGCTGAACTTCAGCACAGGCACTGCCAGTGCAAACCACGCGTGAGAGAGGCACATCACAGCTCAAAATAGCACTGTGAGCACCTTGCCATTGCTCTTTTGCACAGGGTATGCCGAGAGGGCGATCCCAGGGAAGGCAGCCGTGCCCCCAGCAGCTCCCAGGAGCCTGGCTGGGCACAGCAGAGTGCCCAGCAGCCCAGTGCACACCTGGGCCGTGCTGCCCTTCACAGCCCATCGAGCTGCAACACCTGCTCCCCCCAGGCTGCCTCATCTTCCCGGATCAGAACAAGGCATCCCATTCAGCAGCATGACTGGTGACAGCTTTCCTCCACCTGCACAGAGCTGAGAGGGTCCCAGCTGCACACCCTTCTCCTCTTGCCTTTGACCCTGCAGTGAGCACTGGCAGCTTCCTGGCAATGCCTACCTACCCCTTCCCCTTTACTTCAATGGGCTCTTCAATGGTAGTCTGCAGAACCCCCAAAAGAACCCACAGCTAACTGTCTGCAAACACACCGTGTAGTCATGCTGGTTATGTTTTGGAGGCTTGATTTTACAGAAAATTAAAAAAAACCACACACACACAACCCCCCCCAACAAAACAAAAATCAAAATTACAGTGTGCAATACATCTGATAAAGTCTGCAGCTGTAAACAAGCACATTACACAAGCACAGCAGGCATTTATTGCTATCATGCTTCTAGAATCCCTACCTCAATACCTTAAGTATTGAGTTTGTTACTTCAGTTCTCTGTCCACACACCCAAACACATCTTTTTAAGTGACCAGGAACACAGTAGGTACCTCCAGGTTGGGTTTCTTTACTTAGCAGTGGGTAGCTTCACATTTTCAAGAACAGCCTGTGAAGGCCAAGTGTGTACAACACAGGAACCACAAGAGAGGTGACTTCCAGTGAGTGACTGAACAGCATGTTGTGAGCAGAGTTTTCTGACTGTGAACAAACCAGGACACTGTGGTGCTTCCTGTGCATTTACTGGTGTCAGTGAAAACTGAATCCGACCTTAAAGGTTAATTTTTCATTTTAATTTACCACAAGAAACACAAGTTGTCACCTTTGATGCCCATGAGAAGATCTGTTGGGTACTGGCTGTGTTGCTGCACAGCAGTTTGGACACTACGCTGAACGCAACAGTTTGCATTCACATCATGCCATAAATGAAACAATTACTGCTAATCACAGAAACTGTGTACTTTTATACATTAACTTAGCCCCATACTTGCATCTCTCAATACCAAGAGAAAAAATCCTGTTGAATCCCCCTTCCAAATCTCAATTGTTCTACAAAGATCAGACACATTTTATTTACACTTTTGAGGCATTAAATTCAAAGTAACACTCTTCCTAGCCTGTTTCGAACTGAATAGCCACATATATGGGGCATATGAAAATAGCAGACCTTTTGAAATGTGAAAATATGCGATTTCCCCCCAAGGCTACAAAAATCAGTGGGAAGGCCAAGATCAGAACTAAGACATTTTTTGCTCACAGCCACAGACTCCATTTTTTGCAAAATGCTGTCTACTGAGAAACATGCTCAGAGCATCCTTAGGTTGATGCTGCTTGTTAGTTCATGCAGAATAGCTTTGAGACTGATTTTTCTACCTCATAACATGAAGTACAGAGAAACACTTCTTGTGATGATTTCTAATGGCAACATCATTAACTACTGTCACAATAAAAGGCACTTTATGTTCAGTATCATAAAATTCCAACCTTGATTCAGTCCATGATTTCCTCCTCTGAATAGGCCTATTTTTAATTGACATATTTGCAAATGTCAGCATTGCTACAGTAGGTACAAGTTTCTGCTTATGTCTTTATACATATTTACACTATATACAAGACTAACTTCATGTGTGCCTAATTCATTTGCACACACTTACAGGTGAATCCCATGTCCTTTCAAGCAGCATGTGGCCAGTGTTGTCCAGTGAGATTAAATAAGAGCTGATGCACATAATAATTACGGAACAAAGCCAAAATTTTGTCAAGAATTGCATAACTGAAAGAGTGTTAGGGTTTTTTGGGGGTTTTTTTAGAACTTGAGTCCTGTACTTTACTGATATCTTGTCTCACCAAATGCCAGCATCTACTTCCTACCTCTGGGCAGGGTCAATCCTGTCAATCAGATGATCAATGAACTATCACAGGCACTCAGATAACTCTGCAAATCACAACCTGTCCTCTTTAACCCTCAGGCCAATTCCACAGCTGTACAACTCTGTGTATCTTAGAGTCTAAAACAGCCACTGTGGAAATCTTTTCATTACTACTATTTTCCTTAAATCACACAGAAATTACATGCTTGGAAAAAAAGATGGAGACTTGTTTCCACATAAAGCTATTCCCCATGAATGCTTTCACACATCCTTTGCCTAACATGATTTTCAAGAAAATGAAATATTGTCACAAAAAGCCTGCAGAAAACCATGTGTATTACCCAAGGGGAATTACACTGCAATGGTTTTCTGCTGGTTTACTCTGAAGTCTCCTCCTTCTTGCCCATCCAAGTCAGAAGGAACAGGCACCAATATTTAAGAGTACTAAACAGCAGCACTCAAACTTCTCATTGTGTTAATGAGACAAGAAAGAATTAATGAATAGGCACAAATAATGCAGCATCATTCATCTTATGAGCAAGCAATATTTACTATGCCCTTACTACCTTGCCCACCTGCCAACATTTCACAGAAAATAAAGCTACAGTCAATCACAAGTACTGTCATGTAAAGCTGTTTATCACATTTGTTTCCAGGTTCATACCGTCTGCTAAGTCATCTAACTGAATAAAGGAGCACTGAATTATAAAAATGAAAAATTATCCTACACTGACAGGAGGCTTTAAGCTTTTGTGATTGCACAGTGTGTAGAAATCTATCTCAGCCTATTCAGACACTTGCTTAAGAAAGTTTCAGGGAAAGAAAAAGAACAAGCTCAGAAATCTCTGATGATAAACTAACCTTTTTATATATTGCCCTTGATTTCCAGAGTTTCAAAACTGGATTAACCACAGTAGTCCAGATGGATATATTCACGTGCTAATCCACTGAGTTCAGTTCAGGTTTATTATGCTAAATACACTCCAAGAGGATTTTATCTTTTACCTGCACCTTCCTGTGCTCAGTGAGACTCTTCTATTCATCAAGTATGAGAAGCACAAGATAGGGTGGAACCTGCCTTTTTAATTATCTTGTACCAAAGTGGCCCCACAATGGAGCTGAACTGCTCAAATTCTCTTATTTTACAGCATCTCATTATCTATGGAAGACCACAAACTGAAAGAAAAGGTATGCTGAGCATGCTATTGATTACAGCTATATCTGCCATGATTCAATAAGTTGAAATTTCATATACCAAATATTAAA
>JAOXXN010000175.1:15927504-15940327 GCA_026770055.1 Myrmophylax atrothorax | reverse complement strand
TTTATTCACTTTTATTTGGCTGAACATTTTAATCTTACTTACACACTGACTAACTAAAAGTAAACGACGCATTCCTAATATTATAAATATGAAAAATAGGGTGTGCTCAGGGACTGCCGTTGAATACATTAAAATCACTCAGTTTGCTAGTTAACATATTTCCATCCCTTTTATGTACAACCTTTCACACTCAGCTGGCAGACTGCAAATTCATGGCCTTATAAAAAACACTGTCTTGATTTTCTGTTGTGACAGCAGAAATTGTCCAAAATATCTAACAGTTCCCCTAAAGGACACTCACGAGCTGGCACTTCCCAGGTGCAGCACAATCTGAATTCGAGGTGAACATCATGTCAAATTCCACTCATCTGTCAATGTAGTGGATTATTTCTTGAGAGACTGAAATTGGCTGCCTGGGATCAGAACACCATCAATCTTATCCGTGTAGGGTGCGAGAAGCTGCCTGAGCCAGGCTCGCAGGAGGGAAAGCTTGGCTGCCTCTAAGTAGGTGATGAGGCAGCTGTAAAACCTTCCTTCTATCTGTAGCACATCTCTGAGTGAAAGATTTTGTCATTTTTCACATTTCCCCAACATTTGGTATGCATTCAATGTCTTACTGTTCTTGCTTCATAAAAAAAGTGATTTTTCAAGCTTAGGCAAATGTTGCAGAGCTCTGGATGTGCCCAGCTCTCATTTTTTCTCATAATGTCACTTGTTTCAACTGATTCCCTAAAACGACATTACATTTTCCTTTTACATATCTGTTTAGCTGGGCTGTTTTTTCCCATTTCCTTCACTAGGGACACACTCAAATAACCAGCAGCATTACTGACAATTGCATTGTAATAAATCTCTGCAAGTCCCAAATAAGACCCTCACCACTCAAACTTCAAACACTCTCAAACTTCCCGTGTCAGCTAGTAAGGATAACATTCTTGGTTAAGCTCATGTTCTAACATAGGTACTGAGAGCTGGGCTAGCAAAGATTTTGCTCTATTCCTCTACACAATATATGTTTTATTACAAGAAAGCAATACAATGCCAACACTTGTGACTTCTGGGCAAGAAATACACTTGGGAAAACTTTAAAGGTTGCTAAAGACCTGTGGTTCAAGACCATCTGTCTTTGAAGGGATGTCTTCAGATCAGAAAACATTAAAGTATTAATTGCCACATTGTTAAATGATTCATCACTGTGAGTTAACATTTTCCATCTTTCATTTCTAAAGCTCCTAAAACCTTTCCCACCTTTCTTTGGATCCAAATTTGTTCAGTGACATTCTTGGCCCATCTAATTTTAACCAGATGATAATGCTGTGCTAGAATATGCCAACACCTCAGGTTTTAGCATAGCACATTCTTCAAAGCACAATTAGCAGTTGAAAAAGTTATGTGATCCATTTCTATTAATAAAGACACAATAAAACTACTGATGTGCTGTCCCTGCAGATCCAACAGTCCAAGTGAACTGTGTTCTCCACTGATACCCTGTGGGATTTATTCTGGCTTTACAGGCATTTAACTCCATTGAAAGACAGGCCCAAATTCTCCTCTGGGCTGTAATTTTACCTCTGATGGGATTGCAAACTTGAGAACCTTAAAATAAGAGAGTCTCATTTATGGAAACATCTGACCTCCAGTAAACACAGGTGACCATGAGTGAGATTTGGTGCCAGTGTTTCAAGTAACAAACCCATGTCCAGTATGGGTCAGAAAACTGCAAAGTTATCAAACCTGTGCTGCCACAATGTCTCAGTTATACACCCACACCAGAACTTCACAAAATGAGGAGAAGGGGGATAGAGATAAGGACACAGGAACTGAAGAGTTACTCAAAATGGGATTCTCATGTTGGGAAATTGTTAGAAAAGAACATTAAAGGATGACTATTCCAACATTGGATTGGCAAAGCACAACACACATCATTAGATTGACCAAAAAAACAGATGCCGTGCAATATAAAGGCAAGCAACTCATACAATTTAAATGATAAAAAGAATTTTGATTACTCAGTCATTTATCAAGACAGACAGAGAACCTGCAATCTCACGGCATCCCACAGCTGATCTCAGTCCTACCTGGTCTGTGCAGGTGATGCTGCTGGAAAGTGTGATGGAGGGACCCCTGACAGAGCAGCATTGCACAGGCACTTATCCACAAATACAGGACCCAGGACATTGCAGAGACCACTGCCATTCTCTAAACAAAATATTAGACAGATATTATTACCCAATGCTTTACAGCACACAGAATAGTCAGATTCCATTACAACAGAATTTTTGTTTTATTTCTTTTTCACTCCTTTTGCTAAATGTCTTTTGATTATTATTCCCCCTGCAGGATGCAATTGTTGTACAGCAAAGGTCATGCCCAAAGAGGACAGCGGAGGTAACAAGACTTCAACACAGGAGCCTGGATAACTTTAATAATTCAGTGGTAAAAATTACACTGTAATAATCTCAGGACTAAAATAAACCACAATGCAAAAAGAAGTTGGAAAATATTCCCACACTGATCCATAGCTGAATTTACAAGGGAGTTAAAAAACATAAATTACAATAAATCACAGTACCAGCTGAAAAAACCCCATGATGTCCAGGCAGTATCAAAGCAACTTTGAACACATTACAGGAAGGCATAAAACATCCTCAGCTATCCAAGATGAATTGCAAAAATACTCCATGCCCAAAACTGGAAGGCTGATACTGACCCAGAAGCTGACAGTTTATTGTTTGCATTTTTACTTTTGCAAGCATTAATGAATAATCATTCTTCTGTCTACCAAACAAAGTAATTGTTTCTCAGAATTATGTTCTAATCCTCAGATGAAATCAGCTTCCTTTGTTCGACCTGTGCCTGTACAGGGACCGGAGAATGGCCAGGCTGAATTTCAGACATGTTCTATAGAAGATTTGATGTTTTCACAAAGCAGATCATGTCAAAATTTTATAAACATTCCTGTCACAAAGGGAAACAGCAATTCCTTTGTTCTGCTGGTGCTGCCATCCTTGGCCATCCAATATAGCCAACTGTGTTTTTTCAATACTTGTGGTCATGTTTGTCCTAACTGGCCAAATTTCCCTCTGACTTGTTAACTTGGACAGCTCTTTCTCAATGCCTGCAAGGACTGGGAGCTTTGCAAGGCTCAGCTACGCTACACATCGTCCGGTTCCCTTCACAGCACCTTCTGCTGCATTTCATGTGGCCAAATTAATCAAACTCCAGGCACTCTCCTCGTTCAGCCAATGACAGGATGCTGCTCACCATCTAATAACCCAATCAGCTGAACATCATTTTCATGGAGTAAGAAAGACTTTAAAAGATTAAATCTCTCACATGGAAAGACCATGTCTTTAAAAAAAAATTAAAAAATAAAAAGTCTCCATGTGATATCAAGGGAATTTCTGCAATATGAAAATTAACAGTATTAAAATTGTCAAATACAGTGGTAGTAAAATATATGCATATAAATTTAAAATTTTTTCCCCCTGATTTTAAAGCAGCACAGTCTTTGGGAAGCTTTTTAAGTCTAATTAGCTGAAATGAACCACATAAACTGGCAAGTATAATTAATAGAGAATACCAAAACATCATTTTGATCAGCATGAGGCTCTTTCCTTTCTCTGAACTGAGTGCTTGATGCACTGCTTAGCGTATGATTAATTTCATTTCCAACTGTTTGCTTTGCAGTATACAATGCACTTTTTCTCTTCTCTTTTTAGACCTATTTATCTTGCAAAATAGATTCAATCCCCTCAGATCAGGGAGCTCCCAGTAGGCTTCCCGTGTCTTCAGGAATTAACGCCTTCTTGTCGTATGCGGTGCTCCCGTGTTTTTTATACCACAGGGTAAGAGGGGAAAGGTGAGCTCTCACACAGGGAGATTTCAGCTATTCAGGTTATTTAAACTGAACTTTGAAAATCCCAGGCAAAGAGCAGAGCAAAACCAAACTTCCACAGCCTGCTAAATGCTCCTGTGTCTTTCCCCCAGCATCGTATTCTTAGCACATGGACAACAGACTTACTTAACACTCTCGGACTTAATTATTAGCTTTTTTTCTTTTTTAATTAAATAAACCTCTCTCAAAGTGCACTGTTTCAAAGTACCTTTGCTCAAACACCAGCATTTCTTACAAGCATTTCTTCACACACTTGTTTGCAAGCAAGGTGCTGTCACATACACACTTCTACATACAGATCATCTTATCATTAGTAAAGAAACACAGCAGTGAGTATTTTCCACTTATGATCTGGTGAGTTCCAGATCTGCTTTCTGAATCTTAAATCCTGAAGAAGCTCCTTACCTGAGTAATCCAACCAAGAGCAGAGCACTCTAGTAGTGTTCATCGGAAAGATCTAATACTTTTTTAAATCCATCTGTATCACAATAAGGGATTTTTAATAGCTTCCCAATAATCTTCTTTATCAGGATTAAAAGTAGGTGGGGGAAAAAAATCTCTTTTTCGTTACAAATCCTGTTTCCAGAGTAAAGAAGACATCTGAGCTCTCAGACTCTGCCGTCAGAAAAGTGGCCAAGGTTTGAGGGGTGGAAACCTTCTCATTTTCACCTTTAAATCATCTCCTAGCATCACCTTCTGCCTGACGAAACCTTTGCAGTGATCTTGAGATAATTTGCAGCTTCCAGGATACTTGAGGACGAGCAGCAGTTTGTGTGTGAGGGCAGAGCAGGCTGACTCCGGTGCGGGCAGTGCGGGAAGGCGGCGGCTCCAACCCTGCTCTACGATGCTGAACTACCGGAGCCTATTTCAACACATCCCTGCTCGGGAAAGTATCACATGCCTTAAAGCGACACAGCCCTCGGTGACAAGCCCCAGCCAGGCACTCGCCAGCGACTGGAGCTGCATTTAAATACCGGCACGGAGATTGTGCCCGGCGCGGAGGAGCCGCTCCGGCTGCGAGAGGCAGGAAGGGATGAATGAATGGGCAGCGGGAGGCTGGACCAGCGCTGGTGGGAAGGCAGAGCTGATGGAGAGGTGAGGGACGGAACAGCCAAGGAGCGGGCTGGGGACGCGTTAATTCCGCCGGCAAACGCTTTAATTCCCCGGCGTTGTTCTTGCACTTATTCACAAGAGGCAAGTGAGACTTAAGGGAGTCTCCTTTCTATCACAGAGAGCAGCACATGCTTGTGAACAGAGAGGGTGGGCAGGGAGAGTGTAACAGAACACAGCAAAGAACAGGAGACTCCTCCACGTTCCCATGGGCTTTCCAACACCTTGCCACAACTCTAAGTGGAATCTTTCCTTGCAACTCCATTTCCAATGCACCTCGGCAGACGACGAGGACAGAGCTCCGATTTATTCCTAAATGCTAAAGCTCAGATACACCAGATTATTTATTACAGTTGTTTATTCTCCACATCTGAAGTGGCCATTTACAGGAATGGAGTGGTTTCCTCTCCCTCTTGTACCATATGTAATTATTTTTTAAAGAGCCATTGTATGGACTGAGTACGTACCATTCACTTGGCATTACAGCTCTCACCTCTGCCTACAAAAGTAAAAAGGCTTGGAGACAAACCAGAAACTTCCATTTTAAGAGCTCAGGATGTGTGCTATAGCACAATGTGGGATTCTCATTTTTCCCCTTAACCTGTGGTAGAAAAGTGTGCCATCTTCACTGCTTACCAGCACCAGACACCAAGCAATAGTAAATAATAACAGCATTAAGTACCCTCACTGACAAGTACCTCCTTCTCAGCACCCAAGGACATAAGTCTCAGTGGAGACTCTCACTGAGTGGTGCAATGAGTTTACTCGACACATCACACACTGCCTTTGGAGCTGCTGTATTTTATTGGGCAATATATACCAAGAACTTGGCCCTGTAGACCGACAGGAACATTTTACTGGTCTCTGCCACAGTGTTCAGAGCAGCTCTTTAATGCAGCCTTAAAACAATAAAGCAATGGGTGGCAGGTGTGCGACTGACACAGGAGAGCTCTGGCACATGGACTCTCTCCCCAGCACAGGTCACCAGTGCAGTGTGGCTCCTGTCAGGTCCCTGAGCACAGCTGGGAAAGAGAGGGTGGCTCAGGACAAGCCTCATGGTGACCAGAAATGCTTTCAAGAGGTCAACATTTTTATTCAGGTGCTTTGTTTGAAAATACATGGCACAAGTATGGTTGGGGATGGAATGATCTGCTTATTAAAGATTTTCTTGTTTTCCTGAAGAATTTCCTTAAACACTGGAAGAAGGCCAAGAACTGGTGCAGTTATTTTCTGGCCTGAGAAGGGTTAAAAAAAGAAGATGAGAGGCAATCAAGTACCATGAAGTACTAATGAGCAAGGTACCTCATCCTGGGATCAGGCACAGCCCAAATCAGGAGGCGGCAAGGGGAAGGTTACTGTGGTTTGCTGCCAAAGCCATAGGGAGGGTCAAGATCTTTCCCCTTTCCATGGGAATACTGGAAGTTTTCTGCAGGACTTGAGAGGGCAGGTGATGGGAATTTATTTTAAAATAACATCTGTTTAAGTTATGCTCCCTTTAGGACTTCTGGAGAAGATAGATGTGGAAAGGTAAGGAGTGGGGAGTTGTGAAGAAAGACAAGGCAGAGGGGCCTCAAGAAAAAAAAATACAAACTTCTAAGAAACTGAAAGGCCTTGTGGACAGCAGGAGGAATGAAACAAATTGTGACCATACACCTTGGCAGACTAGGCAGAGACAGATTTATGCAAGATACAGATTTATGTAAGGTACAGCAGAACTGTCACTCTGCCAAGCACTGCTAACTCCCAGCTCCACGAGGCTAATGCCACCATAACCCCTGACAGATGCTGCTATTGCTCAGGACAAGCTCTGCAGAAACGTGGGACATGTTGCTTCTGCAGGGTAGGGGGGAGATCAGAGGGACAGAGAGAATATTAAACAGGCTGTGCTTGCAGCCTCTCCCCTGCCCTGGCTCCCAGCACCAGACAGGAACACGGGAGTCCTTGGCAAATCTTGCAGAAGCATCCTCACACCTGCTTTGATGTCTTTGCTGCCAAGTTTAACTTTCAGTGGACTAACAAAATGTGAAACAGCTCCTCTTACCCTCTTTGCTAAGCACAGTGTCATCTTCACCTAATGCTTTGGGGCTTTCCTTCAGCCTCCTCACTTGGCTTTGACAGGGAGGGGATGATGCTTTACATGTGCCCCTGGGCCTGCACTGAATGTGGGGCTACTGACACATGGGAAAGAGAAAACAGGAAGGAAAAATAAGATACAAATGAGCAGTCTGCACACTTCAAAGTCGTTTCTCAAAGAGTAATTTGTCTCTAGATAAAGGGGAAATAGGACAAAAGGTTGTGCCAACCACCCTGTGCAATTGCAGCTTCCAGCAGTGCTGGGGCAGGATGAATCCATGCCCTGCAGAGGGGCAGGACAGCCTTGGGGTTACATGGTCTATGCCTGACTTCTGGGAGGTGAAGTATCAGAAGGATGTCCTTCCACCCCCATTCTGATACCTGATGGTACACAGAGGAAAGAACAGAGACCAGAGCAAAGAACAGAGACCTGAGCTATCCCAGCTGGAGAGCATGGAAATGTGCCTACCCACAGCTCTGACTGAAGGACTTCATGGGGTTGCTGGCACAGCTGCCAAAAGCAGACACGGGCATGATATTTCCAAGATGAAGGTTGGTTGCAAGAGGTCAGCAGCCATACAACTGCCTTTGAGACAGTCTGCCTCACACACAAGGGCTGTATGCACAGGGAGAACAGCCTTTTCCTCCTGGTTCTACCATTCATCTAGAGATGCCAAGTGAATGACAAAAATAGGCAAATAAAAATAAATGCTCTTCCCTGCCCGAACATCTATTTATCACAATTTTCTGGGCACACAGAAAAGGAGAGCATATGCAACTCAGGCAGGCTTATGCAGACAGCAGATTGGTGCCTGCACCCCAAGAAGGGCCTTTGGCCTCTACCTTCTGAAATCTGCCTCCTCTGCCTCTCTCTCCTCCTCCCCCACGCCCCCCTTTTCCCCATGTAGAGGTTGAACACAACACATCCCAGGCATGCATTTCACAGGGTCTGGAGAAGGCTCAGCACCTTGGAAATGCAGAGCTCATTGGTTCTAGTGCTCCTGGGACAACGAAGCTCTGCTTTTCACAGACTGTGTTCTCCATCCCTCCCAGCTGCTTCCACCCACCCTACAAAGTTCCTTTCCATGTCCCAAACTCCACCATGGCTGCTGCCTGGGCAACAGGCACTGCACACTGCAGTTCCTCACTACCAACACAATCCTACCCAGGTGAGCCAAGTGTAGTCTCACAGTAAGTTTTACTTTAATTCCATGAAACGTCCAAGTTTCTGACTCTACTGCCTTAGGTTCACAACATTTGGGGAATCTTTTTTTAAAAATCTCACAAAGCAGAAGCTTTCCTTGGCCCCCTCACCCCCACACACAGCTTGTCTTCCACTGAGAACCAGCCCACACGGAAAACCAGCAGCTGAGTGGGTAAAGACTGAGCTGCCTACAAGTGATTGCCTGAACAGCAACACTGAAGCCCAGAGAACAAGCCAAGAAATCCTCAGCCATGGCCCTGAGCCTCCCTGTGTTTCTTGCTCTTTATTGTTTATCTTTTTTCCCCCCCTCATGGAACAGGAAGCATGAAGAGTAAAGCAGGATTCCTTTGGTACAGGAGAGAACAAGTTCTCAGGTTCCCAAGACAGCTGTGGACACATCTTTGCCCAAATACTTAAAAGCCACAGTCAATGAGTGCAGCAATGTTTGACATTCTACATGCACATCATCCCCTGTGCTCAGCCACATGTTCCATTCGCTGTCTTACACCTCTGATATATTCCCAGGAAAACATGCCCTGCCCTGAGACTTCCAATCCTCACCACTTTTCTCCCTCTCTTGCAGGAGGTTGGCCCAACCTCAATAAACAAGCTGAACTCATTTCCTTTCCTGCCCTTCTGATGTCTTCTATGACACCATTAAATCTTTTTTGTCTGTACTGTCAGGTTTTCTTCTCCTACAGCTTTTCCAGCACCAGGAGAAGCTGCAGTTTTTCCTGGAGGTAAACATGCTGACCATGAAAAGCTGAGCTAGAAAGGTACACAACCTTTCAAGAAGGAAAAACATCAAGGATATATTTGATGATTTGTCCAGCTGTGGCCACAACCCCTACTGGCCAACACAGACCACACACACCAGGAGCCTGAAGCAGCAGAGCTGAATTCACTTCCCATGGGAGCCCAGGGGCTGATTCAGACAGTTATTGTCCCACTTCAAGTACAGGGTGACAGGAAATTTGCTCTGTTTTCAGCACAGGTGCAGACATATGGGTATGGAGGACCAGCCAAGGATGCAGCAACAGGAAACAGCACAAAACACTCGGTGGAGATGCTCCACCTGCTGTTCTTGGCACCCAGACCTGGCAGCTCCTTCCCACCCTGTTGTCTTGTGCCACATCACTGCAGTACCTCTCTCCTTGCTGCCTCAGCCACACCAAACTTGCTTGGCAGAAGCAGCAGTTCTGTCAGACATCCCTAATTCACAGTGAAGAACCAACCAGGATGATGGCATAACCAAAGCCATTAGGGGGAAAAAAACCAAACCACAAGAGCACAATAAGTAGCTTGTATGGGGAAAGAACAAAGAATAAAATAACAAGTCTGAATATTGACAAAAGCAGGGACAACTGAGAGTCGAGTACAAAAGGAAGGATTTTCACAATTATTCTTTCCAGCCTACCTTAAACATGCTGCTATTCCTTGTTAAAGGGATGTCTGGTCTTCACAATTACTGTGTTTGGGAGGCAACAATTCTGCTTTTTGCAGTTTTTTCATGCCTAAGAAAAGAGAGAAAGAGAAAAAGAACACATGTATATTTATCAGCGAAGTTTATATCAAAAAAGTTTATGTCCTAGTTATTTTTAAAGTATGTAGGACAACGCACACAGAAAGTCTCAACCCTTATCTATAACTTGTCATTAGCTGACAAGATCAGAATTTGCTAAGGATTAACAAGAAAAATTATCTGTGCACTACATTATCATCGTGCAAAAAAATTTCAACAGCACTAAATATATTTACAATATTACCAGAAAAACATGAGTGGGCTCAGGATATCATGGCAGGTAAACATAACCATCACATAATAGAGATGAGTTATCTATTTAATTTCAGTTCAGAGATACCAAAAAGCAAAGAAATAAAAATTACAACAGCCCTAGAGTGATTCCAGTTCATGGTTTCTTGGGATACTGTTACTCTTTATCAGTCATACATTTGTTGGAAAGTTCATTCTGATCTGAAAATCCAGAACCTTCTCATGGATTCTCAACTCCCACATAGCACAAACCCAGGAGCCTCCAGCCCATTCCTGGATTAGCCAGGTTGAAGCCATTACATAAAATGCTATTGAAACATCCCCAGTTTGAAAACAACCTGTTCCTTTGGTCAGTCTGCAATTGCCTTTCCAGACCAGCTAAAGCCACATTACATGCAAGACCCATCTACAGTGTGCAAACCATGGGGCAGAGTGCGTGAACTGCAAGCGAGTGTATCCATAGCCAGAGGGGACACTTGGCATTGCATTTACCCCTTTCATTATGTCAAATATCAGTCCTCAAGCACAGGTTTAGCATTTACTTTTACTGCTGAAAACTCAATTTTTTCATGAAGGTACAGGTGCTTTAATATTCATAACATAAATAAAATAAATCCAAAGGAAGCAAAACCATTCAGGCACTTGGGGAAGCAAATCCCCTATGGTGAGCTCAGACTTGGTCACTGGGCTATGTTCACTCCCTCTACACTTGCCATGTTCCTAAATTTCAATTAAATTTAATAAACAATAAATGTCCATTATTATTTCACCTGCTTTAGCTGAAGGGTTGAACCAGATGATCTCCAGAGGCCCTTTCCAACCCCAACCATTCTGTGATTGCATCATTATCAAAAAGTAATAAAAAAGAGGAGGCTTCAACAGCAGTTAAATTAAGCCTCTTCTGTCAAATTTGATGTATTTCAGACATCAGCCTAAAAACAAGGTTATCTAGGAAACAAATTTCTCCCTGTAACATTGCAGCAAGTCCCCCCCCAGCTTGACACCCATCTCCTGCCCAGCTGCACTTGGCAGGTTCCCCCAACCCAGGCAGCCTCCCACCTTCTCCTGGCACAGGGAAAACTGAAGGAAAAGCAGCAATGTACCATACAAAAAGAGTTGCCACACAGACCAAAAATCAAAACCACACAACCCTGTCCCAGCCAGCCCCAAACTCCCCATCGCTGTGAAGAGCAAAAGCCTCCCCAACACACCATGAAAGCTCAAAACCACAGACACAACCAGGAAACCACTTCACAGGCCCCAGAACTCCGGTTCCCAAGCACCAACCTGAGAAACCCCCAAACACGGGGCTCACAGACAGGTTTAGCTCTTGTTCCTCTCTCTCCCCCTAGCTCAGACCTTCTTCTGCTGATTCTTGGCCGCTTCTCTCACCTCAGAAACCACCATCACTCTTTTCTACTCCTTCCACCCACTGGGAGCTTTTATAAACTCAAACCACCTGAACACAGTGAGGGGCTGGTTTGAAGGCTCAAAACACAATCAGGTGCAAGGCATTTTTTTTGATTAGAGTAAATCCCAGTGACAAGGCACACCTGGGATGGTTTGGGAAACAGCCCAGGGTGCTTGTGCTGGTGCCAAGGGTCCCTGGAGGGAGTTCTGCTGTGAGCTCAGTGTCTCTCCTGGCTGTGAAATGTTTCCACACACCCAGGTCTGCCTGGGTGCTCCAGAGCAAAGCACAGCACATGCACATCCTGGCACAGCCCAGCACCTCTTATGGAAAAAAACCCTTTGACTGGTGTATCTGCCAAAGGAAAATGCAAGAGGCCAGATCAGCTCTGCAGTGTTGAATTTCTGGTCTTTATAACTCCAGGTGCTACCCTGAAAATAGCACTTCAAAGTCCTCTAACTCTGCCTCGGCCTCAGCTGCAGAACAAATCTCAGCTCTTACATTACACCAGGGGATTGACCAAATAGCTTATTTGCAAACCTATGGTTTTGCTTCCACTTCATCACAAAGAAAGTCAGTGGTGGGAGGAAAAAAAAAGCCACATTAAGAAATTGAGAGCTTTCCTGTTACTTGTCCCCTGCAGTGTGATCTCTTATAACGGATTCACTCTATGATATTAAATTATATTTCAGTTTATTACTTGTAAAATGCCCTGGATTCTGCAGGGGCATGGTGTGGCTTCCACACACCTATTTTAGCATGCTTGGAGATCCTCAGGTTAGAGGTGCTACATGAGAAAATTTAGTTATGGATGAAATACACTGCTGTGCAATACTATAGCCTAGAGTTCACAGGAAAATCCTTGAAAAGGTAAAGCAGGCAGACAGCAACTGTTTTTGCCTTCAGTTATGTTCATGAAAAAGATCACCCCCAGCCAACCAAAAAAACTCATAAAGCAACACAAAAGACCCCCTTAAAGAGGTGGAAATGAGATATTGGGGAAAATTCTCACATTGGAACAGCAACCAAAAAAAAATTAGAATGATGATGATTATGGGATACAGACCAGCCAATATTCCCTGATGCCATCACTTTATCAAACACAAACCCTTAAGATTTAATTCCTTGTCACAGCCATAGGGTTTGTAATTATTTAAAAAACCACTTAAGTACTCTCTTCCACACCTCATCTCCCTGCTTGCAGGGCTGGGCAGGGAGCTGCAGCCAGAGCCCTGTGTGCTGGAATTCATTTCTGAGTAAGGAATTAGTGCATGAAATGAGCATGGAAAAAAAAAATCATATACTGTTCTGCCTTTGCTTCAAAACAGGTTGGTTGATTGACAGCAAACCCTATAT
>JAOXXN010000175.1:15908511-15924523 GCA_026770055.1 Myrmophylax atrothorax | reverse complement strand
ACTTGGCTCTGCTGGAGCCTCCTCTGCTCCAGCAGTATTGGCAGCCTTGGGAACTGCTTGGGAAACTACAGGAGGGTAAATTCAGTTTCGTGGCAGAGGCTGAGACAGGAGTCTCCACCACTGCTCAGCAGTGGATGGTGCTTACAGAACAGCCATCTGCACACTCCATGTCTGTCTCTGCGCATATCCCAGTTCCAGCAATGACCTGTCATCTTGTGTCCTCCTTTTTGTCCCATCCAACCCACTGGCTTCTCTAGAAATTCAGGGGTTAATACTTTGGGAAGAAGCCACCTCCTGTACTGCCACATCTGTGAGATCCAGCATGAGCAGGCTGGGCTGTGACTGCAGCCTGTGTCCACGTCACAGCACAGCTAAAGAAAATCATAAAGAGCTGGGATCTGATCATCACCTCATTTGACAGTTCATCACCCATGTCTCCACTGAAAGGTGTCTGGGTATTTCTCAAATCCTTTCTATTATCTTCTTATTTAGTAGAGCTGAGAGTAAACAGGAGATTTCTCTAAACAAAAGTATAATTTCTGAATTTCTCTTCAAGGATGCCACAGGAATCACTCCAGAGTATCTGTCAAGCTGGCATTCCCCTGAGACTGCTTTAGCTCTTTGCTCTGGCTAACTTGAAGTGAGAACTTGAACCATATCTCAGATAACTGCTGTAGAGAATCAATTTTCAATTTCCTGCTGAACCTCAGATATATATTTAAATACTCAGTACTTATGGCATCTGGAAAGAAACCAACAATAAAATCAAATGGTCAAGCTACTCATCCCATAAGGGAAAAATCTGCAATGTATCAAGCAAAGAGGAGACTCAGGCATAGGCCTGAATGGTAGATTTTCTCAGCACCAGTGTAAAATTAGTGCCACGGTCTCACTGCCTTTTTGAAAAAAAAGAAAAAACCAACCAACCAACCAACCAAAAAACCTAAACCAACTAGTAACTCAATGGCAATTATGTCTAAACCAGAATATTTCTGTAGAATTCACAGTTCAATTTAAAGTAGTCTAGTTTTTTAGTGGAATGGAAAAAAACAGATGAAGTTCCTCATTGAAATCAGTGACTTAATTAGAAACAAGGCTTAGCCAAAGAAGGAGAACCTCTGTTCTTACAAGAGAGACACTGGAGAAATGCTGGTCTTCCTGAAGGCAAGGAGTGTTTTGTCACATTTCATGGCCAGACTTTTATCCTAATAACAGACTCTACATCTCACAGTATGCTGTGATTAGAATACACATCTCTCAGCTCAGCAATCTGCAGGTTTGCCTTTATTTTTCTCAACCTTCAATGTCCTTAAAATAAGGAGATAAGTTAATACAACAGTCCCTGAAGAAAATTTGTGCTTTAAACAAGGCCACTGGAAAGATTCATGTGAAAAGCCCTACAGCACTTTTGGCTGAGGTTTTATTTGAACAAAATTTTAACAAATAGACCAATGTTTCCCAAGAACATTAAAATGTTATCAACTGGGAAACAATGCTCCCTGGCTCAGCCTCCAGACAGACCAGCAAAAGCATCTTTTTTGTATTCAGAAGGCAAAATGTTAATTATGGTCATGGAAAATCACAGTTGTGAGGATGTATTAAAGTAAAATACACAAGCTAGGAAGGATGATAGCAAAAAACTTGCAGCACCTGTAGTTGTCCTGCAGTTCTGCAAGGCGTTGCTGCTTTAAGGGAATCAGAACAATAAAATGCCTCCCTCTCCTCTGCCAGCTGTTGTAAGGCTGTTTCTGAGAGTACCTGATGGGAAGATGGAACAAATATTTTTATCTACAAAGCTCTGAATGTAGGAACTTGTAAAGCACTTCTTTGAAGTTGGAGTCATTGCAAACTGAAGAGGTAAAGCCATGCAAACAGAACTAAACCGCTGTCTCTGGGAGGTTTTATTCCCAGCTAACCTGCTCCTGCAGTTTGTCCAGACAGCTGACATGCTGGAAGCCTTCTCCAATTTGCAACGAACCATCAGTGTCTTGCAAACAGAGAACAAAGAGAAATGACAACAAGGTATCAAAAATAAGCTCGTTTTGATGTCACTGTTCAGGAGGGAAGCAGCAAACAAAATAATAGGCAGGCAGGTGACAGCTGCAGAATTTCTTGGTTTTCAGAGGTGTGAGAGTAAAATTGGAAAAATTAATTGGCTTCCAATTTTATCCTTGCTCTGTGAAAATGCATTAGCAACTATGGGCAAAAATGCCAATAGTTGCAATAGTAATTGTAATAATAAATATGACAGGAACTGCCTGAAAAGTATTAATTTTCAAAACTCCTACTTGAGGGACCTTTGGAGGCTGTTTCTTGAAGAATGACAGAATACCCTTTTCAGAAGGATTTAGACACATCCTCCTAGGTGGTCCCCCTGCAAGGTAGTATAACAAGGCTCCATACTTGTGGATCTGAGGGGAAGATCAGCTGTGTCCAAGGAAAAGCACTGACTGTACTGCAGTCCCTTCCCCTCTAGCTCTGTGCACCCTGCCCATCTCCTCCCCTGGGCTTTTGGGTCAGATGGTGCCAGTGCAAATAGAAGGGAAGGAGTGGTTCTCCATGGCCAAGAGTGAGATAACAGGGAGGATGATATCAATGTTTAAGTCCAGCTTAGCTTAGCCCTTACCATGGCCAGGTTGGATGGCACTTGGGGCAGCCTGGTCTGGTTGAAGGTGTCTTGATCCATGGAAGAAAGGTTGAAACTAAGTGATCTTTAAGGTCCCTTCTAACCCAAGCAATTCTATGATTCTGTGATCCTCAAATCTTAAAATGCCACCTGCATTTTTTGAACAGAAGGGGCTTGGAAAGCTGTACTTTAATTCCCCCCTCATGGAAATCAACAGTAAAGTTCCCATTGCTTTGAGGAGCTGGGTCTATAGCAGTGCTCTGCTAAATCCCACCCTGCCGTTGCAGTGCCTTCACCTGCCTTGAAAACTGTAAGTCATACAGGTAAAAATGTCCTTGTTCAGTGAGGGGTGACAGCACTGACACAGGAGAAGACACTTCCATGGCCACCAAACAACACTGGTGTGGGTGGGCTCAGCAACCTCTTCCTTTGGAGAAATGCACAGTCTGTGTATCAAAGCATGAGCTGAGGGGGTTTATAATTGGGTGGCAAAATGTGTCCCCAGCAGAGACCTATTGGTGCACCACTTCCACAGGTACCAGAGGTGCATGGTGGGGATTGATGTAGTTAAGACAAGAAATCCAATTCAAAGTCATTTGGCTCTAAGTGTAATTTAACCATCTTAGTATTGCTGAGTGATTATGAGTGTTTGAAAGAGAGAAAAGCAAACACCCAAAGGTTTCTTGTTTATGATGTTGCAATTTCAAGGAGCTTCTTTAGGGCAGAGCAGGGTGCTGATAACACAGGAAATGATCCAGCCTGATAGCGCTATCAGCACCTGAGGAGCAATACCCGATCTGCTCCATATTTACCAAACCCACCAAGCACTCCATATTGTATTTACCTAATGATTAAATGAAATTACTTTCTTTTAATCAGTGTGTCAGCTTGAGCAGCATCATGGAGTTAGTCCGGGGTGAATACAGGCTCAGGGGCATTTCATTGCAGCTTTCTTCTGAAATCTGTAACATTGCTGCTCCATGGCAGGCCTCTGTGGGATGCTGGGGATGCCTCTGTGGGATGCTGGGGATGCCTTTGTGGTGTGCTGAGTTCCTTATTCAAACATAGACTGTTCAAAAATAGAGCAAATGTCCTGTTTCTGTGTTTTATTGTATCTGCTTCCCTAGCTTCCCAGTTCACCCGAGCAAATTTTTTTCCTTAAGACACATGTATTAATCATTTGTTCATGTCACATGGATGATATCTGACAGTTTATCCCAGTTATCATCAATAACTATTAATGACCCAGTTGTTACAATGAGGCTGCATCAGCTCATAGCCTCACTTGATTTCATCTCATTTTTCATTTAATTATGAAATTCAGAATGCTTCTTTCACAGCCAAGCTTGCTTACTCAAAAGGGCAGGGATCTGTGCATTTGATTGCTTTTTGAAATGTGGCAGATTACACTATTCAGCTACTGTTATTGAGATGTGGAATATATCATGTGTTTCCTTAATCCTCAACTATAACTTATTGTGACTCCCAGGGAAGCTGCAGCATGCAAAGTTTTAGATGCACACAAATCCAAATTGAATGAAGTCATGTTTTTTCAGTGCTGAGAAGGTTTAACAAATTCATGTAGACACTAATGAGTATTACTGGGCTTATGGAGGGTCATGGAAAATTAGACTGGCTTTTTAAGCCGTTATTACAGATTTTCTCATTGTTACATGCTAAACTCTCTACTATTAATACAGCTTTACTTTTGCTTTCGGCCATTGGACAATATTTGAGGATCAATGGCAAGGCTATATCTTCATACTCTTTGTTTCCGTGGTTACCACATATTTTTCCCAACTTTATGGATTTGGCAGGACTTAATTTCTAACTTTAACTTAGTGGCTTCTTCCAGAAATATTCCTTGTATCTATTCTGCAAAGAAAATTGTCATGCAACACAGAGTGTTTATTTACCTCATTTTCCCATCAGTACTGGATGGAATGGTGTGTGCCACCACTGCCATAAAGCATCTATAACTAGAAAAATATCAATTTCTTAAAGATACAATGCTGAGTTCAGGCCTGACGAAGTACCGTTGGAGTCAGCTGTTATCAGAGTAGAAACAGGAGCACAGTTTGGAGGTCTGCACGTAGGGTCAGCATACATAATACATGTCTCTCATTCATCAAGGGTATCATCCTGTGTGCCAGCGCAGTAGAATGAATCTGCCAGTATCCACAGTTTGCCCAAAGGTGAGGAGCTGAGCTGTGGAGGACACACGTTCCACCCAGTGCAGCTTCCTGACATTAGAGGGCTCCATATTCCAGAGTATGGCAAAAGCAAAGCTCATTTTGTGGTCAATAGAGATGACATTGGAAAGAGAATTATTGACTCCTCTTGGAGCTGTAGTTTGATGGTGCTGCCAATTCAGCTTCTGAAGCTTCTTAAGTCAAAAGCATCAGCTGAAAATGCAAACCGTTGATCTGTTATAATCATTTTACTATGGGGATAGAAAGTTTGTGTGGGGCCTGATGTTACCAAGGGGAAATGAGACATCATGGATCCCTCTCGCTCACATTATGATGGATCTGATGTCATACTGGTATCATCTATCTTCCCAGGCCTCAGAAAAACCTGGCATGCTCCATCTATGGAGGAATAATGTTAATGAGACACAAATGCAGGGAATGTCCATGCCTGATAAGATTGAATCTCATCTAAACTTGGCTCTAACAATTGCAGAGGCACAGCTGGATGCCGTGCCTGTTGTCCATCACTGTCAGAGCTCTAGAAGGAGCTGTCAGCACAGCAGTGTAACACCAGGCAGTGGAGCCTGGATCAGAAAGCCTGGGAATAGCTCATGTGCAGAAGGGAAATTCTTCACAGAGAGGGTGATTAGACATTGGAATGGTCTGTCCAAAGAGGTGGTGGAGTCACCATCCCTGGAGCTGTTTAAAAAAAGACTGGGTGTGGCACATAGTGCCATGGTCTAGTTGACATGGTGATGTTTGGTCATAGGTTGGACTGGATGATCTCAGAAGTCTTTTCTAACAGAATTGAAAAAAATCCATCAGAAAATCTTCTGTGACAATAAAGACAAAACCTGAGGTCAGGGCAATAGACTTGAAAGACACTACTTGATCAACCCCTGGATAAGAATAGGGCAGTGTGTGTTTTCCCATATCCAATCTTACATCCATACGGATTCTCCAGCTCACGCTAGAACCTGGGTTAAATATTTCTGGGTTCTGTTTTGGTATAACTGATGAACTAGAATGTCTTTCCTGTCTCCTATTGCTCTCAGCATGGGTTACCTGTAAGAAGAACTGTGGAGCTGCCAAGGTCCCTACCCAGTGGCTGCAGCACAAACCTCTAGGCTGAGATTGCACAGGCACTGCTGGGATAGTCAGGTACCACTCACATGATGTGCAGTGTGGTTGGGTACAAGAGATAGAAGTTACTGGTCCTTGTCTCGCAGAAATCACCAGTTTCATTCTATTTTCTTGCAGAAATCACCAGTTTCATTCTATTGTGGTGCTGAGGAAGAAATTTCACAGAATGTCACAGCACAGAGTTGGATGGCCCCTCATGAAGCTGCTGTCTTTGTGCAGAGCTCTAAAGAACCACTTGCAGAAAATTTACATTATGAATGTAAGAGCTTTTCCTTGACATAGAAAAGGTAAAAAGGTAATCATTGTGGAACAAGAACAAATATTTGAATGCCATTATCTCATCTTTATGGCTCAATCTATTAACAAAACAATACTTTTAAAATATTTTAAATGGCCACACTCCAGAAGGAGCTCTTACATATAATGACATAGCCTTGAGAATGTGCAACTTGTCTCTGTGCACTTCAGAGAGTCTAATCCTAAAGAGATCTTCCTAAGGAATAAATACATTCATGAATCGAGCTAACCTCACTCTATGGAAGATAAAAGAGCTTCTCCAGGTAGTACTTGGACAATTCCAAGCCAGCAAAAGTGAAGTAGCTTTTTTTTGAGGCAACCATAGAGAGAGGGGCTTCACTCAAGCCATGTGCCCATACTGACACTCTGCCCCACCAGCCATTCCTCCTTGACACCAGCACCCTGAACAAATGATTACTGCAGGGGCAAACAGGCTGCTTGCAGCTCAGAGGATACAAAAAAAAAAATCAGTATCTTGGAGAAAATTCAAACTCTCCCTTTTCCCTGTGTTTTCCTGTTTTTTAGTAATTAATGACAGACACATTGGTGTAGCCTTCCTGATGAATATTGAGAGTTGCATTATTTTAGTAGGGAGGGCCAGATTTTTACAAACACTATGATTTTCTAAAAGAAAACCAAGTAGAACTGTCTAAAGAAAATCTCATTCTGTGAATTTTTGGCTTTGTCCTGGGTACATGGACCATGTTTTTCTCAAATGCTGTGGGCATAATCTGGTCACATATTTCTGGCAAATGTTTGTACAAAAAGTGATTTTACTAGTCAACAATAAAGAGTGTAAAAACGAGGGGCAAAGTACTGCTCAGAGTACAGCCAGCAATAATGCAGGGAAAACCTCAGTATCTTTTTCAAAGTTACAGAACTGGACAGTCCAACTTCAGCACTTGCAAATTGTGTGTACCCAAGATAGCAGGAAAATTCCCACTGTGAAAGGCAGCGTCTGCTTTGGAAGCAAATGTGTGAAATTTCCACCAGCTGAAGATCCGGTACTTGTTGTTGAATTTATTGAGCCTGAACTAAATCTCACTGTAACCAATGGGGGGAAAAAAGGAAAGGAATGAAAAACAAGGAAGCCCTTCCCTTGGGCACCTCAGAGCCCAGCTGGGCTGCGTGGGGAGCCCTCTGGGCCATGGGCACGGGGATCAGCAGCTCTCAAGCCATGACCAGCTGACTAATACAAACATACTGACTCATTTCTGGTCTACTGAAAAATCCCAGAAGTAATATAAGTGGCATATATTTGGTCACAAAACTGCTATGAAAAGCTTACAGAATTATATATCTGAAACAAAATACTCTGAAAAATTTGGGGGTGAGAGGGAGTAAATTGTCTCTGTTCACATCTGTGTCTACAGGGTAGTGAGCCCGGTACCCAAATCACAGATCAATAATGTTCTGGCAAGATGATTCCTCATTGTGCTTCATTTTGAGATAAATTCATGTAACATGGAGAAGCAGCTGTAGTAGGAGAACAAATAAAACCTCAGTATTTCCTTGTGGCTGTTGAAATTTTTGCTGAATTTCTAATTTTGTGTCTGCATTTGATGGGTCACTGATTTAAATAAATTAAAGACATAAATCACATAAAAACTGTGAGGGACTATTTTTTCACTTTGTGTTTATAAAGTATATTTATTTCACAGTGGTTTATGGCCTCAGCTGTTGTTATACTAAAATAGTTTCTTCCTTGGGATTTCTCTCTGCCTGGTTCTCAGAATTATAGGCTACTCCTTTCCATAGATTACAGAATCCTTGAGAGCCAAGATCTAGGTGACTCTCCTGGCCAAATTCCACCACAGAGCATTATGCCCTGGAACACCTCCACCTGACACGAAGTGCCCCTCCTCTGAAATCCCAGAGGCTCAGACTCCCATCCATTGGGTTTGGCAGCAAGTCTTACCATGGGCCTTACCAGAGCAGAGCTGGGGCAGAACCCAAAGTGGTGCAGCAGGTACGGATGCTGCAGGGAAAGGCAAACACCGGGAAAAATCTGGGATAAACACAAGCAGGGTTTGCAGGGACCATCTGTGGCTGGAAAGGTGACTTTGCCCAATGCTCTCCAAGCAGTCAGTGAGGTACCTGTGGTTCCAGATGCTTCTGTTTGCACAGCTCTGAGCTGGCAGCAGCTTTCCAGATCCCATCACAGCCACAGCCCATCCACTCCGGCCCCAGCAGCCACCTGAGGAGCACCAAGCTGGGGAAAAAGGCACAGAACTAAATATCCTAAAAAAGGCATCTGTGTCTCAAGCTTGCCACGCAGCCCAGTGGAGAAAGCAAACTGTCAGTGCCACATCTGCTCACACTTCTGCATCTATTACATTTGAAACAAAATTCTGACAATGATAAAACAGAAGGAGCAGTTGTGTGTTTGTATTAAAACATCATTTGGATAAGCAATAACCAGCGATTGGTGTACAGGAACATCTGTGATATCATCCAGCTATTTTTGTCTGAGTCATGTCACACTGGGAAAGGCAAACAAAGAAGAAAAAAAATAAATTAAATTATCACATGTGATGGTTAAAATTTAGCTTTGTTAAAGACACATTCCTTTTGATTTTCCAGTGCAATTCCCATAGTTAAGATAAAGACATCTGCCTTTTGTACGGAATCAAACAAACATTCTGGTATTTTGGTTTGACTATGAATCATGCTCCTAAAACATTTTTGGTGATTAATTTTTAATCCCAAATTGATAAATTCCTGCTCACACAATAGTGTTAACATTAAGATCCAAGCCTCCCTGAGCCCTTAATCTGAATTTCCCTTGTTAGTACTAATGGGGTTTAATTTGTCTATGAGAAAAATAATTAACTATAGCAGAAAACAAGGCTGAGAGGAAACAGACAATAGAAAAGATACGATTTTTTATAGATAAAGCATGTTAGCCTTTTGTAAGGTTATAACAAAGCCACTTTGGTTATTAGTATCCACTACAGAAACACTGTGGAAATTTATTCTAGCCACAGAAAAAGCACTTCCATCGTTTTATAAAAGCAAATATTTTCTTCATGTGTGCTGGGAGGGCAGAGGGGGAACCACTTAAAAGCATTTGTGGGACTTGCAGCTCATCGTAGTTTATGTCAGGCAAGAAAGTGATAAAAGGTGTTGATTTTATTAATAATTTATATAAATCAGTATTTATAGCCTGCTTGGTGTGTGGCAAATTGAGGGCCCAGAGTAATAAACAACTCAATAGAAACACAAAGCATTATGATTGTTTAAATGTATAGAAGTTCACAACTAACATGTGATCCATTAAATCCCTTGGAAGGAATGTATGTGCTGTTATATAGGTGTCTCTTCCTGCTGAAAAGAACATCCATTTCATCCATTTCCCTTCCATCTCCTGGGGCTCACTGGCTGCTCCATCATCCCTGATGTTCCTGGGGGGAATTCACAGCCATGGGCCCCATGGAGCAGTGGGAGCTCTCCAGTGTGTGATCTGGAATGTGTTCACACTTGGCCTCCACAGTTCAGTCTCCAGAGGTTCCTTCAGGTGTTTCCTTTAAAACAAGTGCTTTGTGACTAATCTGAGAAAGCATCTCTTTACCACCCCTAACTGGGGCTAATAAAGGGGGAGTAAGAGGTCTACACTTTTCTGATTTTAATTCAGTGATTGAAAATTTAAAAAAAAAATCTTTTTTTAACAAAACCTTAACAGATAGCAATATTCCTTAGCAAAATTTGTGTGGTGAACTAAGAAAAAAGTTCTTAGATAAAGACTTAATCTTTCATTTGAGCATAGCCAATCTCTGCCGTGTCCCAGTGGCAGTTTGTGAGCGACACTTCTGTAACACATTACAAACATTTCTGTCAAATGCTGTGGGTGGGACTTTTTCACTGCTTTCCCTGGTATTTTTGAGATATTAAATCATTATCATGAGGACTGGAAACTAAAGCCAGTGTCTAGTGCAGTTTCCAGCTTCCTCTGGAAAATCATTCAGGCCACTTACTTTGTTTTATGCTTTCTTAGCTGACAGTGATTTATGAAGATAACGTTTCCTACCTGATAAAATTCTGACAAGATCAGGTATTGAAGTGATGTCAAAGTTACCCAAAGTGTAAGCTGAAACAATTAATTTAAGGCCTAATGCTGTAATGCTCACATTGATCAAATTTTTACTACTGCTTGCATTAAAAAGCTCCTTGATTTTGTGCATAGGCAATTATTATTAAAAGACTGACTTTAAAAACCCTCCTCTGTACACATTAGATCAATAACCTGTCCAAGAAGCAGGGAGCTGTGGAAATGAGCTATAGAGGGAACTGTGAAGATAAATTATATGGAATAATTAAATAAAAACCCACTGTGTGTGATTGACAGGAAGGAGACATTTTTGTGAATATCTAGTCAACATTTTACTGTGTTTTTTTCATTCTTAAAAGATAGAGAAAAATGCAAATTAGGCCTTTACATTATTGCGGGTTTGGTACCTTTCTTAATTAAATGCAGTCTCAAGGGAAGGACTTGTTTATGACTCTATACCATGTGCAGGACTGCTTAAAGGAGACCAAAAAAACATCAGCAAATATGTGAGAAAGGCACGGGAACAATATTGCACTCTCCTGGTGCAAAAGAAGCAGGAAGGAAATGCCACAGATTTATAAAGGGTTCGTAGCAGATGGCATAGGCTAAAGAAGGAGAGGAGTGGGTTCAAAAGAAGGAGAAGGCTGGACCCAAATTCTCTGAACAGCCTCAGGTCTGGGCCCAGGACCCAGTGGGGGCAGCCAGACCAAAACCTGTGGCCTCCTCATATTCCAACGTGACAGCTCTTCAAGCCATTGATTTGATGGAAAATGGAACAGTGACACATTTTCAAAAGTCAAATTATCCTGTCCATTACAAGTGCCAACCTTGTACAATCCAAGCCTTTTAGCAGAGACTTCAGATTGCTAAAGAAATGCTTCTAGAAGGGTAGGTTGGTATGGCTGTAATTGTATTATTTTGCTGCTTAATGGCCTAGAACTGAGGACATAGTGCATGTCTCAGTTTACTTTTCTGAGACAGCAATTGATAATGCAAGTTAACATGGTATATGCTTTTTATTCATTTATGGGAAGCCAGAAGTGATGAAATCACACACTGAGTTTCATAGGCACAACAGTCATATTTATTTAGTGTGCCCTATTTACAGTGGATTTTTAAAAGCTGCAATCCACATGAGTGCCATCATACTAGGAAGCAAGAAATTGTTCAGATTGTTTCCTGTTTCCAGCTTCTCTACCAGGGAATAAACTGCTGTGTTAAAGATGTGCAGCATGAATAATGTGTGTGGTCATTCATATCTCCAATTATTTTTATTGTACAAATGAATTTATTTTAGAGCACTGGAAAATGCCACATTTTGACATATTATGTATTTAAATATGCATGCTTTGTATCTAGCATAGATTTATAGACAATATGTTTGTACAAGTGTATCTAGTAAGTTAGAGGGGTTTATTAATCTTGGAATTACTGTGATAGTAAAAGCATTATTTCTTTAGCCTCTCTATTGTTTAATAGAAATGACAAGTAGTTCAGACATTTGGAGATGAATGGAGCAGCACCAAGAGCAGTTCCCTTGGAAAAAACTCAATAAACATCTACAGTTGTAAATCTAACCACTTTTCTTGGCAAAACAACATTGAAGAACTGTTACAGAATTATAAAATGTTGTAAACTGGCCTTTTTAGGATCGAACAAGAATTTTGCCATGTTCTCCTAAAGAATGATATCCAACAACAAACCAAAAGTTTCTCCTTTGCACTTTCCAACTTAACTACTTGAAACACTGGCTGCTTCTACCACTAACCATGAATTTTATGGTAAGCCACATGACAGTTTAGCCAGAGCCTGTGTGGTGGGTTGACCAGGACTGGATGCCCCTTCCCCTTCCCTCTTCACTGACCTTGGAGCCTGTATAGGTTTTTCTCTCACACAGCCTCTCTCATCTCCCCAGCTGCAGTTTCTATTGCACAGATATTTTCATCCTCCTGAATGCAGGCACTGGCACTGGCACTAATGAGCTTGGCCTCGGCCAGTGGTGGGTCTGGCATTGGCTCCATCAGACACAGGGGAAGCTTCTGGCAGCTTCTCACAGGAGACACCCTGACACCAAAACCTGGCCACTCAACCCCAACACACCCAGGAGGAAACGGCTGCAGCAGAGTAAATCCTGCATTTAACATTGTAGTGAGTTGGGATTGCTCACAGGAGATAAAGCTGAGCAGAAAGGTACTGTAGGCTTGTATTAGGGGGTATTTTATTTCCAGAAGATAAGATGCACTATCCATGCTCCTAATACAGTCGTCCATCAATGCCCAGTCCGCTAAAACTGTGAATGGAAGTGACTGATCTACAATTTGCATTCTCTTTTGAGTCCATCAACAGAACATTATTAAAACCATTGAGCCCAAAGCCATTAGAACAGCACTCACGTATGAAACAATGCACAGGTCTGCTTGTTCCCATTTTTATGCACTGCTATAGACTATAAATATTCATTGTAATGTAACTGAAAATTATTGAAGTGAGAAAAAAGAGAAACAGGGAAGCCATTTGCTTCAATTCATAAACAGCATCTGTTGGGAAGTTATTCATAGATTGCTTCAGGGCCTGCTGAGCAGCAAGCCCATGGAAAAGGATGCCATTGCAGGCAAATTGGCCAAAACTGCAATGGAGATGCTATTAAACATGATTCACTGACAGCCAGGGAGCAGGATCAGGCACTGGGTTGTTTTATGTCTTCTTTTATCACTGGGACACAGAAGTAGCCTCCAGCCAAAGCCTCACACAGTTCAAATTAGAAGAGCAACCTTCTAAGTATATTAAGGCCTAACTAGTGGCAAGAGAAAGTTGCATGAAGTGATATTATAGTGAATTCAGTTGTTTATTTGTCTCTACCTGAGGCACATGTAAAATCCACTTGTGAATCTGGGGACTATAACCTTTCCTGATGTATAGTTTTGGCTGAAAGGTGTTTGAATATCTTCCTGTAAAATGATGAAAATGCAGCTTAATGGATAAGTGAAAAGCAATTAATAAGTCAATAAGCATCCTTTAGCTTCCTATTAAATTTCAAAATACAGTTTGGCAGAAAAGTGATATGATGCCAAAAAAAAGTGTATCTATGCAAATCCATAGAAGAGAGCAAGTACATTTTCAAGTGTAGTTTATTATTGGCAATAAAATACTCTGCTGCTAAATTTTGTTTGCTGATTAACAGAGCAGGGCCACAGAAAGGCAAAACTGTTCAGCAATTCCGAATTCAGTTCGAACGGTGCTGAGTTTTCAGCTATGGACCTCACCCAAGTTTTTTTTGCCACCTGCAGGATTTATCAGATCATAAAGAATTTGGAAAATGCACTTGCAGTCAATATGTGGACAAATAATTTCCCAGCCCCATTCATCCTCTTGTTGCAAATTATTTATACTTCTAATGAAGTGCAGCAATACAATGACTGTAATAACTGAAAGTGCAGTCTCCTTTGTAACAGGGATGTTACACAGGCCCAAAGCTCAAAAGGCAAAGGGTTTTCTTATTTTCTCTACTTTCCTGTGTAGTAATTGAGACAAACAGCAAGACATATGGAGCCATTTGAATGATCTTTTTTGACTACTTTTAAACATCCCCATGAGTTGTTTTCTCTTTTCACAGAGATCTGGGGAAAGATGTGTTCTTCATCTGCCTGACCTGCACGAGGAGGGAGACCTTCATGTGACTGGTGGGCTTTAAATGAAGCACATAAAAATGCCTGATCTTGCAAACAAACAATGATATTTTCTCCTAAGTAAACATTAATCATTTGCCATTTGGTTTTTACATTTTCTTGTTGAAATCCAAACTTGCCTGTGACTCAAGTGAGTGAAGGTTCTTTGCACATAAAATACTGTTTGCATGCATTTTTTGAGGGATATTTTGAGCAAATGCATTTCCAAAAATTAGGACTGTTTCATGCTAGGGGAAAAACGATAATTTATTCATCAAGTACCCTGGAATGTGATAACTAGCGGGCATCAGTTACATCTATTCATTAGAATCCTTCTCCAGAAAGTTAACTTAGCTTTAAATTATTCATTAAAAGGTTGATAAACTCTCCAGGAACAGTAGGAGATGTGGTGGGTGTGATACATTTAAGGGGTAACAAATGCTCAAGCACAGAGAAAACTCCACTTATGCTTTAAAGGGAAGAAAAAAACATTTTAAGAAGTTTCAACCAAATTTTCTTTATATTCCCTTTTGCCATAATATGCCCTTTTGCTATTCATTTGCATGGAACTGTTTGCTAAAATAATTGAGATTTTACCAATAAGAGATGTTACTGAGAAACTACTTGTTGCCAATAAGTTACACTTCTGAACAGCCACAAGATGTAACGTGGAGCTTCAGCACTTCCTGATCAAGATGAAGAACTGCACCACGATTGACAGCCCATATTTAAACACCATACACATCAGGCTAAACTGTTCAAATGTGTGTGATATTATCACATCCTAGTAGGGCTAAATGAGAAAATCAATGTTTGACAAGTAAAACCAGATCATAACTTCATAGATTAATTATTCATTGTATATAACTTGCTTGCCCTTTCATCTTTCCACACCCAGAATGTGTAATTCTATTAATTTTGTGTATATCCTGGTTTAAAACATGTAAGGGTGTGGTCTGGCAGCTCCACATCCACATCTGGTATGTAAGTGTGGGGTTTCCAGCTCAGGGGCACCAAGTAAATCCTGTTACTTCCCCTCCTCTGTAAAGTCAAGTAATAAAATTAAGGGCTCAAGTGCTTCCAGACTTAGGTTCCATATTCTCCAAGGAACTGCACTTTGGGATGTGTATTCCTGTCCTCTCACACTTCCAGCACAAAGGAGAAAGGATGTGAAGAAAACACTTGTACTGATCTTTACTCATAACTTCCCTACTCCCTAAGTGAAGCTTCAGGGACATTTCAGCTGGTGTTGGCATAAATTTAGACAAATTAAAATAATTTTAAACATGATCAAAAAACCCCCATTCTTGTTTATGAAGGAAGATAATTAATTTTCTAAAATGCTACTGTATATATGAGAGCCGTTAGGAACAGCTCGAGTTTCTGCCGAGATCATTTATGGAGATTCCCATTCCTTTATTTATTCCTTTATTAAGTCAGGGAGATGCCATAGCAACCCCTGTCACACACTTTCATTCATGTATTGATCAGCATTATTCAATCTGTATGTGCTTTCATTATTCAGTTCAATAGGTAGGTTTTAATGTGGCCATTGTCTCACATTAAGCTGTAGATTCTCCAGATCAAAACTATTGTAATTCTCCTGCATTTTGGGATTCTGAATAACTTGGGACAGAAAAACAACACTCTCAGGAGCTGGATGGGGTCTAAGAAGACTTTACCTATGAAGAGTTTCCCCAGATCTTTGCCACTGGACTCCCATTTTGTATCATTTACACCTAAAATACCAACCAGCCCAAAGCCCAGTCATTTGTCTGAATTAACCAAATATATAGCGAGAGGAAAATCAAACCAATCAACTTTGAAACAGTCTTTCTCTAGCACATTTCCAGTCAAATTTTGTGCTACTCACAGGAGACTTGTCTTCTAAGCCCAAATTAATTTATGAAAGCTAAGTTTCTCAGTATAATTGCTATTTTTTACCATTGCAAACATTTTCAGCCATTCACCAAAATGGGGTTAGTCCCTTTTGTGATAAATGAAAAAACCTGGATCATTACAGCTTTCTTATAAAGGCCAC
>JAOXXN010000175.1:15888186-15898562 GCA_026770055.1 Myrmophylax atrothorax | reverse complement strand
TACTAAATAGCTCATCTAAATTGCTCAAGGTGCTTTTTAAAGATGATATGATTGGCCCCATTAAAAGGGCTGCTGAACTGAGGTCCAGAGATGCAAGTTTTCTAGTGCTGAAGTCCCTGGTTCCTGCACAACCAGCTTCTATAAGTGAGCTTACCGTGTCTGTGCTGCAAGGATCATTCTGCCTTCTGGCACAGGTAGGTTGAAGATGTCTGTATTCATCTCAGGAAGATACGGATCTGAAACCTGAGGGAACCAGACTTGAGGTTACTGGTGTTCCTTCCAGACAGACCACAGGAATGAACAAAGCTCAGAGGCTCTTCAGGTCTCTTTCTCTCTCAGGAGCTCCACACATGGGCACTTTGTGTGGCCATCAGTGAGGATGGACAAGTCTGGACTTGAGAGTGGGGTTGAACCTCATATACACAGATAAGATAAAATCTCAAAACCCACTCCATTAGGAGGGAAAAGAAAGACTCCTTTTAATTAGATTTGTCCTATATAAAGCACGCCTGCCCTTCAAAGGCACAGAATTTCTTGGGCAGCAGGAAGAGTGGCCACAGAAGCTGACATTTTCATTAGATGGAGAAATAGCACATTATGCTGCTCTTGTCTAGTCTAAGGTCCTGAATTTTCTCTCTTTAAATGGCCATATAAATCTAGTGGCAAAAGCAGGCAGTTTGTCAATGAATGACTAACCACCAGAGCAGAGCACTGTCTCACCATCCTTTGGCAGCTATTACACCTGAGCAGTATGTTTTGGAAGGAACTGGCAAATATGTGTAGGCCGAAGTTTTCAAAATAAACTAAGGAAAACTTTACCCTTTCATTTCTAAATTGACAAACTAATTTTCAGGACAGCTTTTTCCCATGTTAAAGATTTGAATTACAAAAAAATCTCTATATTGTAACTTTATGTTAATCATACTAACAAAGGGTTGCTCTGAACTCCCAGGGCACACTGTTACTTCCCACTTCTGAAAGTATCATATGTACAAGCCCAGCCAAGACAGCACAGCATTGCAGGCTGCTTACACAATCCATAAAACATTGCTATGTGACTGTCCTGAAGTCAGTTGTCTTGCCATTTGAAATGCTAAAACATAAAAATAAAGGTAAAAAGGAAACACTTTGAGTTTTCATTTCATTTACTTCACACCTTTGCAGACAATCTTTCCCATCACAGAGGTCATGATCACCTCTCTGGAAACCAAACCAAACCAAACAAAACCCAAAAGGCCCAGAAATAAATTTTTTTCCTACTCAAGCTGTAATTACCAATGTGGATAACAGAATAAGTATTGAACTGCTGGAAAGGAGTTGAAGATACTGATACAAAGTGGGAACTTATTTTTCACCTTCTCCATGTGCATCTCGCAACTAGCACTCTTGGATCTCAGCTTTACTCAAGCTGGAATTCCAGGTAACCTAGCAGGAAAAAACCAAGAAAATCAACTTTTTTAAGCCTGGCCTTCCAGGTCATAAGTTTAAACTATAGTTCTGAGACTGAGCACTAAAATAAGCTGTAGGATTTGGTAAAAAACAAACACAAAATGTTTGCATCTGGAAGAGTTAGAGAGCAAATAGTTATTTTAACCTACACAGCGTCCAATGTCTAACTTTGGTGTCAGGAACAAACTAGAAACCCTTAATAGTTTTTCACTAACCATAGAGGAAGGTTGGGCCCCAAATTTGGGTGTATTTGGGTTCCAAATTCTAAGCAGCCTTTTGCTGAGATATCCAAGGCAGCCTCAGGTGGATGGTGTGAACCCTTTGTTACACACCACACAAGCAGGCAGCGTTTTGCAACAGAACTGGGGGAAACCTTGGCACGAGGCGGTTTGCAGCCCTTGTTCTGGGGTTTTAAGGAATTCTGACACCAGCAGGGTGGTTCTCAGCAGCACAGACACTCCTCCCTATGTGTGCAGACAGGACTTCACGCTGCATTGTTAAACACCGTTTACAATACAGCACTTACTGCCAGGGAGGCTGTGCTTGACTGCAGCACTCTGCAGAGACCTGGCACTTTAGCAGAAGGACAGATATTTGAAAACAATATCAGCTTAATTTCCCTGTCTTCCCTATGCAAAAGTGCTATAAAATGTTAGACTTTTTCCCGTAATTTGCTTAATTGATTAACTTGATTGATGTAGATGACTGAACAAAGGGTAAGGCAATGAAAACCAGGCCATTATCTTCATTTGTCAGCATAGTTTGATTTTGTGTAAATATTTGGTTTCAAATTTATTCAGGTTCTTACACTGGAGAGCATTTTTCAAAAGTAAACAATTCTTACTAACAAAAGATTTGTCACCAGAAATTTCACTCTCCAAAGGTAAAGAGGAACTGACTGAACCAGATACATATTAGAGGAATTGAAGGGAGATGAGAAGCAAGAGAGTGACTGTGGAATAAGCAACATGTTGGAGAGTGCTGCCCCTCCTGGTCCCAGCAGCGGAGAAGCCACTGCTCCTGGTTTGGATTGACACTTTTTCCAGCATGTCAAATACAAAATTAATACTTTATTTGTTGAGCTGAGCCTCACTGGCTGAATTTTACTGAAGTATAAGATTCACTTTGTAAAGCAGTTGTTCTTTTGGTAATTGTGCTGTGCTTCATTTAGGAAACACACAGAGCAGAGTGAATTGTACCTCCAGTGATTTGGCTTTCAGATTTTCATTGTGCCATTATGAAATGTGGAAAGATTGTTTCTCAGAAAGAAGGCCTTGATAAATGATATGCTAGAAGAGTTGGGAGCAGTGTGGGGAAAAGGACAATCACACGAGTTGGCTTAATTATTGATTGAAGAAAAATGCTTTTGTCCCAGGAATATCAGTATGGAAGGAGGATGGTCCTGAAGTAAATGCATGTTCTTTCCTGTTCACTGTGGCATTGCTTTAATTTCACAATTCAGTAGCCCAGGCATCACCTGAGTTCCTAAAGAATTGAATAATTGATCCATAATTAATGGACACACAAAGCAGGAAAACAGCAGCAGATACTACCTAATACCAGAGTCCACTTTGGGGAATGAGGCCGTGTACCTGTCCAACTTTTGGAAATTGTTTTATTATCTTTTATTAGATCTACATGGCCACATGCCGAAAGACTCTTTAAAAAGCATAAGGCATTTGGGAAAATGCTGGGTACATATGCCAAAATACTTTCTATGAAGAATAACCTTATGATTTCAGAAAATGCACATGGAGTTGTGTGCAGGATGATTCAAGTTCACTTCACAGCCATGGTAATCAAGGGCTTTTCTTTGTACAGATAGAATGAACTGGTGGCACTTTCACATTGAATCATACACATGGTATCTCAAAGTTTATATGAATAAACAAAATTTCAACATAGAGGCTTCACCCTGCCCTCATCTTTCCCCAAAAGTTCAATTTACACTGTCAAAAAAAGCAGAGTGTTTTTCACTTTGCCTCTGGCGTGTGGCAGTACTACAGTACCCTTCTTTCCTTCCTGGGCTTGTGGAGGAGACAACCTCCTGGCTTCCAACTAGACCACTGTGGCGAGGCAGATCCATTCAAAGGCTTCCCATATCCTGGATTTTCCCTGTCCCCACCCTCATGCCAACATATTCACCCACATCCTCCCTGAGTAAGGGCATGTACTCTGCAATTAGCTCAAGTTTAAAGACTCAGGTTACCATAACACTCAGCTCCCAGACATGAACAGATGGCATTTATAAATGCACTGAAACTGGAAGGTGATCCTCTACAATAAGTTTATTTCTGTAAGCCTTTCAGAGTCACATGCAAATGGTAGAGAGTATTAATCCATTGATCTGCTGAGCAAGACAAACAGAGCAAACTGGCTGCTTCGAGTACCTTTGGCTCTTAATGTGACTTCTGCCAAATGACAACATGTAGAGACACCTAAAGAGGTGGGCAGTACTTGTTTTTCAAGACTGGCTCTGACCTGGTGGCTGTAATTCAGTCTCAGAATTGTCTCATCTCTTATTTCTCTGAGCATGATTTAAGTGTTCCCAAGAAGAGGAATGTCACAGACCAGCATGGGCATCTCCCCATCCTGCAAGGCACCCAACACCTCCTGCATGATTGTTGTACAATTTGGGTATCAGTCAGCAATGTGCAATTAGACAATACAAATTAATTAAGAGACATAAAGTCATCGAATCATGGAATGCACTTCAGACAACGGTGAGAACAAGGGTCCTGTCCAGCCCTAAGCACTGTCAGTCTCTGAAAGCCTCAAGCTGATGGCAGTTTGGAATCTAAAATAAAGACTCCATTTCTCATGTACAGCAGATGGAACTGAATGACAGAACATGGATACATATAGAAGACTAAAAAATATAATATCTATTTGAAGCAAATAAATCAACAAGCTCATAACCAAAGGTGCTCACCAGAAGGAGCTGACCAGCACTAACAAGCTCATGGTGCCTCCTCAGAAGAGCAGGCAGCTTTTGGGGCACTTGTCAAGCACCTGCCTAAGCAATACTCCTAAGACACCTGCTCTGTGTCCAGGAGTGTTGGGATGAGATACCTGAGAGGCAGAGAAGTTCAGCCAGGCAGCTTTCCTGCTCATTGACTGGATCACAAGGATGTGTACCATGAGAGCTGTTTTGAACAGAGCTGGTGAGCAGTCACTCAGAACCCATCAGGACTCTGTTAATGCACTGCTCTGGGATTTGCATGTTGTGGTTCCTGACTGACCTAATGGTTTGGTGAAGAAGAGTATCCCCAGAATAGCCAAAGGCAGTTTGCCCTCTCCTAGTCTAAAACTCTACATCAAATTGCATCTCTAGGCTTCTTGAAAATTGGTGGGTTAGACTTGGATCTTTTTTGCTCCATATTTTGTGTTGATGCTAAAATTCACCAGTAGACAGAACCTAAATGCAGTCTAACTTCAGAATGAATCTGCCTGATTTAAGAGAATGTGCCAGAACTCGTCCGTTCAACTGAAGCATAAAGATTCAGAATAATTAACATAAACACAAGCACCATCCACGTTATGGAGATGGATTCCTGTCAGGTGGGTGTACACTGTTTCACTGTGCATAGCCAGATGCTCTAGTCATTCTTTTAAAGGACCTAGAACATTTATAATGATTAATCACATTTCTAAAGCGGTAATGTATACCACCATCTGTTTAATTAAATCTCATACTTCCAGACATACGCCAGTCAGCTCGCAGGGGTCAAACATTATTTTCCCCCTTTATACATTAGGGAACAATTGGTTTACACCATTATACTTTTCATGCAGTCCTTCTGGTTTTAGGTACCAACCACTAATAGAGATATGACTGACAGCACAACGGGAGACAAAGGTATTTTAAAATGTAGAGATCTGACCTCAGATCTTGCCTTCTCCATAATTACTCTATAGTTTTTAAGCACCTGTTACTTTGTACCTAAGACAGCTTTAGGCACCTTATGCTAAGGCAAACTAAAAGAACAAACTCAACAGGTTATGAAAAAACTTCCCAAGAAACATTTGCTTGCTTCTTCACATGCTTGAGCTCACATGCCCAGAGACTTGTTTAATTCAGTGTAAGGAAGGATTCTGACAGGGTTGTATATATCATCTGATCCTGGCCATTGCATGAGATTTGTCACTACGATTTTTTGTTTGTTTTATATATGCCTAAAGGCTTTTTCACCCATTTTCTTGTACTGATTAAAGTCTTGGTTGAAATTGCTCAAAAGAAAAGCAGCCTTAGGGATTTTAAGGATTATCATCTCCTACTTCCATTGTGTAGCTACACTTAAGCATCCAGATTTGAAGCATTGCATTTAATGTGAACTGCTGAAGCATGCTTTATGTTCCAGCTTGAACTTCACATACCACAACTCATACAAATTTGCACTTTATTAACATTGCTACTGCGGGGTTTTTTCTTTGTTTGTTTGTTTGAATAGAGGAGTTGCTGAACTGACAAAATCTTCTATGATGCAGCATCTCAGGAGCATTCCTGATGTCCAAACTGTACTTTGAATCCCATCCACTGCCTTTCACCAGGAATGTGCCCCCACTATCATCTAGCTAGAAAAAAATACCATGGCTGTGGCACTAATTCTTCTCCAAAATGAGATAGATTGTCCTAAACCATAACTATTTCTTCAAATAATGTCTGATCCTGAAGTACATGTCAGGTTTCTTACACAGAGTAGGTGCTGATCTGCTCTATGCACAACTAGGGGAACTATTTCCATATCACATACTTGCTACAAAGGTACATCCATTCATTCCTTACCCACACAGCACTCCCACAAATTGGTCTGGTTGCCTGAGGGAGAATTACTGCATTTCCTTGCATTTATGAACTCGATAGCTGGTTTATGTTAGAGTGAAATTAAGCAGATTTATTACAAAGCTAACTTAGTCAACTCTTCATACTATCCAGCACTTGGCTATTTTGTTAAACTTTTTTTGAATTTAAACCTTAAATTCCAACTGTTTATTAAAGGAGAATGACAACATATGATAGCTCTAGTGAGGTGCTTACTAGCAAATACTTTGCTTATCTTCACTAGATGTGGGAGCCTATTTCTGTTCTTGTGTCTTTTCCATTTCTGTTTGGTTATGTCAGTATTTAGAAGAACAGCTTTCCCTAAGGAGGGTCTAATCCTTCTATCAAATAATGGCCAGATTCTGAAGACAAGGTAAGAAAACACTTCAGGGGAAGAGTATTGGAATGATCTGAGCACTGACCTTTTGACTGGCTGTCATCAATAGGTACTCAGTACAGGCATTGCTTATAAATTCTGCAGCAATCCTGAGAAATATTCTTCCTGCACATGGAAGGGAACTATTATGTAAATCTCCTTAAAAGTATTTCTAAAACTCAACCTTAAGTGAGATGTTCAGTCATCTAAAAATACCTACAAGGCTGATCAGCTCCTCAGTCAGACCTTCAGCCCTAACTCTGTGCTGGCAGGAGAATGTATTTAAAATCACAGTGTGCAGGTTGAAACTCTACTTGAGAACAGGAAAGATCCTAACAGAGCTTTGAAGACAGAGGTCCTTGAGAACCTCACAAGACGCAGGAGCTGACAGTGCTCTTTGTTGACGAGAGTATCACTGTTACCACAGTTTCATTCCCTTCTGTCATTTGTTATTTATCATTGTGACAAATCCCAGAGCCTTGGCAAGGGAAGGAATTCAGCTGAGAGAGTTGGGATTGTTAAGTCTGGGGAAGAGAAGGCTCTGGGGACACCTTACACCAATCTGGTGCCTAAAGAGGCTCCAAGAGAAAGATGGAGAGGTACTTTCGGCAATGACATGGAGTGACAGGACAAGGGGAAACGGCTTTAAACTGAAGGAGGATAGGTTTAGATCAGATATTATGGATTCTTCCCTGTGAGGGTGGGCAGGCCCTGGTACACAGTGCCCAGAGAAGCTGTGGATGCCCCATCTCTTGAAGTGTTCATGGCCAAGTTGGATGGGGCTTGGAGCAACATGGAATAGTGGGAGGTGCCCCTGCCCATGGCAGGGGGGCTGGAAGGAGATGGTCATTAAGGTCCCTTCCAACCTTGGGGGATTCTAATTCTCACTGTCAAAGAAGAGGATTCTCCATGGCAGAAGGAATCCCACATGTGCTTTGGGCATTGAATGAGCACAAGAGTTTGGAAACTGTAAGACTGTGCAGATTAATGCATCTGAATGCCAGAAGAGGATCCTGCCAAAATATAGTCAGATTTGTTTCTCCTTTCAGGTTGCAGTTTGGTTTAAAAAGAGGACATCAATCCTGTTGGATTCTTTTACAGAAACAAGCAACTTGCAAATAGATCTTGTAATCACTGCTTCCTGTGCAATCTGTTTGGTAAATATCCCTTTACATAAAGGGACCTCTTTAAATAATTCTCATTGTAAATATTTTAAGAATAGAAATAGTTATTGCAGGAAAAAGGTTCTATGATTAATTTTTCAGAGGGGTCACTGACTCAAAAGTCACTACATAAAACAACCATGCACAATAAATTGTTTAGTCACAAAACTTGGACTTGAAAACTGCATGTGCCAAGGTGCAAGACCTTAAACCTGGTATAATCCTGTCTGGTGGAGTGTCTCAGATAAGGATAAAATAGAAGCATCACACTTACTAAAGCATCAAGATTCGTGGTTGCTACAGTTGAAATGCAGGACTAGACTGAACACAACTTGATCAGCCAAGGCAATGTCTGTTCTGAACTGAAGTGTTTTATTAAAGACACCCAAAATAAGCAGGTAATTTTTAGAACTAATTTCAACAACATTGCAAACTGAAGTCTGAAAAAACCTGCTTTCAACTTCCCTGCCTTCCCTTCAAATTCCATGCCAAGTATCCAGTCAGTCTTGAGTTTCTCACATATGACTCTTCCAGTTGGGCATTTTGACTACAAACAATAACCAGTACAGACATCTATTAAATGAAAACAAATAGATTTATCACCGTATGAAATTTTGGAACATTATAGGGTTTTAATCTCTCTGACACATCTGAGCTGTTTCTTCTTGAACAGATGGTGACATTACAGTCACCACAAACACTGAAGAAAAATCGCAAGAAAATACAGTTTTACACACAAAATTTAGAGTCTGTGTGATGAAAAATATTGTTGGTGCAGTCTAACACTCCATTTTGAAACCTGTCCATATTTAAAACCTAAATCACAAGCTTTGCAGCCTAATAATCTATGCAACAATGAGTTATTAGAAGCATGTGAAAGTAAAAATCCCTAAATGTTATCACAAGAGATTTGTCTGCATCATTTCTCTTCTAACATTCAGTGATTTTTAAAGTCTTTTTATAAGTGGAGATTAAAAATGCACCTGTATGAGACTAGACCAGGTCTTCTTACTGTCCTGAAGTTTCTGACAAAAAGGCATCTGGAGCAAGAAAACCTCTCCAGAATCTCCTGTAGATCCAGGGAGATAAAATCCTTTAGAAGAAACTGATCACAACCCATGATGTGAAAAACATCCCCTGTGGATTCTAAATTTGGGAGTTTGCCTACATGGATGCTCAGGCTCCTGAACTGTCAGTGCCACCCACGGGGCTGTGCCCACACAAGAGGGTGGGTTGCGTTGGAGGTCAAGAGGCCACTGCCCCCAGCTCATCCCCTGTCACATGGATGGCAGATGTCACCATATAACTGGGTGGTTTGTGAGGAACCATCATATTCAGTAGTTTTCTTTTTGGACTGTTGGATAAGCTGGGGTTGGTTCACTTAATGCACTGACTTAGAAAATTAAAAGTTTTGGGAATATTTCTTAAAATGTTCTGTTCTCTCTGCAAATAGAAAGAAAACATGTCAGCCAGGATCAGGCAGAGAGCTGGAAGGTCTGGTGTACTTACAGTCCAAATTTAATCCCCTCAATGATTTTTGAAGCCTCTACTGACTGCTTTGGTCTTGTACATACACAAACCTACATCTGCATATGTTGTCCTATCCAGGGAAAAAAATACTCAGATTGGCAGCTACAGCTCTGCTGAGTTCTGAAGCTGAAAAGGTATTTATTTTGGGTTTCCTAACAGATATTCCATTTCGATTTAGCTGTGAGAGTTGATATTACTGTCCCCAGCCATGCCTTGACTGGGCAGGTGGACTTGGTTAGCTCTTCCAACCAGGATACAGTCAGTTATGGGCTCACAGCCAAGTATTTTACAGTTATTAGGTTTGAATGTTCTATGGGACAGGCCAAAGGAAGGGATTTAACATGGCCTACTATTGCACAAAATAGGAATCCTGCTCTGCATCCATCAAAGCTGAAACTCATGTGGATAAAATAACTGCAGTAACTTTCAGATCAAGAACAATTCAAAACAATAATGACCATCATAATGGGAAATGCATAATAGGAAAGTAATAAAGAATATAAGTAAATTAAATAAAATGCCTCTGGGTTAAAAAGCAGTAAGAGAAAAACTGAGGTAAACCATTGCAGCATCAGATTAAAATACACAGTTGATCAAGTGATGGCGGCCAGAAAAAGAAATGCTGTGTAAGAAAAAGCCCCATTTATTACTGTTGGACAGCTAAAGCAGTGCTTTCATCCCACAATAACAGCTTAAAACAATTGCTAGAGCAGCTCTCTGCTTCTGGAAGGATTATCTGACTCTCACACAATTCCTGTTACTCAGGTTCATTTCTGAGAGATGTGGTTCATAAACTTAAAGTGATTGGTAGTATTTTTGGGATTGCTTTAATGTAAAATTCACTGCTAACGTGATTACATTCTGATCGTCTGCTAAAGGAGAGTCTGAGTTCCCAAGCAAGGTATCATTAGGCTCAGGATGCTGAGCTTTCCTCCAAAAGGCCTAAATTTGGATGACTTAAAAAAAAATTAAAAAGGGTGAAAGCAAGTAGCTAGGTTCAAGCAGGAGTTTAAGGGTTAAAAGCTATACAGAAGTT
>JAOXXN010000175.1:15859075-15888086 GCA_026770055.1 Myrmophylax atrothorax | reverse complement strand
GTCTGAGTTCCCAAGCAAGAGTACAGTGTGCTCACAGTTCAAGGCTCCAAGGGAGGTTGTAGCAGCTATTGGACCTGGAGGGAATTAGAAGCATTTACCAGTTTTGGAAAGCTTCCAGGCTTTATCACTGAGGGCTGTTGGAAACACTTCTAAGAGCATCAGGAACTTATAACAATATTTTCCAAAGGTCTGTTGTAGTTCATGCTTCTTGGGCAATTTCCAAAGAACCTGGGCAATTTTACAGCTATTAGAAAGCAATGGAAAAGCCAGTGGCTGAAATTCATTTCCTTAAATTGCAGGATTAAAAATCTCATGAAGGAGTCAAAGGAGTGTGAAGTTGGCATGCAACAAAACAGAGTCCAGCTGTGAGCTGCTGTGGCTGCACCTCACACCAGCCTGGCTCTGCTGGAGTAAGGTGGGTAGCACCAGAATTACAGTGACTCTTGCCATGTTCACCTGCCTGCTCAGCTGTCCTTCTACTGTGGCATTTTCTGGGGTGTTTCACATTCCACTTGTAGCAAAGAATAGGAGAAAATCCTATTTAATAACACGTTTTAAGAACTTGTATGCAATATCTTGAAATCAATAGAGCTGCAGTGGCTCACCAGCCCTCAGGACACACCATGAAGCTATTATCACAAACTGTGGGATTTTATTTCAGTTCCACTTGGCCAGATAGCAATCATTCCTATTTAGGTTATAAAAATACACTATGTAACAGTGATCTCTAAGTCAGGGATGGTTTAGATGGACGGGGACAGGATAAAGCAGTATAAATAACACGGTAGCTCATCTGACAAATAAAACTACCCAGCAACCTCTGCTTAACACTGGATTTCAAAGGAGAGGAGGTTCAAGAGTAGAAGAAAAAAACTGAATATTTGGGTTCTGACATTCATATTACCAAATACCCTGGATGACTAGTGATGGAAACCAAGATGGAACACAGCACTATACTTAGAATCAGTTTTTCAAACACTCACACACTTTGAGACTGTAACCCTGAGTAAATTAAATCTCGATAATCTAGTGGTATAGTCTAACCTCTCTCTTACTATCTACACAATACCCATTCATGCTTAAACTGAAGAGAATTGATGCAAAGTGCTGCTCTAAATAATTATCCTCTTGGCTGCACTTGTAGGTAAGAGTTTTCCAAGGGTTAATCAGATGGGTAGTGCAAACAATTACCCACAAAGACAGAAATTTATGTAGATATAAAAATTAAGTGCCAGGAAACATACCCAAGCTAGAAACATACTTCATCCCTTCAGTCTGTGGTTCTGACATTTGCCTGTGTGAGCAAGACTGAGAATTTATGCTTTAACCCATCTGAAGCATCTCTACGTGGGATAAAAATCCTCCTTCAGATTAACATCTTAGATATTTCACTCATAGTGCCCCTTCCTCCTTGAAAAGGCAAGCTTAGAACTGATGGAAACACTGTCCTCTTCCTACATGTAGGAAAGCAGGCTCTGATCCCTTGTGAGCTGCAGGGACTGCATTGTATCATCTGTTGCTTACCCAGGAGAATGGGCTAAACAAGGGGACAAGGTCTTTGAAGCATGATTAATTTACAGACGCCTTCCCACTAGAATATAAACTGTTATCCAGAAAGATAAGCACGAATCTTGATTTATCTTTGATACAAGAATGACTGCAGCAGTAGGAACAGCAGTTCTTCAAGCTACTGTGTCTGGATCAGACTTCCCAAGTAGAAAGGTCATAACACTGCACCTCTTCAAACCATTCTGCAGTAATAGGGCACTTTTCTCTGTGGCCTGATGATTTTTGGCCATGTAAGTTCCTTAGTGCAGAGAGACTGGGAGGTGACATGTTTGCATCTCAGTTGCCTGGACTCTGTTCAAATTCAGCTCACAGATGTTCTCCCTTTCTGTATTCAGTCCCAACACCCACCCTGTCATAGCCTTGTCTTCCATTTTTCTTCACTGTCCCTGTGAGCTACACTTGACAACTTGCTTATTCAAGCTTTGAGTAATACAGAAAAGCAATAAATTCACTAGAAAGTGTATCTTTTTTTTTTTCTTTTCCTGTACAATGTCTGGCTCAAATATATGGTCGGTAGATCTGCAAAAAAATCTGCTTAACAATACCCCTCCCTGATTTTCAGTTCCAGACAGATTTTAGAATTGTTGCACCAAATCATCCAATTTCTACTCTGTCTTACCTGCCACATTTCCACTCCACAGGAAGCACTGAAGATGTTTGCTGCTGTAGATCTTCCCTTTACTTTTCAGAGGCATCTTTCTGCTAGATCTCTGATAGCTGTCACAATGCATTGCTTTCCTGCCTGACATTTGCATGGGTCTTCCATCAAATATTGCCTTCCACTGCAATCCACCTGTCCACATAAGTGAAAATCTCCTTTTTTCAGCTCTTTTCCTGTAAACATTACTCTTCCATCTTTCTGTATTCCTCCCACCTTCATCAGCTTTGATTTGGAGCTACACACACACAGACTGTATACACAACACAAGGATGCTATAGAAACAACTGAAGAAATGGAGGTGTCTCTCAAAGCATAATCACTCAGAGTTAGGCTGGGGAATGGAATGTCTAATTTATCATTGCAGGTTTATGCATCATTGTTAATGTCAGCAGTGGATGTGCCTCTTTGAGAAGATGGAAATGGCGAGTTTCTTGCATGCAGGATTGCCCCAGAAATGCCATCACATACATTTCACAAGTAATACAAGACTGCAGCAAACTGGTGAACATGCAAAAACACTCAGGAGTTTTCTTTTTATGGATAAGTGACACTTTAACACTCACAGCTTTGACAGGAGACAGTGCATCTGGCTCTATTCTTTACCAAATGAATGAATGCTCTTTGTAAGGGTGGATAATAATTACAGTGATAAGCTATCAGTATAAATTGATGAGCTGTAAGTGACATCCTTCATTCTCCTTTGGTTAGGAAACTTTGTCTTCTTGTTAATAAACATCCAGTAAAAAATGAGAACTTTAGAGACACTCATTCTAGTCTTCTTCCAGTTTTGACTGTACTTCAGCTAAATTGTTTGTGGTATCAGTTCTTATGTAAAGTTTCACAAGAATGGAAAATTTAAGAATTTGGATGTTTGTCCAAATCCAGAGAGTTTCCACTTGCCTGGATGAAATAAGAGTTCTATGTCTAAACTTTATAAGCCATTCTTAAAGACAGACAACCAGACTAAATAGAAACAGGAAAACATTCAGCCAAATATCAGAAAAAGTATTTCCCACTGATCACAGAAAGACAATAATTACAATTCTCACATGCAGAATAGATCTGATTTCATTTTTGAGTTTGATATTTAGTTCTACTAAAGCTGCTAGTGAGTCCCTGAACTTTCCTTCCGCCTTCATTTCCCATGGAATCCAATCAGTGCAATACCTTAGGAGTGTCACGTGAGTCAGGAAAGACCAGACAGAGGGATACCAGGCTCCTTCCATGGGTTCACTGAAGAGGAAACACCTGCTCTGCAGACAGAGGTGTGAAACAAGAGAGGCTTGATGACCTTTAGACACTTCCTGGCTGCCTTTCTCTCCTATTCAAGTGCTTGGGAAAAAGCCCATCAATGTCAGTGTAGAGTGGGTTGAGGGAGGCCTGGTAAGTTTATCAAAATTTATTGAGGTTTCCTAAAAACAAAGCACTCATACCAAGAAGGCCAGGACTCAGGCAAGAGTTTAGAGAGAAGAGTCACATAAATGTCCCTTCTTCTACTCCTTCCCAGATACCAGTTTTTGCAATGGTCAGAGACAATGTGTTGGTTTAGTTGGTCCTTGTTTGACTTACAACTCATTCTTGTGGTTAGAGGCAGGGGAAACACCCTGAGCAAAGTGGTAAATGTATGAAGAAAAGCAGGAAAAAGTCCTGGTTCTCCTTTCTTTCTCTGAAGAGGGTATAGGGAGGGAAGTTAAAGTGAGTGCATGTCCATGTGTGTCTGCAGTTGATGAGAGCACCACACACACCTGCCTTACCCACCACAGCACAGAGGGGACTGAGGCAGCTGCTCCTGAAAGAAGTGAATTTTGGAAGCTGAAAACTGTTTCCCTGAACAAATGGCAAACTGTCTCAGTGAAAGACATCTGTGGCTTGCTCCTGGTGAAATTTCACTGTGCTCACAGAGAAAAATTGTCTTTGCTTGCAATAGAAGCAGCATTTTCCTGTACAATAAATTCATGGGTTCTTTGCAAATAGCCCAAGCTTTGCAGGCAGATACAAATAAAAGGAAAAGTGGGTCAATTTGCTTAGTTCAAATCCAGTAAGAAAGGGAGTGATGTTTGAAACCAGCAAGAAAGAAACTGAGGACTAGATAAACAGAAGGAGAATTTTTTAAAACAGCTTAAGAAACCCAGTCTGAAAAGTAGCCACAGAGCACAGCAAACTAAATATGAGCTATAAATACATAACATAAAAATACATAACATAAATATAAATACAAGCATATTTGATTTTGAAATTTTCAGATACAAACCCTGAACTTCCTCTCCTCGGTCTATTGCAGTTTGTTTCTTTGGTGTAATAAAATTATTTTGGTTTGTCCATTAAAACAAACTGCAATTTCCTTCCTCAAAAAAGCCCAACATTTCAGTGCAGTGACATTAGCTCTCTGAAGATACACGGCTTATTTCAGCTGAGAAGTGTTCTGATCTACAGGAACTAATTAGAGCATTTTCTTGAGCTCATCCCTTTCTTCTCATTACTGGTGACCAAAGACAACTGCTGAGACATAATTATTACAGAACTGTCTGCTAGTGTATGCATTATCTGAGAAATCTGCCCTAGTTGAAGATGTCCTTCCTCACTGCAAGGGGTTGGACTAGATGGCCTTTAAAGGTCCCCTCCAACCCCAACTATTCTATGAGTCTTTGATTTCTCAGTGTGCTCTGCACGGTGTTGCAAGAGATGGGTATTTCAGCCAGTAGTTTGAGGTATGTGATATCTTGAGGAAGGCTGAGCACCTTCATACAAAGAGTTCTTGAGCTCAATACATCAGTGTTATTTACAAATTAGTTTACTTGTTTAGGGCCATTCCTCACCACCACACTCCAGGTGTCTTATATTTGACCTCAGAGTGACAGTTTGCTTCATCTGCACCTTCTTAATTTCTGTGCAAACCCAGCAATAATTACCTAAGAAGCGAGGAAAAGGCAGGCATAAGTTGTTCATCCATTTTAAATGTGGATCCATATCAATGGTATAGCATTTTCCACATTTCTGCATGTTATGCCTTTTTTTTTTTTATTGTCTGGCTGCATGAACTTCTAAAAACCTGAACCAAGTTGTCATAGCATCATACTTTCACTGGACTGACTGTCCCATGGAGTCAGCTGATATGTCAGCACTTTATAAAGACAGAATAAGATTAATGAGAGGGAAGAGCAGAGAGTTACTCACAATACTGGCACCATCGTGCCCCCAGGAAGTGCAAAGGTTGCTCTCTCTGTTCAAACAGACTTGCCTGACTATCTGTTTCAGACAAAGAGTGGGTTGCTTTGCTGAAGAGTGTTAATAAGACATGCCAGATCTTAGCAGAGCCAGCCAATATGACAAATCCTGTAGTGTGAAAAAAATGGTCAGGAGAGAACAGAGCTTCAAAGAGCAATCCCAGCACCAGAACAGACTTGAGTAATTATAAGATCTACTGTGCTGCCCAAGCACACTCAACAAAGAGTATCTTAACTTTCCCAGTCCTTCAAATCTTTTTTTTCCTACTTCTTGAGTGCAGTGGGGTTTTCAAAAGTGAAAAACAAAGCATAGGTTTTCAAAAGTGACAGATTTAAATCCAAACCAAAATAACAACAAGAAGAAAACAGGAAAACATCACACCAGGTTTATGAGGGAGAAAATCAGATGGCATTTTTACATGCAAATGATGAATATCTGAGGGAAAGAATTCAATATGATAAATGTGATGTTTCCTCTCTGCTGTTAAACGAGCTCCTGTGATGCATTTGTCTATCCCAGCCTTACATTTCCATAGGAAATTGCAGAAGCTTTCCCATGCAAATTTGAAGCAGCTGTAAAGGGGATAAGGAGCACAAGGTCATGGTGGGTTAACCCATCAATCCAAAATAACTGATGGATTTTTTTCCTATCAAGGAAGGAAACTGAAGAGCAGAAAAAGTCTTCTAGCTTTCTCCGTGGGGTTTGTCTGTTTGTTTGTTTGTTTTTCCCATTTTTAATATTTAATTACTACTACCAGTATGTTTTTTACTTTTTTAGGAAGAACAGAGTCTATCACAGTCATGGACTGAGTTCATGGCTCAGTAGTAGTTGCTCACAGTGCCAACAGCCAAGGCTGCATTGAAACATTTTACTTGCTCTCACTGTGTCTTTCAGGCCTGAAAAAAATGTATATAATTCAAGAAACCCCTTCAAAAGAGTTTAGTTTCTATCGTCAGTAGCTATGCCAGCAGGCAAAACACTTTTCAGCAGTATAAGGAGTGTACACTGTCCCTTCACCAGGGCTTTCTGCTTTTTGCTATTGCACAGGGATCTTCATAATTTCACCTTGTGTCCTACTTCAAATTATCTTCTTCAAAATATTGAATAAAGAGGCAAGACCAAATAATTGTATCACTTTCACAGGCAACTTTCTGGTTTTTCATACTTGGAAGCCAATACCCCAACTCACCATCTCTCAGTCCCTAAACATGCAGAATTTTCACTACAGCCAGAGAAGTTTCTGCCAGGAAAGACCATAACAGCAAACCAAACACACTGAACCTCATTTTCATAGGTAAAGACAAAGTGAAAATGAAATGAGTTAACCATAAATGTTGTTCTTGAAAGGACACTCAGAGTTTAAGATGGTGCTACAAAGGGTTAGATTTTGGATGGAGAAATGTTGTGTGTCTCTGCTGAAGACAAGGAAAACTTTTCCCATCACTGTAGAGGGCTCCTTGATTAGGGAATAAAAAAAAAGGAAGAAACAAATAATGACAGCCAATTTCCAGTGTTTTTAGGCTATTCATATCAAACAGTGTGATGAATGTAGCAATATCACTTTTGGCTATAGCACAAAAAATATTATTCTCTATAGACACTGCAGCATAAAACAAAAATGCTTTTATTACCAGTAGCAATGATGTGACATGCCTGATAAATGCCACTTTAAGACTCCTTTGGGTCCCAGCATCCCTTCACACTTATTATCAAGTTACTAATAGATTCTGTAGGTTTGACTGGCCATCATTTAGGAGTGTCATTTGCTCTAAAATGACAGAAAAGTAAAATGTTCTAAAAAGCTCAATTTTTCCTCTTTTCCCTGACTGAGTGACTAATGAGTAAGAATAATAACTTCTATTCATGTTGTCTAGGTGATAAAATGGCCATTGTAGAATGATGAATATCAAGTAAAGATGTTTTCATTTAACACAGGCAGGGGGAAAAAAACATGAACCTTAAAGTCTTACAAACATGAAAGAGAGCAGGCAGCTATTTAAGAATTCTCATCTCCTCTATGACAACTGAGTCTGTTTCCCTTTGTTATTAGTTTTTCTCTGGATGCAGAGAAGCACTGAAAACAACAGGGTCAGACATGTTACATACAGCTTAAATTCTTCCTTGCAGGATGATGCTGTCCAAAGGCCCCCACTGAGAGTAACACTCCTTTATTCTGGGTAATGTATAGGCATACCATAAAGGTTAATTCCTGCAGCAGAGTGTAGAAGTTACATAAACCAGACAGGCAGAAGATCAGAGCAGAGAGAGATGAAAAAAAAAAAAAAAAAAAAAGAGAAAATAGTTGTGTAGCAGATTCCTGGCAGATCTCACACTGTATTATATTTAGATTAGAGATGATACTTCAGTTGCAAACACCTTGGAAAGGCCTTTGCAAGTCAACCATAATACCCAGCAGAAGATAATTTTCACCCACAGATGGTTTCTACACTATACTACAGTACCAACAGAAAAAAGAATATAAACCACTTCTTTCTGCAAATTTAATTAATGGGAGCCGAGTCCCTAATTCTCTAAAGCCACTTAAACCCCAGCATAAATTTTTGTCTGTATTAGAGAATTTGGTCTCCCCATGACAAAGATGGCAGTAAGTGATTTTCTATTAACGAATTCAATGTAAATGCTCATCTGACCCTTTGCTCATCATGCTCAGTCCTTGTAGTTCAGTCTGGTCAGCAATGGGGGCCACTGGGGTTGATCTCTTCTGGAAAGAACGAAACATTACATAGTAAAGTTTTCTTTCAAGGGAATAGATTTTGTCTTGCTCCTCATCTGGGGAGGGGGAGGGGAACTAACAACAAAAAAACCCAAAACAAACCAACAAACTCACAAATCCCACTTCTTTTCAACCCAATTGTGTGCTGGTAAAGCACTCCTTCAAAATTTACCTTTCCTTAAGGCAGTTCAGCCTGTTCAGTCCAGTGAGTTTACTTGTGGATCAAAGGCACAAAGCAATATTGTGTCTGTATAAACATGGTAGCAAGTAATCATATTCCAATGTTATTTAAAGTAAAGGGTTACTTCAGATTTGACATGGCAGCAGTTCCAAGAACTTCAGCGGAAATACTACTGATTTCCACAAATTACATCCTGATTCAGTTTCATTGGCTTCAGCATTGATCTTCACCTGAGTGAGTCCACCACCTTTAGCTTTTCAGTCCTTCAGAGTGATTGAAATGTCACTGGAGAGTCCAGTCCTGCCAAAAAGGGATTGAGCTAACTCAGAGCAAGTGTCTTTGGTTGTTCTCCTTGAGATGAAGAAATTCCATCATAAAAAGGGCCTGAAGGACAAAGAGCTTTGAGGTGTAGGGGATGAACGTCCAGCACCCCAACTGATTCACCAGGCAGAGCAAAGGAGAGACTGTGGGAGATTAAAACATCCACTGTCATTACCTCAGGAAAGGAGTCAGCTCTGCAGCTCCCTCAGGAACAGGGCCACAGTCTCTGGTGCTCTCTGAGGGGATCAGAGTGCCATTGCCACTGTGCTCCTGATTCATGAGACAGACTTTGAAACGCCAGCTCTGGTCACTCAGTGCTCAGTTTGGATCATAACAAGTTCCTTGGCAAAGATGAGAAAAACCCCCCAAGTGTATGATCAGAAAGATCACAAAATGCTGCTCTGGCTGTATTGCAGGCTGTGTAATGTAAACTCCATCAAATAAACACTCCCAGATATTTTCCTACTCTCCGATTACTGCACTAGAAATGCTCAATAATGTTCAACAAATGTACGAAAACAGCATATGCCAATCCAGCATTTCCTTCAAACTGTTCTATTTTCAGCTCCTGTTTTGTTCAATTAACGCTGCTGTAACTGACTCACTGTCATTACATCTGATTCTCTCGAGAAGAACAGAAGGAGTTTTTGTTAGCCCTGAAAATCCATAATTCACAGAACATCCTGAGTTGGAAGGGATCCACGAGGATCATCAAAGTCCATGTCCTGGCCCTGCACTGGACAGCCCCAAGAATCCCACCATGTGCCTGAGAGTGTTGTCCAAAAACTTGAGCTCTATCAGGGTTGGTGCTGTGACCACTTCCCTGAGGAGCCTGTTCAGTGCCCAACAACCCTCTGGGTAAGAAAACATTTTCTAATATCCCACTTAAACCTTCCCTGGCACAACTTCAGGCCATTCCCTTGGCTCCTGTCACCGGTCACCAGAGAGCACAGGTCAGTGCTGCTCCTTGTGGGGATGTTGAAGACCCCAATGAGGTCTCCTCTCAGTCTCCTCTTCTCCAGGCTGAACAGACCAAGTGACCTCAGCTGCTCCTCATATGGCCCCTCCAGACCCTTCACCATCTTCATGTCTCTTCTGTGGAGGTTCTCTATTAGTTTAATGTCTTTTTCATTCTGTGTGCCCAAACTTGCCCCCAGCACTTGAGGTGAGGCCGTAGCAATGCAGAGTAGAGAGGGATTGTGTGTTAGAAATCATTTGTAAAATTATTTTTTTAGTCCTAAAGACAAATTCATTTTACCCAAGCCTAGAAGACTCTCTTGCTATTAAATCATCATCACTGAAAACATCATTGAAAGGTCATTTTGTCAGTGTTCTCATTCTATATTGCCAGACCCAAATTTCCCTGTGTGTGCCCGGATCTCTCTGCCTGAGGCACTTTCTTTCTTCGTTGCTCAGGTGAAGGCAGCTGCTGTGTGGATATACTTTACAATGTGTTTTGAAATTATGCTCTAAATAAAAATTGGGTTCTGTAGGCTGCAATAGGCAAGTATAAATAAGGAATGTGTCTGTGGTTTAAATACAGTGAGTAAAGCACACGTCTCTAACAGAGAGTAAGAAACACTTCTGGATAGAGGCAGGAAGGTAAGATGTTTTAAATAAAATCTAAAATCTAGTACTAATGAGCATTTCTATGATGGATTTGTATTAAAATTCCCTTGTAAAGATTTTTAAAACAGGTGTATTAAAATGTTCATTTGAAATTGTTATGAATTTTTGTCTGAGGAGGAAATTGTCTAAAAGGTTCCATTTTCTAACACAGAACTGTATTCACTTTATGAAATATTTTGCATTATATTTTAATTAAAGTTATAATTACAGAACTAAATATAATTAGCTTCTTTCTTCAAAAGAAATTGGAAGTGAACTTACTTTATTAAATTTTCAATTTGTTTCCTGCAGTGTTACATAGTTTATTCTAATTAATTGAATGAGATCTCATAAATATTTTATCAACACAGGGATATGATTAACAGCTCGAGTTTGGTGTGGTTTTCCTTTTTCTTTCCAGCTTTCTTCTCCTCTGCATTACCACTCCCCCATGTTCATGTTCTCTCTCCTGCCCTGGTGACAACCTCAGTGTGGGAGCCCTGCCAGAACCCCCCTCTGCCACTGCAAAATGCTGCATTTTTGCAGTCTTGGCCACAAGAAGCCATTTTTAACTTCTCTTTGGGCATGTTTGTTATCTAAGGAAGCTCTCATATAACACAGACTGTGGAAGTGACACTCATTTCTTGTGTGATTTATGACTTCCACACTGAATGGCTTCCTGCAGAATCTTCTCTGCTTTTTTGGGGGGATGTGCAGCATATTTGTTTATTCTCTGAGTAGATAAAGCAGAAAGGAGTACAAAGGACTGTGACCTCCCATCAGCACCCCCTGCTCCAGAGATTACAAAGTGGAGCAGAAGGTGCATTGCCCACAGCTCCCCAGCCCCTGTTGTGGTGCAAAGGGCTCCATTTTCAGTGAGATTAAACCTTGGGGGTGCTGAACGGAGCCATCGTGGTCGGAGCCTCTGGTTTCACCTGCTCAGCCTCCTGTTTGCCATGTGGACACTCAGCCCAGCAGAAACATCAGCCCAGTGCCCTCAGGCCCCTCTTACAAGATCAGAGCCAGTGCCAGGGGGAAACCACAGCAGGGGCTTCACAGGCTCACAGGAAAGAGGCGATCCCTGCTTCAAAGCATGTCAAAGCAAATAAAAAGGGAAGGAGGACACGGAGGTGAAGTGACCTGCCTGTAGTTACACCCTGCAGCAGGGCAAACGGGAGAATTCCCTCTCCTTATCCCCTGCCCAAGGTTTCCTCCCTCCCACCACTGCTGGAATGCGATGATGACAGTTTATGTTGGAAACGCTGCTCCGCAGCGCCCAAGTAGATCCACTTATCAGTATGGAGAGCTAAGCAAATAAACAGCATGTTGGTCATGTCAGACAGAAAAAAATGTAAGTACAACTGTATATAAACTGAACAGTCAGGACTGAGAAGATAATCATCATGGCTCTTTATCAGATGAAATCTCTGTCAGCCCCTAGTTTAAAAGGGAAGGGACTGGTGTCAGAGAGTAGCACTGTGTTCTTTTAATATACTCCTGATTAATTTAATTAAGCTTTAATAATCACAAAGGAAAGTTTCATGACCTTTACTGTCCAGCAATATCAAAGGCATGGGGCAAATGGAACAAAAAGGAAATCCATATGATTTAATCTATCCATTTAGCTCAGGCAGGCATTGTGTCACTTGCCCATGTTGTATTGTTGACAGCAACAGGCTGAGTATCTTTTAATATCTAAAGAACAAATTGTTTTCTCACAAGCATAATTTGAAGTCCCAGTGACTCGAGCTGCAAGTGTACACATCTCCTCCTGGTAAAAAATTTCCCCTAATTGTTTTGCTGGTCTATGCATTCCTTTTACTACTGATTCTTTAATTCAAGGCAGATTTGGAAGCGGAAAAGTGAATCAGATTTGTTTCTCATTCTATATGTGGTACAAAGCTGGGTAGTTTCCATCTGCAGGCATAGCTGGGCTGCTTTGGAATTGTGAAACAAATGAGTGGAAGTCATGTTGACAGGAATCTTACACTGACGATTCAGTGGTCCTGTGGTACTGTTAACATTGTTTTCCAAAATCTAACACTATTTTCCAATCAATCCAAGTTTTGATTGTTAGAAGTTAACTCTGATGTTTGCAGGCACATTTTAGAAAGGCTGGAGCTGAGATTTTTGATGCCAGACCTGGATTTGACCTGAGAGTTTCTCTATATTTATGTCTTGTAATGACTCCAAAGCAGCTTTATTGTGCTTGGGTCTTCATTTTCTCTTAATTTACTTTCTTGTCTGAAATCAGGTAGACTGTTGCTTGCACAGCTGCAAAGGCAGTGACAACAGCAAATGCAATTTTTATGTGGAGAAGGTCCACATTTCTCAGCTCCAAATACACCAAGAAAGATGAAAAGGCCAGAAAACTTGTTCTGCTGTTAAAATGACAAGATTATGGATATTTTCTAAAATTATTACAAGAAAGGCTTGAGATTCACATGCAATATTTAAAGCACATCCAACATACTTTATGCTGCTCATTATTAATGTCAAATAAAGTATATTCTCCAAGTATTTATTTACAACTCTCCAGTGTTAAAGCCCCAAGTGGGGATTCCTTCCCTGAGGTGTATATGTCTTTGTGGCAAACATCCTGCTCCTTCTCAGGATAATGCAACTTCCCACTTTCCTAACTCACACTTTCTGACCTTTTGTTGGCTGGGTTCTCTCCAGGCCAGAATTACATTTTATATGGTTATTTGAGAGGGAACTTTGTGTACTATCAGCAAAGTCAGCTGGGCCAGCTCTCAAACCCCTAAATTTCCCTTCCCACCATGATTCACCAAAGGACGGCATCACAGTGCTATGGCTTTATCCAGCCAAGGGTGTTTTATCACCTTCTCTTGTTTTAGTTTGCTTTCACAGCCACGAGCTCATCTTTTACCCTGGAGCACAGCTTCACAGACTTTTCCTGTTCTCATATCCTTTACTGCCTGCTGCAGATTTTTTCTCCACATATGGGGACAACAGCCTTCACACTTCTCTTTCCATTCCACGTCCTTGCCATAAGGGGTGGTTTGAACAGTTTGCACATGTACACACAATGGAAAGGGAATCTGTGCTGACAGGGAGATGAATGCTTTAAGCATTTTGTTGAAACAAATTTTAGAGCAGGTTCTATTTCCTTTTTTTAAGGTTTGGACATGATTTGAAGCCCATAGTATTAACTTACTTGTAAATTTAACTCACAACCACTGGCAACATTGCAATCATTCTGTTCTTGCATTTCACCCGCTCACAAGGGAAAAACCAACTGAGACCACTGTGCCTGGCATGGGCCAGCTCAGACCCCTCCATGGCAGAGGCTCCCAGCTTTGTGGCCCATGGGATCCCTTCACACACTCACAGCAGAGGGTCACAGAAGCTCATGGACATGCAAAGCCATACTAAAAACAGAAATCCTGGGGCACAGGTTCAGGGAGCTGACACAGGGCACACCACATCGACTGTGCTGAGTCCTAAAGAGATGTTGAATTATGAGATGGAGAATAACTCATGTCACACTTCTTTCTACCCATTTGTCCAGAATAGTTTCTATTTCATATCTCCTTTTAATTCACAGCAAATTTATTGATGATAGAAATACTATGAGCTGGGCTATGCCAAGTTGGAATATTCTAATAGCAAAGAGCCCTTGCAACAACTGCAAGGACTTTGAAGCAAGGTGTATTAAAACCAGCTCTGAATGTTTTCAGGTTGTGACTACTTTTGTAAGAGAGGACAAGTGAACAGCTTTTTGATGCTGGAACTTAGATCAGTGTAATTTCTAACTCGAGCTGTAACTAAACCACAATTTTTCAGCCTTTGTGGTTTTGTCACTGCATTCACGTGGCATATGTACCACAATATCTTGATCAGCAGGTAGCATCTGTGTTGAGTTTTGATCTATTTAATTTGGTAAAAGCGGAGCTCATGCAAAGACAACTAATTGGGGAGCTCAATACACAACCTACCACCCACCACGTGTCATTACTGGAAATAACTCCACAAAGAAACCACATTTGGTGCTAAAAAGCTAGAACAGCTTTAAGTCCTGATAGCATTCTCTGTTTCATTATGTCTTAGTGACTTGGGATGGTTTTCATGACACACACATGCCACACACCCTCCTGCAGCAGAAATTGTTCCCAAAGGCATTCTGAGTAAGGGACGTTTGAAATCCTGTAGCTGCCATAGCACAGGCTTTCCACTGGTTACAAGAGTGGGAAGCTTGGCAGCAAGATGTGGTCAGAGCATGGATACTCTCCCCCTGTATCATTCTGTGCTCTGACACCAGGATGATTATTGGACTGAAAATTTAGGAAATACCTGCCCTGTGGCCTGATAATACACAGGACACAAACAATGTTTTAGTGGCACAGCAATTCCTGTGTTAGGACTTCATTTTGTGGGGCAAAAGAGAGACCTGACACTGGGACAGGGGGAGACAAATAAAGATATAAAGGACCTGGTGGCTACAGTGTCCCCTCTGTTCAGCCTCTTGGAGAATGACAAAAGAAGAGCCTTATGACTGTCAGGAAAACTCACGGCCCCTTCAGCTTCCCTTGAAACTGTTGGGAAAGTTCTGGCCACCTGTCCACTCTCTTTAGCCTTGGACTCTTCTCTCAGACATCTGCAGGGCACTGCATGGCTAGGCAGGTTTCACTACCAAGAAATATCAGCTCTTTACAGCACTCCTGAGAGAAACAAAGGAAAAAAAAAACCATATCTGGCTTTTCCAAAAAGCCTCCGTGCATCCATAGCCCCTCCATTGTGACACCCCTCATACTCATTGAGGGCAGAGCAGGTCAGGGGTCAGACTACAGGGGCCTTTATCCTCCCACAGTCAGTGTGCCAATACACCTGTGGCTTTAAACAAGCTGCCAGCACCAGCCACTGCCCTGTGCTTCCATCCTGCCCTCCCAACCCGGCACCCCTGAAGTCCTTCCTTTGAAGCTGTAATTCAGGTCAGCTCCCACTTCAGTCTCTTTTTCCCACATCAATCCAACTCAACAGTTCTGTCTCCACACAGAACTAAAGAAACTCGCAGTGTGGTATTTCCCCTTGTGTTTTTAAATGGGATCAGTGTGGCAGTTTCAGAGCGACGCTTTCTTTTACTGTCACCCAGAGAAAGCCACGGCTCTTCTCCCCCTTCTGATTTACATAAAACAATATGGGATAAGTGCAAACAGTAAAGTTTTTACTTCAGAGGCACTGTCACTAAACTGTCTTTAGAAGTTTCCAGAAGAATAAGATGTCATCTATTTTTCACATTACAGAGGTACGAGCCATGCTTGAAGCCAATGCAAAAGAATATCCTTTTCTCTCCAGAGATTTGTTTCACCGAGGTCCTGCCCCCATGGCCTTCCACACCATGAATCATCACGGACCCACTGCTGAAGATCTGGACCAGAAAATAACCAGAATCACTCCAGAAAGGACATTCAATCTTAAGTGAAATATGTCCTTGACTCTTTACTGCCCACTCAAATTCTCATAAATCCATGCTTAAGCACTTCTCAGGTGTCATATTGATTTTAATAAAGAACTTCCTGAAAATTAAAAAAATCTGCATCTTTTTTCGCTGTTTCCAGGGAGAACCTTGAATGACCTGCTATCAATAGAGGTTAGTTAAGCAAAATTTTCCATTCTTCACATTACTCACACATTTGATCCAATTAGTTTGTCTCTCAGAAGTTTCCATAACTCTTAACATATTTTGTTCATTTAATGCAATTAGAATTCAACATCGGTCTCAGAAATCAAGACAATAAAATCACATCTTACTGTAACTTTAAAGCTATCACAAAAGCTCAAACTCTTTCCCCAAATCTTTCTTTCTCTCCAATCAACTGTGATATATTTACTGCTTATTTCCCAACATTAAATGCTTCAGTTCAAAAGTGCACTAAGCAAGTAAGTAACGTGCAAGGCTTTTTAGCTTAACTCAAAGGAAATCCTAAGAACCTGTGACAAGCTATTTTTCAGTAAGAAGAAAAACAGACAATTGTGGATAATTTAAATCAAACTACTTTGTAGATTTTTGAACACCACAATTCTAATTTTGTAGCCATAATTTTCACTTTACAATGTACTTTCTAGGAGCCAAAATGAAAATTTTAAGAGTTTTGAATACATGTGGGTGTGAAAATGCTATCAGGGGAAGCATAACTGTTTTTAGTGATTTCTAGACAATGTACTCACTTATCCAAGAGTTGGATTTTTGCATCAACTTGCTTTCACCAAGCAGCTGAAAGCATGAAACAAAAAAGAAATGGGATAGTGTAGTTCTGTGATCAAGTAAATGATGTGGAAATATGCAATTTCATAAATGAAGCCAATTATTTTGCAATTAGTTGGAGTTAGACAGAGAGGCAAGCAGGCATTCATCACAGTGACCATTGTGAAAATCCAGTGTGACCAGTGCCCTTGAACTCTGGGTGGGGAAAGTGCAGTACCTTCTAATGCCTTTTCTTTTGGATGTGTTCAGAAACTATATGATGTAACATTTTTTTATTGGCAAATGTCAGTTATGCAATACGAAAGAGTTCACAAGACAGGGTTAGTTTCAATATATTTCCCTCCACACATTTCTGACTCACACAAAATACCGAAATTAGCAAACATCCTGTTTGCCAAGAAGTTTCCTTTCCTGGTCTAATATACTGTCAGTATTTTCAAAATTACTGAAGCAAGGATCTCAAATGATATAGCTGAGATAATCAGTCACTTTGGATTTTTCCATTTCCAATTTTATCCTATTTCAAAAGAATTACTTCTAAAATTTTACAAACTGCTGCAGACTGGGAACCCCATTTCCCACCCAGGTGCAGTATCAGGTACTCCTTCCAGCCAGGTGTTCCCACAGAGAGATGTGTCTGTTGCTGCCACTCACTCTCATTTGGAACTGATTGTGAATTGCTTGATCTTTTTTTCTTCCGCATTGGAAAATGTTGGTTATTTAGCACTGTAAGTTCAGGTTCTTCTGGGCACATTTTACCCATGTAGGTACAGCCCAGGGCTCAGGCTCTGGGGAACAGAGTTAAAGGAGAAATGTTATATTCTGCCCAGGGTTTGATGGATGTGACTATAATGGACTCAGACAAAACTTTGATAAGAAAAAAGATAGGATAAAAATCAAGGGATTGTACAAACTCTAGGTAAAGTTTATAACCTCTTTAATGTCCCTGATAAACCTGTGCCTGTGCTGTACTTGCAGTGTGAGCTCCAACCTCCCAGAAACAGCCTGGTATATATTGTGCACCCGTGAGCCAGAGACACTTCACACCAGCACAGAGTGAATGAGCACAGAGTGAATATACTGTGGGAGCATTATTTCTGCTGGGAGGAATAGGGTTGGAAGAAAAGATACCACATATCTGTGAACACCCTGAAAGGACCTCTCTCATTGCTAATGTTCTATAATCACTTAAGCTGCTCCCTGTGAAGAGGGGATAACTTCTAGGAAAGCCCAGGAGACTGTGGTGACCATTAGCAACTCTGTAAGAGGGGAAAAAGTTCAGCTAAGCAGCTTTTCACCCAGACTAAACAACAGATATTGTTAGAGATCTGGAATTCCAGCTCAGATTCCTGAGGACAAAGTCATAAAACCATCTGTTATCCTTCTACAACCTTTCCTAAGACTTTACGATCAAAAGAAACAGAAATGGACTTTCCCCTTCTAGGAGCAAAACTGGAAAGAGTTGAGCCTTGCAGAGCATATTATCTTATTAGTTTGTTCCTTATATTCAGGCTGGAGTCCTCTTTGGTGAGGACTGAGAGTAGTATTGCTCTAGATATGCTCACCAGAACAGATGATAATTTGGGGCTGGGGGATGGAACAGGGAGTTGGAGGCTCCTGATAACAGATGGAAGAGCAACCCCAAGCCTGCTCTAAGCCATGCCCAGGAAATGGTACTCCAGCTCTCAGCTCCATCCTGACTTTAGGGGAGGCCAAACATGGCAGTAAGGAAGCACATGGCTTGGGAGTTTGCAGAGGGGAAATTGGAAGGGAGAGCCTGCTGAGTCCACACAGAGCACACTGGCAGTGGTATTCAAATATTAATAACAGCTGCTGGAAATTTGGAGGGCCAGCCACGTTGAAAAGTGCCCTGTGCATCTGCCCTTTGCAACCATGTGCCCAGCACATATTCTGTCTCTGCCAGGAGCAGTATTCCTTCTGTGCAAGGCATTACAGCTGGCACAGGCCCTGCCTGGATCGCCGCCGGTGCCTGGTACGGGTGCTGCAGGGAGCAGTTGTTCTGCAGTGCCCAACCTCACTGAAACCCCTCCAGCACTGCCAGAGCACGGCCTGGGGGAGAGGGGAGGTGGGTTGTTATTGCCTCTCCTCTGGACAGAGTAACATGATGAACTGAGGCGTTCTTGCCATTTTGATAGCACTCCTGGGCACAGATGGAAGTCTCCTGCAGCTGGTACAAGGGTAAAGTTGTCTAAATAAGGGCCACCAGCTCTTTGGATGGGTTAGCTCACTTTGGGGGGCTGTCAAACTGGCTGTCTCAGGGAGCAGAAATGTGGCAGTCACAAAAGCACACATTCACCTCAGTGGGTCTGGCACAAGGCTTCTTAAATTAACCATTTTAGGGACTGCAACAGTCTCACCACAGGTGGTTTAAAGCTACCTTAGATATGTTGTAAGCTCTGCATTCATGGCAATGTAGACAAACTTGGAGCTTGCTCACTGATTACTGCCAGATGGATGGAGAGAAGTGTAACACAGCAACAGAAACATGCTCTCAGCCTCTGTGTTGTCTCTCTACCATCCACCCTCACTGCATTTACCTATTTTGTTGCAGTCATGTTAACAGCTCGGAAGGAAATCTCAGTTTCAGCTCCACCCTACAGTCACAGAGGAGGAGAATTCCATTGTACCATAACTCTATAAGTAAAGGCTAAGAGAGAGACAAAAAGAGGACAGGGAACTGTTGGAAACTGGCCACTGGGTTGAAGGACAGGAAGTGCCAAAGAGCCTGGAATTAATGTAGATGTCCTGAACCTTAGCTATAAAATCATTCTCCCTCTCAGCTCTTCGCCTCTGAGCACTGCACGCTGGGTTTATGACCCTGCATGTTAGACTACAGCAGCAGACTCAGAACTGAAAGCTCCTGGATAATCTTTCATTTGTATTTGTTTTCTTGATGCATAATTCCAAGTGCATCCATAGGCATTCGTATGTACCCCATTTCTCTTGAATGACTGGGTTTCTTTCAAAAAGAAAACAGTACAGCAAGGAGCTTTTCCACTTAAAATATTCTGCTCCAAATAATCAAGGCTGTCATTTCAAAGCTATTTGTAGTGCTAACAATATTTTTCTCCACAAAGATTTCAGAACATATGAGAAGAAATATACTTTAAAAAAACCCAGACATGCAAACCAGAAGATTCAGATTAAATTCTCATGGCTGTAGGGCTTTCGCTTGCTATTCATGAGAGCTACAGAATTCACTTCTACTTGACATCAGAAATGCAGATTCAGTGAATTCATTTAAGACAAAATTGAAGTCTTATCTTCAATTCTTCTTCTTATCTTTTTAGGCTGGCTTTTTCAGCCTTAAACACAGCTCAGTTTTAAAGCTGCTAGATAGTATTTTATGTGAACCTATCTGAGATCCTTTGTATTTTCTGCACTATATACTTTTAGTTTTATTGTATGTAGTTCATGTGCATTATAACATAGCAAGAATACTTGAAAGATGACAAACCGAGAAATGGGATAATGCAGAAAGATAAATACAACAGAAATGGAAGGAGTTCTCCAAACCATATTCTTAAATATGAGAAATACTTAGTGAATGGACATACCATGAGGATTTTTAAATTGTCTATTTCTTTAGCTGCTGTGCATAGCTGTATGTGTATGGGGACTATTTATGAATTGTTCTATTCCACCCTAACCCCATTTCCACCTGTCCACACCACAGAACTTCCTAATGTGCTTATTTCCTCTTCTTTAAGTGTGAAATCTCCATCTGTTCTCTCTTCTTACTCAGTCCATATCTGAGACTTATGGACTACTGCACAAGACCCTGTCAACTGGGGAGAACAAACAGAAACAATCTCCTCTGCTCCAGGAGGACAGAAACGCAAACGTCTTTCCTCAGGTCCCAAAAGGCTGCAGTATATCGTCATCATACTGAACCATCAACTTACTGCCAACAGAGGCAAATTTCAACCTAGCAGTCTTTTCTGAACTTTCAGTAACTTTTTCATAAACCCAAAGACAACCAGTTCCCTTCTGGTTTTTTTAAAAGGGGAATTTTGTTGATTCTCAAATTGCTTTTTTATATATTATAATCAAGTATTGCTTCCCTAATACTTAGCACCACACAAACACATGACCATGACAAGATCTATCATGTCATCTCTTGGGAAAAGTCTGTGAGTGAATAAAAGTAAAAAGAGAAATCTGTTTATAATTTGACCAGGTGATCCCATACTTTAAATATCAAAGATGCTTTCAGTGAAATCTGTTGAAAGAACTCAGATGCTCTTGCTTACTCTAAGTGTCAAGGCCTTCTGTCATTTCATCTTACAGTCATCCCTCACTCACTCAGGAGATACAGTTGAGTATTTCTGTACTGCTGAATGACAAAAGGTTTAGTTCCATTTCTGCCTTCAGTTTACTGAGGGGAGTGGCTGCTGCTGCTGCCCAGAGACTGTGGTCACTTTACTGTAGTGCAAACCCAACTACAGAACTCCTATAGAGAGCCCCTTTGGAGAGTTTGTCAGAGTGTGGAGCCAACAGCAAACACAGGAGTGCTGATCCACCTGCCTGCGTGACAGGGATTCAGGCTCTCCAACTCCTCATGTTCTAACCGGTTCCATGAGGCGAACTCATTTTCTAAGGAAAAAAAATGGGATTTTCACTAAATATTTTTTCAGCTGTGAAGAATTTTCCTCACTAAAAGTAGTTTTCCCCAACTCTGAGAGATGCTGGCTGAAACAGGAGTGTCATCTGTCCCATGTTCACCATTTTTGGCCCTGGACAAAAGCCCTGAGGAGGGCACATTTTCCAGGAGGATACAGGCACCACTGTCTGCTGTGGTGCAGGGAGAAGGTCCAGGTTCAGCCTCCTGCTCTCCATTGTTTTCAGGAACAGCTACCATAATACCAACCCTTTCCCACCAGTGAGAAGGCAGGCATGTGGGAGGCCTGTTTGCTCACAATGCCCATTTCCCCTCCTAATTTCAGAGAAAGTTGCTGCAGAAGAAAAAAGACAACAATAAAAACCCCCTAGATGTGATAGTTTCATGATGCAACACACTGTAAGTAAAGAGTCGTGAACTAGAAATGGTCCCTACACTCCTGTGTAGTGTCCAGTGTGGTCTGGGTTCATACTCTCATGTCAGCTGTGCATACAGGAGCATGTCATGGGGCATGGGAAGGATCATTTTCCTTTCACTAAAATAAGTTATAATATCTTCTGACAACGTATTTGCATCACACTCCATGTTCTCTCTTTTGTAAAAACATTTCCTCTGTGTCTGCATCTGCAACAGTCCATCAGTTCCAATCAGTTCCCTTTAGGGTGCAGGAGTGATGAACACACTGCACTGCCACTAAGAAATGACAGCACTGAGAGGCTAAATTGTAAAAAAAAGCATGTTTTCCACATGAAAACTTGGAACTTGTAGAAATGAAGTCTGAAAACGATAGTGGCACTAGTAATAATCAAAAAAATAAAGTCTTTGCTTGGATAAATAGACATTGTTCCAGTTACTTCATTTTAATCAGCCTAATTCTAAAACAGAATTTGGCTTATAATTTGTATAAAACCCAAACATCTTCTGATATTTATATTTGATTTTGGTATAGAATCATCAAAGGAATGCAGAAAAAAATTGAGCAACTTCCTTAAAACCATTAGCAGAGGCAAATTATATCATGAATATGAAAAAAAAAGCACAGCACACAGGCAGCAGAAAATGAAAGGCAGCTGGGTACAGTAAGAAGGGAGATCAAGGTGCAGAAATATCAGTTCAAATATTTTAAACATGACTTTAATATTCATCGACTTGTTCTTCTGTATTTTAGAGTTCATTCATCTGTGACTTCAGGGTCACACGATAGCAGGCATGGATTAAATTAGGAAACCCATCTTTTCTGGTTTTAGACTCAGCTTTGAATGAGAATAGGTAAATAGAATTTCCTCGTTCCCTGGGTTTCCCAAGCTATGCAATAGAAATAATGATATTTATCTTCAGTTTTAAGATGCTTTGAGATCTGTGATGAAAAAGTGCTCTGTCAGAGCTTAGATAGCATGATATTGCAGGCAACTTATTTGACTCCATTCTTTTCAATCTCTGTTAGGCACCCTTTTGAAATGTGTGGTTCTCTTAAATGACCTCAGGTCTTTTTCAGGTGTATGTCCTTTCATTCAATCCCTTTGGCAGTTCCCCTTGCACAGGTAACCCTGGCCATGTTCCTGTGCAGTCACACTGTCCCTCTGCCACTGAACTGGGCAGACTCTTTGCAATGGTGCTCTCCACACACTTGCTTAGGGCAAGCCTTACATTTTGATCTGTGATAATGTCCCATGCTGTGCCATCAGGCAGGGAAATGTATTTGGTTTGTGATTCACATTTAGTTTGGGAGTAGCTGAGTGCCAGGCACTGCCAGGGCTGGAACCAGACTGTTTCTAGAGCAACCCAATTCTGACAATATTCTCTTTAAGCCAGGTAAACATCCTTCAATCTGCTGGAGTCTGTGTACAGCCTGCCCACATTTGCATGGGCCTGAAACAGTAAAACTCATTCCCACTGGCACACTCCAGTCTAGACCACCTTCTGTTCTTGGCACATACAGTAACTATTTTCACTGCATCCTTATCAGCTTGTTCTTCCAGGAAATGCATTCTATTTTCCATTAAGTCCTTTTTGCACGAAGCAATTCTTACATCAAGCAGTCTGCCAGGCTTTCTTTTTCCTTGACTGACCTTTCCTAGGTTAGTCTGGCTAATTTCTTGCCTAGCAGTTGCATTCCGTACAGCCTTGTGCTGGTGGAATTGAGGGCAGTGCTTTCCAGGAATCACAGATACAGCACTGCAAGGAGCCACTTTCCTCAGCTAAAATCGCAATGAGATCTATGCAGGGCCAAAATCTTCAGGTTTGATCTTAATAAAAAGCCACTTTCATATTTATGTCCAGGTGCAACACCAGTTTTTAAGTCAGATTCTCAGCCCCAGGGTGGATGGGAATGGCAGAATCCAGAGCCCGGGCACAGATCTGCCTTGCTATGCCAAAATTCCTTTATTCACATGGGATAGTGAAGGCTCTATGGCAATATTTAGCATAAGAAGAGTCATCTGGATGCAGCCCTAAGGAAGTGCATGCCAAATTGAGCAGCTCTGTTTGTTGATTAATTAACTGGAATCCCAATTGTTGATTAATTAACTGGAATCCCAATTGCTCCAAATGAACACCAGGCACACCTTTTCTTTCTGCCAAGAAGAATCACCAAGTTCACAGCACTGTAGGAACTCAAAGATCATGTCACAGAGCCTTGTGAGTTTTATCCAGCTATTCCTGTACTGAGCCCATTACTATAATTATGATGAAAGGTTAAAGTCTCAGGGTAACAATAGGCACTTCCAGGGTTTATGTACTGTTATGTAATAAAAACAATGCAAAGACATCTATAAGAATGTCAATTATATCACTGCTGAGAATCTGATAAGCAAAGTGATGATTTCTTGTCTTTGATCTGCCTCGTTGTGCATTATTATGTTTCTGAGCTGACAGAGAAGGCATTCATTTCAAGGCACCAAAATGTCTGAACTGTTCAGGAATTGTCACCTTGAATCAATCCTGGTTCCATATACTGCCTCCTTGCAAGCATTATTTCTTCCAGATCAATTCCATCTCCAAACTAATTGTTTAAAAGCCATGACTTTAAGGGAATATCTGTGGCACTCCCAATTAAAACAAAAATATTTACAGTAGGCTACACAATTTACACAAAGGTATTGACAGCCGTAAATGTTTCCAAATGAAGATCTTTCACCTTTGCACATACAAAGAAGCTTTTTAAAGGCTGAAGAGACTATGTTAGAAAAACATACAGTACCTACTTCAACAAGAGAATCAGACATCATTTATAATTCATGTAAGTATATTGAAGTTTTCCACTGCCATCCAAGAGAGATGGTTTCAAATCTACAGAGTGCAATAAGCCAATATTCTGTGTTGCAACTTCTATATATCTCACATAGATTTTACTCAGGAGATCATTTCTATACCAAGGTCTTCACATCTACAATGTGCTACATTCAAACCCTTCACTTTCTCTGCATATCTATCAGCATTAATATGTCAGCCTGTAGCCCGTGCTATTTTCATAATTGCTTTAGGGGCACAGATTTGTTGAACAGATAGAAGATAGAGTTAAATGCAATCTGAGAATAATGAGAAGCTAGAGGAATAGTTAGCTCAATAAACAACTCTTTTTCTTCCATATCCAATACAAAAACTGAAGAGAAATGAATGATAGCTCTGGCTGGTTCCTCCTGCATTGAGGGGCTGACACAAAACTGCTGTGTATAATTCAGCTATTTCCTACGACCACACAATTTAACAGCCCAACAAGTGAGCAGCTGAGCTAAGGGAAGTAAGTTCATTACAGTTCAACCACAAACAGTTCAGTTCTACTCAAAGGCAGACTTAGATTCTATTTGCCAGTGAGAGAAATTTGCACTGTGACTGCCTGCAAGGCATCTAACCTATCCAAGACTTCTTCCGATCACAAGGGCAGTTCCATTGTCAGCTCAGTCTCCTCATTCCCTAAAGCTTGTAGTCTCTTAAATAATCCTCTGAAATTTTAGGACTTACATTAAACGATCATGTATAATGTATAAAATCCAGTTTTACAGTTTGGTACAGAGTCCCATAGAATTTGACTTCTAATACAATTTTCCTCCATCTCTGCAGCTCACAATAGTATTCAGCACAGAGCAGAGATAATGCACCACAAATGACTTTATTGCCTGTCATAGACTTAAACCAGCTTTGTTCTGCACTTGATTAATTTGTGAAGCAGTTTATTTCAGATATTGAAGCTGTTTGTTCTGCTTGATTATTAAAACTAAACAGAAGCAAGTATCCCTTATTACCTAAAAATAACGAGTGCGGAAGAGGCAGGCACTTGGGACCCAAGGAGGTGACATTAATGCTCAACATCTCGAAAACAGCAGCATATCAAATTATTGATGCAAAGCATTTGACGACTGTCTTTAAGAGGCAGGGACAGAGACTGTCTAGACATGATCAGATATCAAAGTCTATGGGTTTTGCAATCTGATCATTTTGTTTCCCTTTTACTAAGGTAAAGAGGCGCCTGTCAGTATCTGACAGGCTGCAGACACAATGATTATAACAACAATAAGAATAACTGCTCTCTGTAGTACTATTATCCTCTGAATAACTTTGTTGGAGGAACTCTGCTGCAGTTTGTTTATTTGTTTGTTTGGTGGCTTGGTTGGATTTTATCACTGATGGAGGGTAATGTCTGTAGATTCTGTGACCCTTTTGTTACAGCTCCCATTAGACAGGGATTTAGATACTGGTCCCAGACTGATGAGTCTCTCCACTGTGGAAAGACTGAGTGGCATCATCTCAAGAAGCTGAATTGGAATATATTTCAGATAAGGCAAGTTGTTCTTTTTTGAATTGGACTTAGGGAGTAAAATCTGACGTAACCCTTCACATGCACTGGAAAATTTCTCCTGCTCCTCATCTCATTATTATTTATCTGGTTTCTGGTACAATGATTATAAAAATAACTGCTTTTTAGCAGCAGCCTATGATAACAGATTTTCAAGTGCCATACTATATATTTTACATAATAGCAATTTTAGGAATTGATGTTTGCTTTTTTAATTATTCTAATTCATCTCTCTATCAATGCTAGGTTTTTTTGACCCAGACTTCATGACTGTGTTTTTGTCAACAGAAAATGGTAATATTTTCTCTAAGGGAAAATTCCAGGTGAAGTGAAAGTTGAGACAGAAAGCACGTGGTAGCAGAAACTGTGATTAGGGTATTTGGCTTAGTCTCTTCTTTGTACCAGACTGTGTGGGCAGCCCCTACTAAAGTATACCTAAGAACAAATTCCAAAATCAGTATTAATGTTTGATTTCATGTAGATGATTCTGATGTCATTTGGGGGAATACCTACAAGAAAAATAAGATAAAACAGCTACTTAGTGGGAGATAAAGTAATTCAATGTGAAATGTCACAAATGTACTTCAAAGAATTAGAACATGTTCTGATTCCTGAAACTGTTAAAACCACATTCCATAATATTATTTTCTATTATCCACAAGCTTTAATACATCTCTTAAGCAATAACATCCTGTGATGCTGCATTATGACACTTAAGCCTCTGGGTTAAAACACCAAGTCTGAACCAAGTCATGCTGTCCAATACCCCGATACTAAGTGACCTGTAGTGATTTTCAAGGGCTTTAAATCCAGACTATGCCCAACTGCTATTTGTCATCACTAGGAAATGGATTTTTAAGTCACACCTCCACGAAGGATGATCATCACACCAGTGACTCAATTCCCATATTACAAAAATAATACTGTTGCTTGTTATCAAGAGGACTTCAGACAACTGGTCAGTAACCATTCTTCATAGCAGCCAGTGTAAACTTCTACCAGGAAATCAGAAAATTAAGAGGAATGGACTTGTCATAGCTCACCTATAAGAAGTGTTTCCCACTTCTTGGCTTCAAAAGACTTTGGAGGTTAATAAGACAGTTTGTGCTTTGCTTTGGAAAATCAGTACCCTGTTGTGTTGAGCATTAGAAGCACACATAGTAGGAAAATGTTCTTGTTCTTACAAAGCAACCACACAGATCAGAAAACATCTTATTGTCCCGGTCCCAAGCAAGGAAATCAAGGCCATTGTCTGAAAACTGCAGCAGAAGCAGGAAACAAATTCACTTCTCCTAAATGTGCACAAATCATCTTTCTTTTGCATGAAGTCAGTGAAGGAACAATGGGGGAAAGCTCTGAAGATTGCAATTATTGAGGCAACTGGGGTAGCACTGAGGACAAGAGCAGGAGCCCAGTAAGTAATGTGAGCATTCAGACCAAGGGCTGGACCTCCTAAATCCCACAGAAGTGTCCTTGGATCAGAGCTAAAGGCTGTTGCTCACATTGTGAAATACAACATGGTCAGAGCTCCTGTGCCGCTGGGGAACCGAATTCCTAAATCTCCAAGGCTGTCATTGCTCTCTACAGAGAGTCCTTACAGACACTGAGGTGCTTAAAGATGCCGTGGGCTGTGTCTGATCCAGAACAGCAGTGAACTCCTCCTCGCCCACAGTTATTGCACCATGGCCTGGTGCTCACAGAAACACAGGAGTCCAATGTGTCAAACAGGGTCCTGCCCTGCTGGGACTGCAGAGTGTGAAGCAGCAAAGCACAGGAAAGATCCAGGGAACCAAACTGAATCCCCTCCAAGCAATGCCCCATCCACACAGTGCAGGTGGAGGGGTCACAGCACCAACTGCCCCAATCCACTGCGCCACTCCCACTGTAGTTTTGCACATTTTATTAAGCTTTTGGCTGCACATCTAAACTCTCAAAGTGCAGTTCAGTGCTGTCTGACCACCCTTCAGGTAGCTGGGATCCCTATTTAACCTCAGGTCAGGCATGTCAGTCCCCTTCTCACTCCACAGCCTCAGTCCACAAAGAACGCTGGATATCTCCTGAACTCTTGATCTGTATTATGAACAATGGCAGATAAGCAGATAACATTACCAGGCTGCCCTACATCCATCTCCAGAATCGGGTGAACTTTTGCTTATGTCAGTAGAAATCCTTAATGGAAAAAGAGCCTCTGCCCCTGCGGAATTCTCCATCTATTAACCCCTTTTTACTAAAAAATGCATGTCTAGCCCCAAATGGGAGGGTTTATCATACAAAGTTTACAAGACAAATGAGTAATTACTTAAAAAGTTATGCAATAGCATTGCACACAAAAGGCCTGAAATGGCAATTACTGGGGATCAGGGGCACAGGATACTTCATGTAATCGCAACAGTTGCTCAGGGGCACTTGTGTTTGAGCCTTTCTGACAACATCTACAACACTCTAATTGAACTGCCTGGGCAGAGAGGAATTGCCTCCTGCTCCTGTGAAATAGCAAGCAGAATCACAAAAATGGCGTTTCAGAAAAAATGTAGTGTATTTTCAAGCTTTTGAAATGTCACACTCCTGGGCACCAATTTATCTGAGTTACATTGCAACATTACAAATAGCCAGCAAGTCTTACAGGGCCATTTTTCACAATAAAAATACTTTCCTAACTGCTATTTTAGTTCAGTAATGATTGTATAGATCTGTTTATTATGCATTTATATTTTTCCCTAAATAACACCTTACTGTTGGCAACATACTGAAACAGAGGAGAGTGTGCAATATTAATGGGGCCAACCACTTGCCTCAGCCTAAAAATATTTTTGACTCCGGGGGGAGAAAAATAAAGAGAGAGAAAAAAGGAAAACTCATGAGAAATCCATAAAGAAAACAAAGAAATCATTCAGCTATTTTTCTAATTTAATATTGCTTCCACTTCTATCTGTTGTCTTCAGGATAATGGCCATTATGATCATAGTGAAAAGATTACATTGATTGCAGAGTGCAAGGGAAGCTACATTAAAGGTCAATAAGGAAAAGTGGGATATATCTCTGCTGGAGCTAT
>JAOXXN010000175.1:15846975-15859065 GCA_026770055.1 Myrmophylax atrothorax | reverse complement strand
TCAGCCTCTTGAGTCCACTTCTGAAGATATCTCCATTGTTTTCTGTTGTATGCAGAAGCACAGATAAGCTGCTACTTCTAGAAAAGCAGAGCCAAAACCAAGGGATTCGGGCTCCTAAATGCTTTATTGCACTGCTGTTGTACAAGATATGCAGCATCAAAAAACTATTGGCCATGCAAGTCCCAGTTCTTGGAGACTTTCTTCATCAGCCCCAGGATAGCTGCTGTCACTGATGTACATCCTGCACTGCCCAGGTTAGTTGGCTGGCAGGGCTGAGCTGGGGTCTCCAAGCCCACATGCAGATGCTGGAGTGGTAAAGTAAAAATATGTGCTGTATATCTGGCCAATCCTCAGCTCTTTGTGGCTTATACACCTCTTGGAGGCATGCAAGGCACGTCCCAGGAAATGGTCACATCTGAATTTGATCATTGAATATGTGCTCCCCATGGTACCAAAGACTGTAGTAGGGAGTTATTTCCAGTCAAGAATTACATTGAACCTTTTACACTTCTTGCATGTTTCCTGGAGTTATTTAATAACAATTATTAATAGCAAATTAGCATTCAGTTGGCAACAGCTAACTTATTAATTGTCTCAGCAAACTGCCTGCATAACCCTCTTAGCACTGAGAAAGCTGCAACTCTCGAAGGTCAAGATATTTGATTTCAGTGGAACCTCTACTGTTCCAATTTCATCCTTTAATATATGTGCACACCTCACGCAGGTCCTTTCCTGATGCCAGGACTGATAGATGGTGTTAACTGATTCTAGTACACTGGAAACAGCATACCTACAAATTTAAATGTTATATTTAAAGTTATATTTTCTTTGGTGCTCACTGAATTACAAAGGTAGGTGGGAACTCCTCTTTCCTTGGAGTAGTTCCAACCCGAACAAGGAATGAGATAAATTCACTCTATTGTTTTCCTCAAACACAGTGGGGCCTGTTCTTGTCCCAGCCCAGCTCAACATAAGCATCCACATGGGGTGCCTGTGGCACAAGTACAGTCAAGCTCTGTACCTTCTTCAGTACCTAGAAAAAGGTCTGTATCTCCAGATGGTGATATGAAGTCAGCACGTCTGCATTACCTACAGAAGAAATCTAAAGGGAAGCAACACTTAAAATTAGAGGGCATGAATATCCACCCACTGTGTCTACAGGTCACATTTCTCTTACAAAGGGAGGTTTAGGAAATCTCTCCCTTAAGGTTCTAAGTGCCAGTAACTTTCTAACAGAAGGAGCTGTTAAAGGAACAGCTCTGCCACTTGAAGAAAATGCTTGCTTTTCAAAGAATTAATTGCTACTGAGTTGCCTGGCAGTGGAAAATAGTTGGTGTATCTCACATAGCAGCAAATGCAAATGTTTTAGGACTCCTTGGCCCTTCTCCCCCCACTGTTCTGCAGAGGTAAGCAGAGATAAGTATTTTTTATACTGTAGTAAAAAATTTTTAAGTACTAATAACTATTGTTCGTTCAGTTAGAGGCATTTTAGTACAGAACGCTTTGTCTTTGGTATTTAGAATCATGAAACAACAACCTGGAGAAAACAACATTTATACTTTATAGGGCATAAAAAAATTCCATGCATATATTCTAAACTCATGCCTTAGCACAGGCTGCCTCACTGGGTGTATGCTTCTATAACCTGGACTTTTTAAAATAAACTCTGGAAGCTTCCAGATTAACTAACAAATAAAACACATGGAAAGTTGTTCAGCCCACGGTTTCATATGTGAACAACATTCTCATGACAGTTTCCTTTTATTTGCCTTTCAGACTGTAATTTAGGAATGGCTTGTGGAATTACAGTTGTTGCTACAGGGAAACAGGGGGCTCAAGAGGAAACTTGGGATGAGCAAAAGCAGGCTAGAAACCACAAAAGCAGAGGAATGGCCATTTTGAAAGGAAATAGCATGGACTTCTACCACATTCAGAAGGGTTAATCAGAAGTATTTTCTGACTTTCTTCCTAAACTAACTTCTCTGTATTTGTGACTTCTCCCTCCTGTTTCACAAAGGAGGATTATCTCTGTGTCAGAATTAGGTGAAGAACATGCAGAGAAGCACTGACCTGCAGGATCATCTCATGGCTTTGAGCTTCAGAGCAGCAAGCTCAGACTATTCCCAGGGACACTGAGGTTGGTATTCAAAAGCCACCAGCCTATTCACACTGGGGAAGCTGACACTTGAATCAGTCAACAGGTCTGTTTTTATGTCTGCTCACCTCTAGGGACAAGGGCTCTTCCCAGAGCAGCAGTACCATGACTTTGCTTAAGTGATCATCTGACCTACAGGAAAAGCTGTTTAAACAACTCTGTACCACTGAAGAAGCCCCAAAGGAATTGCTTTCTTGCCCTTTTACATGCTGTCATTGAGGGTTAGTACATGTCTGTGAACAGCAGCATGCTGGTTCTAACGGGAGAATGATGCTTAACACCCAGTGGCTTTTATCACTTTGATCACAGAAAATAAGTAAAACTTCCTGTCCTGAACCAAAACCTCAGTGTACAAAAGTGAACACTTAAAGGATATGCAGCATAAGGGCACCTTGAAAGAATCTTTCTTGGTGACATACGGACCATGTTTAAGCAGTCCAATTGCCTGTGCCAGTTAAATCAGTGCCAACCAAACATCTAACCCATCATCAAGGGAGCATTCTTCCAAGGAATATTATTCCTGCAGAATATTACAGCCTTCCTTTTTACTTTTCAACACACATTTGAAATTCTGCGTTTCCACTCAACTCACAAAATCTAGAGGATAAGCTACGAAAATAAGTCATGATAGAGACTGCATACTTTACCTATCATTTGATGGGAAAGACATTGTTATTTGTTTGATTAAACAGTGCATAATTAAAAGTCAATATGCAAGAATGTAATAGAATCTGTGTAACTAGTCAAATTTTTGTCAATGACAATGCCTAATTTATAGGAAATCAGTAATAAAATGTTTGTTTTCAACTTTATCTGCAAAATGATTTGTATATTATGAAAGTAAATCCATATGGCTCTGAGTCCACAAATAAACATCTATGGGCAAAGTTCATGGGAAGGTGATCCAGCTTAAGCACTGAACTAAGAAGAGCTATTCAGGGAAGATAAATTATAGTTTACTTCTTCAGGTCTCTAGCACATTGTGCAGAAATGAGTTTAGCTCCTTTGAGAATATCTGTCATACCCAAGCAGGAAAGAATACCTTAATAGGCTGTGCCCATTTCATAGAGGAGGGAAAGGAGTCATCTTACATTTAAAAGTTTCTGAGCACAAGCTTAAGGAAGTTGGCAATCAATTACAGAAACTAATCCCATCAATGAATTACTAGTGTTTGTTAGTAAAGCACCACTGGTGTGAAATAATTTCATTAACTATAACAATATACACGTTATGCTGTGCCCTAGTCCAGCCAGTACAGCAGCCAGTTTTCTAAAGTCTGATGAGTGGCAACAACCCAAATTGAAGGAAACAAAATGAGTAATCCTAAGGATTTTACTTCCAAAAGAATTAAAAAGGAAATAGTACCTATTAGTGCTTGACAGGAACATGTAGGAGAATAACAAAGGGAATCTACAGATTGAAATGGGATACTTCCAAACAGTACTTCCAAATGCCTGAAAACATTTCCAAAAGGATTTGTTTATGCCAAGAAAAGCAGTCTTTGTTTCCATTGTTGCTCAAGATGCCAGGCATGGTAGGAGCTCACAGAGACAGGGAAGGAAGCCAGACCCAGCCAGCTCCTGTTGTGGACTGGAAACAAGCCCAAGAGCCGAGCCTGATTTACAGAGCCTTCAAACTGCCCGGGTCAGTCTGAAATCAGACTCCTTGCTCTGGACCTCTCCTGAGCTTGGCTTGGCTGAATGAATTCTATCTTCTTGTTCTGAGCAGAAATGAAGGGGTGATTTGACACGCAAACAGCACAGCTGTGCAGCAACAAGCACGTGAAAAAGAAAAGACATGCTGCTGTAAAGGAAGCCCCAGGATCTGCATTTTGAGCACAGACACAGCTACTGAGTGTACAACGCCACAGCACTGGACCAGACCTCCACGGAGGGACAGACCAGAGGGACTGAGAAGGTAGACAGACTCCTCTGATTCCATGATTCCTTCCACATTCTTCTTTAATAGGCAGCGGGACAGATGTGCTGATACTATAGCAGAGTTAACCTGCATAGCAATACTTTGAGCACTTTCCAGTCCTGCCCCTGTGCTCCCTAAGTGACACAATGAACTGCATGTGTGCCAGTGCAATCAGGACAGGCACTGCTTAAATTCTCTATCACAAACATCTTAAACCCACTCCAAACAGTTTCCCTCTGTGACCATAACCAGGCAGAATCCATTTTGGAGACAAGTTGAATCCACACCTGAGCTTTGAGGTGTCTGATTGCCTCCATGTAGAGCAGGGGCAAAGCATCAGTCCCAACATCCCTCCTCCCTTTTTGGCCTCCCACAGAAGTTTACACAGAGCTGCAGTAAATCGCTCCGAATCGTCCCCGTTCCCAGCTACCCACACCTGCTGCACTGGCTGCAGTTACACCATCCCTTGCAAAGACTTTGACAATCTTCCAGTCATAATAAGTGAGGAAGAAAATTATTACTTGCCTAGCACATGAGCAGAGGAAGCACAGCTGCTTTGCTCTGTGGGTCATGAGTGGCTGTGGTCTCATCAGACTTACAAGAGAAATTCCACTCTGCTGAAGCTATCAGGAGTTTGGCATTGGATTTCATCCTCGATAAACGTCTGTGCCACACCCTTGAAAGCACTGGCTGATATCTCAGCATCTCCAAACTTGTAAAACCAGGAATTTCTAGTTTGGAGGTGATTATCTCACAGATGGAGTAAGAGGTTTGAATAAAATCTCCCAGTTACTTCAGCTGGGACAGATTAGCAAAGTGTGTTCCATGTGACTGCCTCACAGTGACCACTTATAGCCTATTGACCATGGAGTGTCCTCACAGGACTTGCAGAAGCTCAGAGACACCAGGCATTCTAAAACACTGGGAAACAGGGTGAATTTTTATGGAACGTTCTTTCTATCTGCAAGCACTCAACTACTTAAAAGAAAATGTATTTTTCAAATGTGTGCAGCAGTGATTTGGCATCTTTATGTTAAAATTAACTAATTTTATGGTGTTACCTTCTGGCTGCTGCTCATGACAATATAGAGTTTGCAGTTATAGCCCATTATAAAAGGGAAGGGCTGCAAGAGGATGTTAAGAGCCTATTTAGGATATAAAGCATTGTGAGGCACATGGATTTAAATTCAGGTGCAGTATAAGGTCAGCCTTGAATTGTATGTATAATATGTTTGTCAGGCACCCCATGTGTAAAACTGACAGCTCTAACCTAGTTGCCACAGGCTGTTCTATGCAGTTGGGAATATTATGTCTCTCTGACTTCAGTGATGTACACTTGAAAAGAAAATTGTTTCATTTTGAGGAAACTTGGAAAGTCAGACCCTTTCGCATTAATGAAATACAACATAAACTTTCTAGTTAAAAAGGCTATTTGGAATTAATTAACATCAGCACATGCCACAATTACATGCAATACATTCACATTAATAGTAATAATAATAATAATAATAAAAGAGTAATGAAGCTTACATAGTCTAGTTTGATTCTAGAATAAATCTGACACTTGTAAAGTCTGGCTTTGCTCACCTGTGTTGGGAATGTGAGGGGAATGCTTGGAGCACTCTGGATTCCAGGGAGTGCTTGGTGCATGAGAGGAGTGCACAGAGCCAGCAGTGCTCACAGCTCTGTGCCTCCTGCAGTCCTTGAACCTCATGTTCCCTGCATGATCCCGGAATTCACGCTGCACCAGGATAAGTGGGTTACTTTTCCACTGCTAGCTTTAAGACACAAGCTGTTTCCAATCACCACCACCATCTTGTGGAGCTGCAAAGCTGTGGCCCTGCCTATCCCCACCTGATTTGGTAATAACTGAGTTTTGTTGTCCCTGTTCTACATTTAGTCTGCCCTAACCTGGACAGAATAACCCTGTCATGGAGTGAAACATGAGCAATCCATGGCAGACACAATGCTCTAATGCAAAGCAATTACATTTGAACACCAGACCACTTCTCACATAAGAGCAATCCTGCCTTTCATAAAGGAAAGGACAGCAGAATGAGAAAGGGAAGCTTAGAAGGAGCATGTTGATGAAGACATTGAGGCACAGCTTGCCAAAGTCATGTAATGGATCTGGAATAGAACTGTTTCTCAATCTACTGCCTCAGCAGAAAGCCACATGTAGCCTCCAGACTGAAATGAAGGAGGGAACATTGTACAGCAATTGCAGGAATGACAAAGGTGGAGGCTCTGACAGGACAAGGACTGATCAGATTCAGATACCATCTCTTTGACATGTCCTACAGCTTTCTTCCAGAGAGCAACAGCAGTGCTTCCAATCACTTCTCCCTTACTTTCTCAGAAGAAATGGACAATGATTTACCAGGCCATTGCACACTGATCTAAACAGTCCAGCTCTTCGTAGAAGGGTTTGAAGACACAAAAGTTTTTATGAGTTCTCGTTGGAGTTAGCTTCTCATCTGGCATTAAAATAAAACTCATTAATGTCAAATGGAAGTATGCCAATTTATGTTGCCCAAGGATTTTGTAGCTTCATTTCTTATATAAGTACTCTCAATGTCTTTCAGTCACCTCCCTAAAAGGTACAATTCAGATTGAATATTTATCATCCTTCTATATTTCTTATCTTCACTTTAAATTGGAAAGGAAAATAACAAGCTGTCTGCAGAGTAATCAGTTGCTATAGTAAACATTACTTTAGCATACAATGCGGTACTTATCTCTGTTCTCTTTAATTAAATCTGTAGTATACACTGTCATTTGTCTGTGCAGAGCAAGTGTTCTTCTCACCAACCAGAAACTTAACTGCACTAATTAACTCTTTGGCTTTAGAACAAATTAGGAAAGAGGTTAAATTAGCCTGACTTTCCTCACAGTTTTCTCATTTCCCATGTCAGTGCAGACCAATCACTTTTGTCTCAGCACCTCTGATGTGCAGAAACTGCTGTGAACCAGCAAACTTCAGCATCCAGCTGAACGATGGAAAAAAATACACTTTCTAAGAAAAGCCACTTTTACAGACCTTATTTATCTTCTAATGATAATGGATATTCCAAGCCTAGTGTTTAACTGACTATAGGAATTTTTAAGTTAGGAAGGTTGCATGCAGGCACTATCACTAGTGAAGTATGAAGAAGATACTCATAAAATAGACATGAGACTGATGATTTCAAGCATTGAGGTGAGTGAATATTTGGATCTGAATTGCTGATGTGTGCATATATATAAAACAAGAATTGATGTTTAAGTTATACATCATTTGTTCAGCTGGTCCAAATCACTGAAAGGCCCTTCTATAGCAGAGAAAATGGTCAGGCTTATGTCAACAAAGTGTCTTGCCCTACAGTCTGAAGACAAAGGCAATGTGCTGTCTTGAGAAAGTCTCCAGGAAAAATGTAACCAAAGTCAAGTTTTCCTACCATTGAGAAAGCACCTAAAAAACATACTTTAACTGAAGGCTCCAGCTATTAAACCCAGGCATCACTTAGAAATGAGATGCCCAGGCAGCAGGACTAAAAACTCCCTTCAGTGAAGTCTTCGTGCCCCAGTTCAGAGAAGCTGCCCTAGCAGTGCAATGCTGTGTGTGCTCAGCTGCACAGCCCAGAAACTGCACTGGAAGCAGTAGAAGTGATTGGTGCCTCCACCTGTCATTCATGCATGTTTAGGACCCCACTCTGCACCCAGGTGTGTGCAGACCTTGGCTCAGTGTTAGAGTCACAGAACATCCTGAGTTGGAAGGCACCCACAGGGACCATCAAAGTCCAGCTCCTGGCCCTGCACACAGAACAGCCCCAGGAATCCCACTATGTGCCTGAAGCACAGACACTTGAAGCACAGTTTGTTTCTGAGCTCATGGCTTCCAAACCCTGTGCCAGACCCTGAATAATCCAGACTATAAAACCCAGTAAGAACAGAGCCCTGATTGTAGAATATTGCCTGGATTTTCATCAACGCCCTTTGCAGAGATGATGTTTTCCTCTTGTGTAACACTTGTAACTGACTCCCTCTGCAGAGTCAGTGCATATCGTTGGAAGGGAGACATGGAAACTGTGTTATTTCACAGTTCTATGTGGGGCCCATGGGCACTGATCTAATTTCACTGCATCACAACCAGGCATCTCTAATATTACAGCACAACATACAACGGAGCTGGAGTCAGCACAGCCACCACACTGCTGGTACAACCCTGTCATTGCAATTCTTTACGCCTTCTTCACCAGGAAAGTCTCATCTCCCCAGTCTAATTGTATCAGCTAATAAGCAGTAACAGTCTCAACAATGGAAAAATTTATGGAAAGTCAAAGGAACAAACTGGAATGATGAAACGGCAGTTCACATTCGTGATCCAATTCTAAGTAGTGGCAGTGGGACGAGAAGGGTGTGAAAGGGTCTTTTGATTTGTAATCCAAAGGAAAATCAGAAAGCCATGCTGTTCAATTGTCCTCACACTATTTATTCTTTCATAAGGTGAAAAACTATATGATCTCTTTCATTAAAAAAATTGTATTTAATTGTAAACTGTATAGTAGGCATAAAATCATGTTCTCCATCTTCCAAAATTATTCTACAATGATGCTAAATAATATTCCCCATCATATTTACTTAGATATTATATTAAACTAATGAATTTGTTGATGAAATATTGCATAATGGAAAAGGAAATATGTTTATTTTTCTAATAACTTCCATGTTTTTTAATCAGTTCAATGTGAATTCAATACAGCCAATCTTCTCTTGGTGCTGTTTCCCTTATTGAAATCAATTCTTCAAAAAGGAAGGCATTGGGAAAAAGAAAGAGAATATAAATGTTTGAGTTACAGTCAATGGAAACAATCATAGAATTATAGAATGTTTGGGTTGGAAGGGACCTTAGAGCTCATCTCATTGCAACTCCCCTGCCATGGGCAGGGACACCTTCCACTAGCCCAGGTTGCTCAGAACCACATCCAACATGGCCTTGAACACTTCCAGGGATGGGGATTCCATAGTCCCCTTCCATTTTGGGGAGGATTTCTTTCTCCCCCATGGTAGTCTCATAAGTAAATGCCAACTTCTTGCCTAAGTTCATAATCAAAACTCTACGTATTCTAGGAGTTCTGTTCGTGATTTAACAAGGAACTATAAGAAACAGTCATACAATACACAGAAGAGATAAACAGCTTTCACAATTCCTTAATGTTGGAGAAAACAATCAGTTGTGGGTAATTCGGCATGAGGATGATGCACTAAAAATTTCAAAGACAGCAAGAGACCCTCCCAGGTGACTGCAGGGCTTGGTGCAAGGGCTATGAAATCCTGAGGGATGAGAGAAGTTGTGCTGCCAGACTCCACACTGTCCATTTACATCCCCTTTATTTTTATAGAATGATTTACACATAGCCACAACTATTGCTGTAAAGATAATTCAATAATCAGAGCAAAGAAATTAAAATGGAAATTCTCTGTGGGGTGGTATCAGAAACACTGTGATTGATGCTTTAGACATGCAAGGCAACAGATTTTCTGGGCCAACATGACTGTTTAGTTGTCACAGGACTCATCTGGGGGCTTTTGACTTTGTCCGTGTACATGGCCAGTTCTGTACCCTACCACTTAATTCAAGAACTGAGAATGGTAGGAGGACATTCTATACAATCTATTGGCAAATTATTATTGTACACAATTTCAGGTTCAGGATCTTGTCTTTTTGGTTCAGGATTTTTTCATTTTGGAAATATCTTGTTTGACAGTTTATTTTTAAACGTCCTCCAAAGGAAAATAATTGCATGCGTAGGAATTTAAAAAGTAAGGGTTATCTAAAGAAAGTGGTTTACCTCATGATAAACTATTCTGTCAACACTTGAGCTGAACTTCATAATTCTTCATTCCTATGAAGGATATAATATTCTGGATCGCTTTCACACAGTTTTTTGTTTGTTTGTTGTTTTTTTTTAAATTATTTTTTATTTTATTTTATGAGCAGAGCAGAGTTAGGATTTGCTTTTTTACAAAACAGATCTGCCCTCTCATCCTCTTCTCAGTGCCTGGATCTCAAACACCATTTGGCACTTTACATCATCAGTCTGTCCTATTCCATTTCCACCAGGGAAAGGACATTGGCCCTTCCTTGTACTGAAGAAAATTTGTCCATTCTTTACAATAATTAAGAAAAACAGAAGCATCACATGGACTTGATGTATCACAACATCCATGGTTGAGCTATGATCATCAGAGGAACAATGTGAGCAGGATCTGCATGGCTCTAGAGCTGTAGACACTGAGTGTAGCCAGTGTGCTCTCACCTGCCTACTCTGCTAATTGGGGATGGGATGTAGCAAAATGGTATTGATTCTCCTTTGACTCTTCCTTTCTTCCTTCCCTATTGTCTCATTCTGTTCCAAATCATTCAGAAAATGTAGCTCCAGCAGCAGAAACTTCACAGATGTCAGATCCAAAGCAAGACATAACAGAATTAGCTGCATCAACTTTCCACACTTGAAGATTCCCTGTAGCACAAGGTGTATTCTCCAGGTGTCAATCTGGCCAGTTAAGTTCATTTGGTACTGACTGAAATTAATGGGCTGTAAAATCTATTTCACTATAAGCAATTCTTATTCAAACCTAGAAGGTAAAAATAATTTCTGCTCTCTTTTTGAAGCCAACAAGTCCCATGAGTTCCCTTGTAAACTGACCACACTCTTTTCTTTCCCTGTGCAATGCCATCTTCTCCACTTGAGAGAATGATAGACAATTTCTGAAAAATAGTGTAAAATTTTATAATCAAAACTACTCCTGCTTCCTCTCCAGTATAACATTGCAGTGAGGAAAAGGCATTTATGGACATTCTTCTCCTTTTTCATGGAGTCCCGCAGTTGTTCTCTTCTTGTTCTCCTCCAATCCATTCCATTGGCAAGCCATCAGCCATGCCGGTATGTTGACCTGTGGGTTGCTCCTTGAAAGCATCTGAAGCCCAGAATAAAAGCCCTTAATCAAAGATGCTTAGCTGAAGCAATTTGTCTGGTAAACAACCCATCTACCTTGGGAAAGAATTCCCACCGTAATGGGAAAGATAAGGTGACTAAAACTCGAGAAAAGAAGTAGTTACTATCATGAAAGCACAAAACCCACCTTGAGGACAGGAAGAACCTTCCATGCACTGAGACACTGGCCCAGAAACACTGAGATGTTGCACTGTTTGGCTGCTGTTTCCAACTCCCTTGGGCAGCCAGGCTGCAGCTGCCAGGGTGGAGATACAGATACCCTCCCTACAGAAACACAAATGCCTGTGCTAAATTGAGTCCATGTGATTAACACAGATACTTGCCTGCAAAGGTGAAATATCACCTTTAAAAAAAGTAGCATCCATAAAAGAGCTTCTCTTCAGACTCCCTGCTTACTGATCAGCATTCCTTGGGGTTTTTTTCATGTGTTGCAGGCATTTCTGACATTTTTGCCATCTGAAAGGTACAGTTGCACTCCCAATCTTCACTTGAAGGCACACTCAGCACTGAGAGCTTTTCTGAGAAATGGCAGCCTGTCTCCTCATCCAGAAATGTGATTTTTGAATGGAGTGCAGGTAGGTCATTTCAGCAGAATGGATGTCTTCTAGAGGTAGAATTTTACATCTTTTGCACCGAGTTCTTATTTTCTTTGTGTGACAGCAAAAGCCTGAGTCTATTTATTCAAGTCCCACGTGTTTGAGCCTACAGGCTTTTCATGGTTCTGCCCAGCTAAAATAACTCACTCTGCTGAAATCTAATTGAAAGAGTTCTGAGCAGTCTCATTATGAATTATTCTGTGTTATGCTAGAGGTTGTGAAACTAGTCATATCAGCAAAGCTAGCATCTGATTTCATTAGCTTACACTGTAATTGCCTTGCATTTGATGAGCCTGATACTACCACTCCTGCTCAGAGAAATTTCCGTTGCCTTTGTCTCAGAGCTGTCAGTTCCACTCTGGGAGCTTCTGGCTCTGAGATCCTGCACTTCAGACTACAATGAGTACCAGGCTGCCAAAAA
>JAOXXN010000175.1:15828964-15844983 GCA_026770055.1 Myrmophylax atrothorax | reverse complement strand
CTCAGGTCAGGTGGAAAGCAGCTGAAAATACACAGGCTGGAACAGACACCCAGCTCAGACACAACAGGAAGGCTGACAAAAGTACCTCTTTATGACAATAAGATGCATCTTTGCTCCAGAGTCCCTTGCAAGGAAAATGGATCAGAAACATTCCCCCCACACTGTGCAGAGAAGGGAGTGAGAAATGATGCTGAACAATTTACTAAACAGTTCTGTGATGGAGCTGTAAGTCACATCATAAGGTGAAAGGGAACTGAAGCACAATCTGTGACAAACCTAGGGAAGTGGCAGCATTTGTTAGATAAATGGAAGCAAGTGACAACAGACAGCAAGCCAGGCTGTCTGGGCAAAGCTTTGTAGCTCTGAATTTTCAGGTGACAGAAACATACACCAAGATTTTTAAAGGCTTTTTTCCCCAGAACTGTTGACATGTCACTGGGGAATACTGGCAAATAAAAAGATCATAACATTTTTATTGTAAAAAGATATACCATGCAGAAGAAGGTTGTTATGAATATTCAGTCACTGTCTTACCTAATTTCTCTGAGGCATTGGCAATTGACCATTTCTATACCATTTTAGTGTGCAAAATGCATTTTGGGTACAGAATTGGGGGAAAAAGGTTTTACAAAGAACATTATTATGAGTGCCAGAAAGACAGTTAGTCTGAGACAACTTCATATTTGAATAGTGACACTGGGGTAACATGTCTAAGGTGTAGCTTTTCCCTCCTAGATTCATTGATTCCAAAAATGCTGGAAATAACCTTGAATAACAGCTATGAGGGAGGAAATGATGGCAGTTCTTAGGCCTCTCCTGAGCAGAAGATACCAATTAACACTGTGTCAATTTAGTGTTCACCAAAAGTTACCTGCTTGGCTCCAACCACTTTGGATGTATGTTCTATATTAGTTGTGTTTAACTACAAGGGTGCAACTAAGGTGAAAGGAGTTTACTTCACATTTCTGTGGGTTACACAAGGATCATCTATGGCTATTTACTCAAGCCAGGTTAGATCTAGTCTGTTGTTTCTAACATGAAATTCTACACCTTTCCCTGCCCAGGGGAATAAAAAAAACTCTGTGAAATTAAAATCTTGGTCCTGGATCATAAAATCAGATTGAGTGAGACAAGCACCAGCAATGTCCTATCAACTGATGCCAGTGGCTGGAAAGCAAGTTGAATGTGCTCAGAGCAGGAACCATGTGCTTCATTTCAGAGACTTCTTGCTGTACTGCAAGGCACTGATGGCAGTACCAAAGACTCCAATAAAATCAGAATCCAGCAGAATATGGATCTCTTAAGAACCCTGGCCATCTAAATATCAAGCAGTAGCAAACTACAAAACATTGCTCCTTAGTGCACCTTGCTATGGAATTTTTCCACAACTCAGAAACATTTTACTGGGCTTATACTGCTTATTGTGGGAGTAATAGAATGAGTGAATAAAAGAAAAATATTTTATCTTCTGTGTCATTGAAATGCACTCAGAGTTGCTCGAAGAAATAGTATCATCCCATCCCCATTCCCAGTGTTAACATTCAGGACTTCCTCCCAGGTTTGCTTATCTGATAAAAAGCCTCTCCACCTGGAGTCTGATATTAATGCATAAATCCCAGAAATGTGTCTAGAAAAGTTCACACTATTCAACTAAAAAGCATTAAATGAACATGAAGGGAGGATAAGACCATTTCAGGTTAAAATATGATTTCTATATTTCCTTCGGAATGAGTAACAACAGACCACAATCTCAAGGGAAATGGTAAATTCTCCAAGGAATAAACAAAATAGCTGAAAGTTGTAGAGATTTAAGATATTTGAATCAAAATGTTTTGGCAAATTAAATATTCACAACTCTGCTGTTTATTTAGGTCTCAATATTGTAATGATGTTGGACTGCAGCATGGAGATAAACAAGCAATGAACTGGAGACCTCTGGTCCTAAATATATCATCTACTTCTTGAGTTTAATGACCAACCCTGGAGCTAAAAGCGGTAACAGCATATCATGTGTGGATTGGGACCTCAGAGGATAAGGGAAAGGAACTGACTGCTGGCCAATAAACACTTAATCATGTCTGTCCATCTCTCCCAGGGTTTTCCTCTGCTGTCCATCCCTGTACCATCTGAGTGCCTGCATGTAAAATCAATAGGAGCAGTGAGATCCCTGGAGGATGTCACAGAAACTTCAGAACATCTCCTCTTCTGAGGCACAGCCATGTAGTCAGGCTTTTGATTTTAATGAGACTGTTCATGGGTACTCTGTTAAGGAAACTTCCCATAATCAGAGAAAAAATGAAACTATTCCTCCAAAGATTTTTGCTAACAAAAAGGACCAGGTTCAGATACAATGATTTTTCTTAAAACATCCAGAAAACAGCTCAAAATGTAACATATAAACTCATAAAACCCCTAAAACACTTCTGAGTTCACCAAGGAGAATTAATTCTTTCTGAGGAGCTTTGTTGGATTCTGAAACTAATGGTTGATTCTAAAACTAAGTAAATGAAGATTAAATGGATTTCAGCATCAACTGCTTAGCAATGTTTCTACAGAGTGTGGATATTTAAACTATTGCTGTTGTTTCTTTTGCTGTACTTCTGTCCTTCTATGGAGAAGGACACATATCCCATCTGTGCTTATATCCTATAGCTCAGTGTGAACATCTGATTTTGTAGCTTACCAATTGTTTGAACTATTTTCATCCTTTAGTGACAAGAAAGGGAATAGACAAATGCACAGACTCTCAGGAAGGGCTGCCTCATTTCACAGAGGAAGCAGTTTACTGTCTCCCCCATTTACACCCTTTGTCAGTGGCAATCCTGTATCATTGTACCTCAATTATGTTACCATCATCTTCTGTCATGCTGATGCCTCCAGTCAATTTTTCAGCACGCTCAACACATCAGATCAGTTAGGAATAGATGTACTTACAAATTCATACCCATTCAGTTCCACTTACCAGCCCATGCAGGACTGAGGTTCAGTTGTGGTAACTTCCAAACAGATTATATTTTAACACTGTTCTGAATTTCTTCACCACACAACAAGTACAATGCTATTTAATTTATCTGATTCTCCAAGTTTTAATGATTACTTAGCAAATAGATAAAAATGCACCTCAGAAAGAATGTGGGCAAATAAACATGCCAGAAAGTTTGTACATGTATCTCCCTCTTATCTCAGTTCACTGAGAGATGGCAGCAAAGAGCTCCATTCCTCAGTTTCAGAGCTGCCACTGTTTAGTACAAGTATTTTGTGGATACATGAGCTAAATATCCTTTCAGATGGATGACTGAAAGCTTCATTAACAACAGCAGGTTTCCTCAGGAGACAAGGTCTGCCTTATTAAAGGAGCAGATAAATATAACCTCTGTGGCCTGTTGGACTGGCTTACTGAGGCCAGGCCAAGGCCGGTGGTAATGGTACCCAAAGGAGGATTGTGTGGCACCAGAGGAGTTGCCTTTCACATTCTGACCTGTAAAACAAGGTCTAAGGAATGGATGGGCTGGCCAGTGAATCACCCCAGACTTTAGAATAGCCACAAAGCCAACAAAACTCTGAATATTCTCTATACATATTACCACATACAGGAGAACTGCAATTTCAGAGATAACAAAAAGGCTTGAGACAAGAAATGGGCTGAAGTATGAGGAATCCAAGCTTCCTACTGCCCACTTTGAAAGCATATCCCAGCCCAGATGGTTGAACAAAATCATTTTATCCAATTTCACCAGTCCAGAATTGAAGCAATAGCTCTTGAATATAGAATTATTTTCTTAATATAGCCTTCTTTTTTTTTTTTTAATATAGATCATTTGATTGTTTCTTTCTTGCTATTGAATGTCCAAAGTAAAAATAAACTGAACTTAATTACTAAAGATGTCAGGAAGAAAAAAACAAGTAATGTAATATTAGCATATTGCCCCAAATCTTACATTTTCATTAACAATACAGGTAAGGTGCAATATGTACCCCACTTAGGAAATAGAAAGCTCAGAGCTGAAAGGCCCAAGAGAGTGTACTGTGAACAGCTACAGTTACACACATTATTTCAAGAACAATCTAATTGAGCCTAATTGGTTGAATAATACTAAAAGATTGAACAGCAACTGCTTTAAACTCACTGAACCCAAGCAAAAAGTCCATGTTTGCAACAAAGCTTAGAACAAAAGCTCCCAGATAAGGCTCTGGAGCTTTCAGGCTACTGCATAAAACCTACCCATTAGCCAAGACCTCCCTTTTCCTACATTCTCCTCAGCTCTTAGCACAGAGCTAGTCCTTCTGTTATCCCCTCTGTTATCCTGCTGAAATCGTAGGATACTGGGAAATAACAAAAAAAAGAAAAAAAGCAGCCTTGAGGTTGTTCCCACTGCAGTGTCTGTGGAGGCAGATGGGATTTACACACAGGCTGAGTTTGGGCAGCCCACAAAGGCTGTAGGTGGACACAAAGTGTTTTCTGAGCAGCTGCTGTTCCTGGGGCTGGACACTTCAGCACAGGTGAACAATATTCTTATACTGCTGTGCTGAAGCAGAGGGAAGCTTTCCTTAGCATTCATTTCATTCATTAAAATAAATCCTCCTCATAAATTCTTGGATGGGGATTTAGTTCTTAAATCTCACAGATTCAGTTTTGCTGGTTTTGTGGTATGTACAATTGTATGGGTGTATTTTATATTTGAAATATATAGGTTTCTATTTCAGCTGTTTTCTGAACAATTCCAAGGGCAATTGGAAAGTTCCATCCTCATTTCCTGGGCATACAGGAATGCCAGATATGGATGGAACAATCTTTAGTGGGTTTGCCTCTTAAAATTGCCACTAACCTATAGCAGTATTTTCTCACCCTCCTCTTCCTTCCCTTTGGGCAAAATGGTACCTCAAAGACTCCTCGTTTTATGCAATGCTAAGTCTTCCTTCTCTCCCAACTCCACACTCCCAAAATAGAGAACTACATCTGCCCCTGTTTTCATCTCTGCTAAACACCAAATTTCTTTCTAAAAAAGTTTTTAGCAAATTTTTCTTTACAGTATGTTTCGAAACTGCAAAAGGAATGATAGAAAACAGTAAAAACTTTACAGCATATCCCTTCTTCCCCACTCCACATCCTATAATCTCTGTAATTAGAAAGCAATTGCACTGCTTTTTGTTTTTCTCGGGCTTTCCAGAATAATTCAACTTCCAGCAAAGAACGTATCTGGAAATACATTTGTGTTCTAAACACAGAAATGAAAATGTTCTAATGAAAGTTAAGTTGCACTCTTACCTACAGCATTCCCTACTGTGAAGGTTACTGTTTAAAAAGTCTGTTTATAATGCACCATCTGCTTGGCTTCTTTACACTTGCTTTATTCTTTACTGTGTGCTGTAATTAATGAGGCTTTCTGTATTATTACCATAATAGCTGATGTTTTTCTTTATAAATGAGAAGCAATAGCTCCCTGATGAAAATTCCAGCTCACTTCAACAAATGAGAGGAATTGCTTCAGACTGGATGGTTGTTCAGGTGTCATTGCAGTGTCTGAGCAGAAGCCTCGGCAATTCTGGAGTTCACTTACCTTGGGACACCGTGAACATGAAGTGACAGATGAGCTGGATGAAGCTGGGATGGCAACCTTGCCTGGAAAGGACAGTTGTCACATGTGCCTACTGTACTTCTGAGCAGATAAGGAAAGAAATGAGACAAAATAATTTAACACCAAATCTTGCTGCGAGTTTTTTGCTTCATCTCTGCTTGGTGGCTTTGAAATCCATCACACAGATAAGGACATGCTGCTAATGCCTTTTGACTGGGAGGACAATTTCTGTATGCTCTTGCTGCCTCCTTTTTTGTTGTTGTTGTTTTTAAGTTGCAGACCATCTTATCTTCGTGGAGAATGATGGAGTATTTTAGATATACAAACAGAATGAGCAGAAATTGCATGACAAACATTCTGTCTGATTTGGTTCCACATAAAGGAGCAAAAAAGCCATACAACATGAAACAATCCTTGGCTTCCAGCTCACAAATAAGCATGGTGTCCTAAAAGGAAGGATTCTGATTTTTGTGGACTTTGACTTTGTCTTTTCTTCAACTTTCACCATCAATAAACACCTTTCACTCTGCAGACCAGGAGACTTCTGAACTTGCCATTTAGTACCAGCTAAAGCCTAAGAGATAATCAGCTAAGGCTGAAATGACCTCTGATAGTTGCCTTTCAAAAACTTAACAGCCTGCCTTCAAAAACACATTTCTCCATCTGCTCATCAAGAAAAATGATTTTTGATGGTCTGTACTCACCATTCATCCAGGACTGATTTTCTCATTTGGGTGGTGTTTTATGGGGCTGATTCTCACTCTCTCAACATCTCTCAGGTTATTAAGACAGAGCTGTGCAATCTGACAGCACAAATGCAACAGGGCACGACTGAGCTACATGAACAATTCTGTTAGATTTGGTCTGTATGTAATTAACCTCTACATGCTGGTTAGCACTTTCTGGAATATTAGGTATACTGAAACTTCCTCATCATTTTGAATAAGCAGGAGGAAAAAGAAAGGAATTAGGAGGGAAAATATTGCAGAATATTACAAAAAAAGAGTAGAAGAAAGATCTTACAAAACACTTAAGATATATTTTAATATAAATCTTCTATCAGTTAAGGTTGGCATTATATATATATATATGTACCAACACACACCCAAAAATGTATGTACACATGTCTTTTGTGCTTTAGCTGGTGCCAGGAATCTGATTTATTAATTCCACTGGCCTAGAAGGAATGAGAGGCTTCTGCAGGATATAGTGGTGACAAGTTTGCACTGGGCACACTGAGCACACATTGTGCCACTGCTGCAGTCTGTGCTTCTGACATGAGACAGCAAGCCCCAAACCGACCCTTCCATTCAGTGGTGAGGGTTAAAAAAATCTCACTGCTGTTCTCCAGGAACTCTGGACAGCAGACAAATCCCTTCTCAAGCCCATTCATTGTCTGTTTGTTGACTGGAGCTCATATTTATATGCTGTATCATGAGATCATACTCAGCATTAAAGCTCAGTCATTAATTCATAAAAATTGCCGCCTAACAAAGTACTTTCATCTTCACAGAAGACTGATGTATTTTGCAAATTGCTCAGTTATTTGTTGTTCTGAAGTAATGAATTAATTGTAATAATTTTCTGCTTTATAGAGTGGCAATAGTTGTGTTTTCAGCTGAAACAGGGCATGTGTCATACAAGGCACATATTATTGGTGCTCTTTCCTGGCTGGCAATATTATATAAAACTATTGCAGGAAACACTCTCAAAATCTGACACAGATATAAATTCTGCTAGAATTTGGGGAGTATTCATTGGAAAAGTTAGAACTATTTTGAATTCTTTCAGTTATAAAACACTTCATGACTTCAAGGTTCTTACATTATGCACTTGTACTAATGCAGGATGATTAGTAAGTTCAATCCTTTATAGAGAACTGAACCATGGGCCACAGACATTGTAATAACTGTGTTCCCAGAAACCAGCAGAGATAAGAAAGTTTACTCTCAGCACTTATCCCTTCAAACTCTATTATTTGTCATGAATCCTACCCTGAATTCCATCAAATAAGCCACATGTAGCCTTGAGTAGCAAACGGATTCATTTCAGTATACAGCTCAACACTCATTAAATACATTACAAGTCTAAAGAATCGAAATCTAAAGTGAATAAGAGTAATTTTCTCAGAATACTACACTTAAGATATATAATACCTAAATTTTAAACATAAAATCATCACAGCCATTACATGAGCTGTCCATGTGGATTTTCTGTTGTTTCCCTGAATTTTTATTACAGTACATATTTTGAGCCTAAATGAGCCTCAAAACAAATCACATACCTATGGCAGTTGCTGTCAATGAATTGGACTGCACTGGTTTTCTACTAAAGACAAAATTCAGCATTTTCTGAAGGACAAACTGGTGGTATAAAAATACCCATTGGGGTAGAATTTTGCTTGTAGACTTGCTGGTATGCACTAAAACGTTCCCAACTTTCCTAGAGAAACAAAACCACCAAAAAACATTTATTAAGGACTAACAATACACAGAGCAGAAGCTATACCTGATAATGCTAATTTTATCAACTAAGCTTGCAAATGCTACTGTACTAAATCAGATGGATACCAGAACTATCAGTTGCTTGGAAAAATTTTATTCCAATTTCCTTTTTGATGCAGAATGTAAAAGAGTTAAGTTTTTGGGCTCTGATACAGCCAAGCTGATGGCTAAAGCATTCCCATTTTGATCTGTTTAACAAATGCATATTAGTTAAAAATATGGTAATTCCTACACACTTTTGTAGAAGCTATGAAAGAGAGAGGCCACAGGGAAGTTCTTTTTGATTCCTCCTAGCTCTACTAGTAGAAAAAAGCTTTATATTATTATTTCCCATAGCATGAAAAAAATGCAGAGTATCTATGTACACACACATAAGATTTGAAGGTGAGATAATTTGTGTCCCTATCCATGAGTTTATTAAGTTAGTTAGTTATATGTATTTTTTTTATTACAGAATGTAACAAACTTTATAAGCAAAACATTTTGGAGTTATCCTGCTTACAGGCTAAAAAAGTTTTACCAAAATGAAGTCAGTAAATGACACACCTTCTTTTCCTGAATAAAATGCATCTTTATAGAAAGCAACCATGAGGCTTTACCCTCCCTACTCATCTATTCATGTAGATACTGTCCCCTGAGGCCACAAACTTTGCTTTTTGCCCATTTTCTCTTTGAATGTCCATAAAATTTGCACACATCATTCAAACAGCAAATACTAACACAGCTTATTTACAACCCTCTGTGTAGAGGAGGTGATGCTTGCAGATGTAGCAGGAATTCTGGTTAAGTATTCAGGCTATATGGTCAGGAAACTATTTGCAGTCCACCATGGGCATGGTCAGTTCTTATTCAATTCTATGTTTTCATCAGGCTCCTAAAGGCTCCCTGCATGTCATTTGAAAGGATCTCCAGAAACACAGTCTGTTTCTGCTCCAGAAACTTACACTATCACTACACTTTTGCTTTTTAGCAATTGCTACATTATCTGGTAATTGATACATTATCTAGCAAAAGAGACACCTGGAAGCATCCCTTCCCAGTACATATGCAGGAAGATTGCTGTTTGCTGGTAGTTTTATTCCAAAGGGAACAGATTACAAAACAAATCACCACAATCTCATCTGTGTAGTGACATTTATAGATATTCTTCTTCTTACAGCTGGTCTCAGATCTGAGCCCACATCAAAACACACATCAAACCCAGAAAATATTTACAAGCTTTGGCCTTTTTATACAGAGGCACTTTGAGAGAGCTCATGTTTGACATGTACATTCTCTCACTGTGAGCCCTGCAAGGCTTGATGATGACAATGTCCACTAATGGATGGCACGAGGACAGTGCAGGAAAAGAGGTAAAAATTAAATTACTTAATGTCTGAAATACAAAGAGTAAGAAATACTGAAATTCTGTCAGAAGAAATGGATAGAGGTGTAAACTGGGAGGGAATAAACAGTACAGAGAGGCAGTGAGATGATAAATTGTTGAATGGCAAATTGATGCAAGACACCCAGTAACCCAGAACAGTTTGTGCTGTGTCTGACAGCAGCACAGAGTGTCCCATCCAGCTCAGCACAGCCCGTGGCACATACCAGGTCTCTGCATGGCACAAGGTACAAGCCCAGGAGTTACTCATTATAAGCAAGTGCTATTCCAAGATTTCATTAAGGCACTGAGACCTTTCAGGACATCAGTGATGCAGTTTGCCTGCAGTTGTGACTGGGGACAGCACAGCTCCATCAGCTGTAACTGCTCTTGGCATCAGCTAAGGCAAAAAATCCTGCCTTATGTTACACACTTGTACCTGTCCAAATGTGCTGTCTAGGCAACAAAGCAGTGAGGGTATGCACCAAAAACCACAGTAACTGTTGTTGCCCTGCTTTATGTTTAGGCAGTTCAGTTTCTCCTGGTGGTGCATCCAGGTTTTGTTACAAGATTTTTCACACACTGCTGCACTTCTTTGTTAGGCTGTTCAGAAAGTTTATGGTTTTCATAAACTTTCATGATCACTGAACCACTTACTGGTGTCCAACCAATTGTAATGAAAGTGAGACCGCCAGTGCCAAAAGGGTTTATTGAAATAGGAAAACACAGCAAGCAATCTGCAAAATCCACTGAAATAGTGCCCTGTGACCCCAAACTAGGTAGCATCGAAAGCTACTTTTAAATCAATACTTCACTCAGAAGAAAAATCAATTTCTTTCCCTCTGTAATCCATAAAATTCATCAGGAAAAAAATTACCCCTTACATATTAGCAGTCCTTTCACCCTACTGGTTTGGAAATTAATTATAATGGACAATTTCAAGCCCTGTAACAGGTTGGAACAACACAATATAAGCTATTCTACAACCTGTGAATTAAAACATAGATTAGATGTGATGTGAACACCTACAGCTTACCTGTTTTGCCCAGCTTCCCTTTGGGCAAGGCAAACAATGCTTTTTTAGCTATGGCCTTCTATAGTCTCAAACAATATCCAGGTTTCATTCCTGGAAAATGCTCACCTGTTTGCAGGACACACACAGCCCCACATAAGAAGGCTTGTTCTATCAGCATCCAAATAATTTCCCTTAAGGCAGCAACATCTTGCCTTTATTCTTCCATATGGGAACTGCAGCCCTCCTGTGAAAGAGGTAAAGAGCTTTACTGCACAGCACTCATGGAGATTCCCTCAGCCAGCAGGTGCTCTTGGGTATGGATGTTCCACATGGGACTGCCTGGGCAAAGTCCCCATCATCTGGGAACTCGCCTTTACACTCTACATACCTTGGTGCTAAAAATGTCTTTAAATATAATGTCTTTCTGTTAAATATGTTTTAAACACAATGTACAGAATATTATTGATCAAGATTTTGCTTTGTATTTAATAAATCAGAGTTTCTTTTTAGAATATTTGTCTACATAATAAGCTGATTGCTCAGGACACATGACAGAGCCTGCTTTTTCATTATGTTGCTATTTTGCTGCTGTTCTGACCTCCATTCCTTTCCCCCCAGAAACTTAAGCTTTTCTTTTACAGACTGTTAGACATTTCTTTCCTGAATTTGAATTGTCTATATTTTTAGAGACTTCAAAGTCTCTGTGAGAATATAGTCTCATCTTATCAAAGAGGTCCAGCCTCTGAGAGGTTGTTTTCTTCCAGTGTATCCCGCAGCTCAGATCTTTACACTTTTTGTATTCAGTCCTATATTGTCTCTGACAGAAGTTCAATAAAATTGTCTTTCTACCCACAATATCAGGGTTCTGAGCATTGTTGGAACTGAGTGTTATAGACCTACAGTCTATCTCTGCTGACAAACCTCAACTCCCCCGTCTGCCTCATTATATGGAAGGCCACTGGCAAAAGGCAGCAGTGCTTCTCCTGGATATTGATGCATTGCTTCTACTATTTTCAGCCAATTAATTGATGTCATAATTCGTGAAAGTTTCCTTTTTAAACAGTCACATGGTTAGTTAGCAAAAAAGGTGGAGCATTATTGTTTCTACAGCTTTCCTTGGTATTGCCTCACTTGCTCTAAATCTTTTTAAAGTTGGTTATTTTGCTACTTTTTCTCTTTATTCCTACATGCCATTATTTAAAATCTTCCCTGGTTTAGACACTTTTCAATTCTTAGCTTTAAGTACAAATCAAAGTTATCACACAGTGTTAAAATGCAGCACCTTGGCTTCCCACAGCATCAAGCAGAAGATGCAAAGACTGTTTCAAGGCTTCACCTGATTCTTTCATACACATACAAGTTCCACTATGTACAGCAGAGGGACAGGCAATTTGAAAATGAAAAGGGCAAACTGATATTTACACACATACTTTGATGATGCAGCAGCACATAGAGCTCATATGTTTACTGAAGACAGCACAACCAGGGTATTTGATCCTACCTAGCCAAAAAACACTCCACCCTGCTTGCTTCCAGGATCCCTTCCATTATATTAAAATATTTTTTTAATGAATAGAAATTTTGTGGCTGTGTGCAATGACTGAACTCGGTGACCTGGGAGATAACTCACAATTCTAATATGCTATTTTTTGTTCCTTATTTTCATCCTTCTTTGTAGACTTGAACATTGTTATTTTAATCTTTTGTTACCCTTCTTCCACCCACTTACAACACATTTTTCTTTTTGGTTTTACATCTGAAGACAAGGAGACATGAGCAGAGAAAAGGAGTGAGAACACTGAAGGGCTGAGACAGCATCATAATCTGAGAGGGACCTGTATCAGAACTTGTGCTCTGTAATGATGGTGTAAGACTCAGTCTCTGGTCTTGTTTCCTGTTCCTCAGTCACCTACAGGGGGGCTACTTTCGTGAGTTTGCTGCAGTTTTAATACCCTAATGCATTATTCCTGGGGATGCTGTGTGTGGTGTATCTTTCACATAGAGATTAAGTTATTCTCTACAAAATCTATGTGACTACAAAGCTCAAGTTCCATAGTTGACACAAGAATAATTACAAGGCAATATGCAGATGATGAAATGCCACTGGTTACAGTTCTCTGCAAAGAGGCTGCAACCCATCAAAACCTGACTAGAGCAACCCCTTTAGCAGTGGTTGTGGAAGTGTGAGGGCTCACCTGACTCACAGTTACTCAGCTGCAGCTGTAACATTAATCATGTGAATAAAAAATATGTATTTGGCCCAATTCTCTTTGAGTCTAAATTAGAAGAGCATCCTATCCATGAGAACATAACGATCCCTGCTTCATTGCTGTAATAGTAGTTTTCTTCCTGATATGCACCAGCATGAGCTCAGACATGTTACTCAGGGAAAATTATTAAGAAAAAAAGCTCTAATCAGCTCTGCTAGCTATAATGGGTTTGTGTTTGTCCAATAGGTTTATGGTTAAATAAAAAGTTAAGGATAAACAACCTCCTTCAATGGCTGAATACACCATCCACGTGCTGGGTGAGACACCCACCCTGAGCAAATGTTGGTTTGGGAGGAAATCTGCACAGATAAGCAAACAAATATACAATGTCATTGTTAACAAGTACTGCCACAATGAAGAAGAAATGCAAAACACTTAAAATTGTGCTTTACCTGTGATAAGGTAATTTTTTTCATCTTTAAATGCTTTCATTTGAACACTATTAACTATTTAGCCTTAAGGATAAGTTCTTTAGAGGTATAAACCTGACTCAATGGGTTTTTTTAATTTAATTGCAAAAACATTACTGGTTGTTTCGCATTAAGTAGACCAACCTAGACTTTTATGTATCCTGGGGAAGAGAGGAGAAAGGCAGCACTCTCAAATGCTGCAAATCCATGCAGGGGTACAGGGAGGAATGTTTGGAAGCCTAGAAGGAATATTCTTTGAAATCAGCCTCTCTCTCTCTTCCTTTTGATTTTGCAGTTCACTACCCTCTTTATTTGTGAGGATAAAGAGACTACTCCTTAGCTGTTTCCAAATTCCTGCATTCTAAGTGTGTTCCCTAACAATAACTCATAATGTGTATCTCCTCTCTCTCTCACACACATATCCCTGTACCCCATGTTCCAACAGTGCTGGCTCTTTCTTGCTCTAATTGCTTCAGAGACCTGTTTTATCTAAATTTTCTGTGGTTTACACACAATGAAATTGGATGTGAAGACAATTAATCTCTGTACCTTTTTTCCTTTAAAGGTCAATTATCTTCTACTCTAGAGATACAAAAATAATAATGTCTTGGTGACCAACACACACTATATATCTGCAGTGTTTTTCCACTAAATCTAAACAATAAAAATATAGTAAAGAAGGTTCTCCACTATTTATATTATGCAGTGAAAGTGCTCCTCATAGCATTAAATGATAGCCTTGCATGCTATTCACACACATTATCTGAAAGCTTATATACCTATTATATATATAAACCTAATGCCGACAGCCGTAATGGTCTTTGTGAATAGGGAACTCTGTGCTTACTGAACCACAGTCATGAAACTAAAAATGAAATTACAGTTCCTCCATCATAATACTGAAGTCAGTATATAATATTCTGAAAGAGCAGGCACACAGTAATACCTGGGCTAATACTGGGTACCAGACATTATTGCTCAATGCTATCAAAAAGCTGCATCTTCAGATTCTTTATTGAAACATATTACATTACTTAAATTGTCATGACAAAGACAAAGGTGTTCAATTTTAGATTTTTCTGGCACCTCAGTTTTTATGAAATGGCGTATTTTTTTTTCTAATGGAAGTATAATTTATTTGCTGATTCAATTCCAGTAAGGGAGTCCTGATTTTTTAAAAAATACATTTGGGAGTGTAAGTTCTAAGCACTGACAGGAGCATTCCCCTTTGTTTCCACTCACAACCTGGACTAGAAGATGGGGATTTGACTGTTTTAGTTTTTCCAACTATTTTATCATAAACCACTGAATAAATAATGTTCAGCATTACTAATGCCTCCATATAATGCTAACTCTGCATGCTTCAATATAGGTGAATTTAATATGAACTGTGGTAAAATTGCAAGGGTGTCTCATCCTCTGCTCAATTTTAGCAATATTTTTTTTATTCAAACCATGATTGTTAATGGACAATTTGAGTGAGCTATTTAAAGTTAATTCTCCATTACTTACAGGCAGATTATCCAAAGTGTGCATTAACCATAACCAGATAGAGAAATGCTGAGGGGCGTCACACAGAGACTGTACCTGCAAAGATCAGGCCATTTGACTCTTGAGCTTCCTTCAGATTGTAGACATGACACACTTGTGTCCACACCAGCCCCTAAGTCATTCCTGATGGATGGAGCAATTTCCACCGATGTGGCTTCTGGGACTCACTTCCATGAAACCTCTGCTCGAACTGGGAGCTCCTGTATTAGATTTTATATCCACGTGCTGGAGTCACGAGCTATCGGAGCTCTGGCCTTAAGCACCGTTCCCCAGGTGGGCCTGAATTCAATGTCTCAGCTTTGGCATTAACTAAGAGGTTTCCACAGAATCACAGAGTCATCTAAGTTGGAAAAACCTCTGAGATGATCATGTCAAACCTTAGACCAAACACCCACTTGCCAACCAGAGCATTGCACTGAGTGCCACGTTTATGCTTTCCTTGAACACCTTTGGGATGGTGACTCCACCACCTCCCTGGGCAGCCCATTCCAATACTTGACAGCCCTTTCTGTGAAGAAATTCCTCCTAATGTCCAACCTGATTGACACATTTTACCAGTGGATGAAGAACAAATGGAGGCGTTTTGTGGACTTCAAACTGAAGTGCCTGTGAAGAGTCAGCTGGATACCAGCAGGTCTTATTAGGGTTTATTAGCTTGGTATTTCCTAGTGAAAAGCAAAAGACCTTTTAATCACGAAAAAAGAAGTCCTGAGACAGCCTCCAGCAGTGCAGGGCCGTCACCTCACACTTCCAGCCCCTCCATCTCTGCCCTCCTCATTCCCAGCCACTGCCTCCCGCACAGGGCCATTCCCACTCCTGCCCTGGCCACAGCCACCCCAAATGCGCCTCCAGACCATTCCAGGATGGGCCAGGCTGGCAGGAGCCACTCTGGGCCACCTGTTCCACCCTCCCTGCCCAAGCAGGGCCATCCCAGCGCACGCGGCACAGGACCGTGTCCAGAGGGTTCTGGAATGCCCACACTGCGGGACCTCCACACCCTCCCTGGTCCCTGTGCCAGTGCTCGGTCACCGCACAGGAAAGTTCTCCCTCATCTTCAGGTGGAACTTCCTGAGCATGTTTTGCCCACTGCCTGTTGCCCTACTGCTCCTCCCCACCAAGCACAGCCTCGTCCCTGCTCTGACACCTCCTTGTGTGTATCGGTGAGGTCCCTTCTCACTGTTGAGCAGGGCCAGCTCCCTGAGCCTTTCCTCGTTGGACCGGTAACACACTTTCCCTCACAGCGGCCCATATCCTTCCTTACCCACGATGCCTCCCCGCTCTGCCGGTGCGTCTGCCGGTGCGTCTCCCGGCCCCGCTCCGGTCCCGCTCC
>JAOXXN010000175.1:15798454-15809138 GCA_026770055.1 Myrmophylax atrothorax | reverse complement strand
GCTTCTTTTAGTCATTGTCAGGCTTTAATGAGCTGCTTTAGTGTTGAAGGGAGGCACCAGCGGTGGAAAAGTCATCGATCACGTGTTGGGCATTATCACCAGTGGCTTTTTTAGGTGGTGACTCTGCAGTTCATATTGTTCAAGAGATTCCTTAAAGGATTTTATGACTTAAGCATTGCAGTTTGAACTAGCAGGGAGATGTCAGCTGACACACTGTCCTGCATTGCAAATTCCTGAGCTTACTAATTCCTACCCAAATAGAAAATTTGAAAGCAATTTGTGTTGAGTCTTTTGCCAAGCAACAGCATCAAAAGTCTTCTGCAGACTGAAATTGTTTGGATATTTTCCTTCTTATTTATTTGCTTTAGATCAGCTTAGCAATACATGCCTGTGAAACTGATTTATTGTTCTAAATTATGAATAAAAGCTGCTTTGAAGACTTGTTCTTAAAGTATAAAGCCAGTGACCAAAATGTTATCAGCTGTATTACTGAACTGTAGAAACTTTTAGATAAACCTAAAGGGTCCCTCTTGGCTCCTGGTGTTGATCCCTTTGTGGAAATGATAAAGAAGTAATAATTGTTAAGGCCTGGCAGAGAAATTATAAGAGGAAAACAATTTAAATGTCAACAATTATGAAAGTGACTTTAAATTTTGACCCTACATTTGAAGTATTGCATAACTGTAATAACATATTGTCAGTGAGTGGCATGGAGGAATATAAATCCTGGGGAGGTGTCTGTGTGATGTGCAGAATTCTGGATAACCATAGAGCAAACTGACAATGGCATTTTGTTCCTCCAAAATATGTTCATCAGGTTAGGGACAAAAGAATTTAAAATGTGTCTTTCTGAGCTGTTTGTAACTGTTTAAGTTCTGTGGGAGCCCCTTCTACAGAAAACATGCAGTTATGTACTGTAAAAGATGGGTTTGTGTTTTCTTTACGTATCTTTTGTGCTGTTTCAAAGCGAGGAGAACAGATGGGAGGTGTTTTTGAGACAACTCAGAATGTAAACCTTGAGTATTGTGAAAGGATGTGTTACTGAAAGGCTTCAGCATGGAGGATTTTTGTTTTCAGTATAAAGTTGCATTAGGATAATATTTTTTTACCGTGCTGTTAGGGATCTAAGTATTAGTATAGTAAATCATCCTCATTGTCTAACATACCTAAATATGTAGCAGTAGCTTGCATGCTGTGCTCCTTACTTCAGGAGAGACCAAGAATTGATTGTGGCTGTCTGCCAGGACAGCAGTTTGTCTCTCCATGTGGGAAGAGCATCTTTTGCTGGCATAAAACGGGATTATACCATTGCCAGGAGTCAGCTCCACCTTTGCCATTGTGCCATTGCCAGGAGTCAGCTCTGGCTGCTTAATTATTCCTTTTGTTTGTAACAATTTATCCTGTATGGAGAACGTGTCCTTTCTTAAAATCATTCAGTAAAGATCATGTGATTTCTATAGAGTCTGTACTCAGTGTTTGCTGCCACAACAAATGTGATGTCTTTGTGTGTGTAAATACAAACATGCACATGGACATCTACACTGGGATATTGAGAATGGGGAGGGAATTCTCCAGCTGGCTCTGCATGGCTGAGGTGGCTGTGCTGGCATCCTCACCAAGATGCACTTACAACAATCTAAGCACATATAACAGAACACTGAAAATACATCTATTAGTATGTAGTTTCTTACAAAATGATGCTGATTCCTTGTCAGTTGTTTTTCTCAGATATGCTGCAATCAATGCATAGAATCAATAGAAATAATTTTATAGGGGAAAATTATGTGAAATATCATGTGAATACGGATATTTATTATGAAACTGAGTTTGTTTTCAGGTAAGTCTGTTACTGTTTTTATAGCAAAGGATAACATAAAAGCTTAAATAGACTTTAAAGCCAAGTTTGCCAATCTGCCGTGATATTAAATGCAACACTCTTTGTGTAGCCAAGCGAGCCTTGTGTAGCTTTTAGAAAATACCTGTAGGTTTCAGAGTGCTTTGTGTGCCCAAATGTTACGAAAAAGCACTTAGGTAAATCAATACATATTTTACCTCTTCCCTGGGTGTTGTTTAAGTGCTGGTTTGAGATAACCATAAGGTGGAAGAGCTCAGTGGGCTGTTGCATGAGCTGTTCTTAATGAGCATTATGTTCCTTTCCCCTCTCATTTTTTCTAGAGTGTTCTATTAACCCCCAGACGATGGCTGAACCTGCAGGAGTACCAAAGCAAAAAAATAATGGCAGACCACGGGGTTACAGTTCAGAGATTCTTTGTAGCTGATTCTGCAAATGATGCCCTGGAGGCTGCTCAGAGACTCAGTAAGTTGACTGGTTATGGGAGGAATCTGCTTCACTGGATACCAATCTGGGAAATAAATTGCTTTCTAATAAGGTGTACACAGACTGTAAATTGATGCTTATTGAAAAGGTTTGATATTTTATCCAGACCATAAATATATGCTTAATTTTATATGTGAGCAATAGTTTATAACAGCAATAACTTTGAACTTTATTTTTCAAATGTTTTGTATGCAGCGTGTAAAATGAATTCTTTAATTAACGTTATTTATGTAATTTTGAATAATGCAGAATATGGTTGCTGAGGAACATTATTTGTTGTTGTGTACTTGATAAAAAGTTGTTTTCAAACAAAAATTTGCTCTATTAAAAAAACGAAGGAAGAAAAAGGTTGGAGCCTGTCCAAAATATAAATAATTTAAAATATACTTAGAACCTGGTTGGACACAGTCCACTTTAGAGGACTCTGTCTTGAGCTGTTGGACTAGATGTCCTCCAGAGGTTCTTGCAGCCTCAGCTGTTCTGTGTTTCTGTGAAGAAATAAAATATGTACAAGAGACTTACATACATGTGTATTTGTTCACGTGTGTGTCCATATGAAGAGATAAAAAAAGAAAGGTGAGTTGAGTTACCTGCCATTGCAGAAGAACTTGACAGTGCCTTTGAGGGAAGAGCTGCTTCTGGAGCTTCATTTGGGTTCTCTGACAACGTCCTCATTTCAGTGTGATGAACTTGGGATGATAATGTGGGTCAGAAATGAATTTATGTAATACCTTTTCTCTCAAAAGGAAATGCCTTGAGGTACTTTGTCACCCTGTTCTAACTCTGAAATAATCTTTCTCCTTTTTAAAGTTGAGCAGTTTGCAGTTTTCCTCTTTTCATTTAGCTTTTGTTAATATATGAAACATCAAAATGCCAGAGGCCAGGCATTATTGTAGTCTAATTGTGTAATAACAGGAAGGTTTTTTGTTTTATGCTTCCAATAATGCACAGCCACTTAGTTAAATGCATTTCAGTTTTGCACTGGAAGGTAAATTAATGCAACTTACTCATATCAAAGATCTCATCAGAGCTCAAATAGCTGAATAGCATTAACATAATGGCTTGCTCAATCTAGAAATTCATTAAGGTGCTGCATTTTTCAGTGATCAAAACCTTCTTATAACAACCAGTATATTTGAAAATGTATTTGAAACAAAAAATGAAATGCAACTGTTATGGTCATTTAGGAGTACAAAATGGAAAATCGGACACAAAGCAAAGCACACGAAATTGAAGTGTTTCCTCATGTCTGGATGTCTGAGAAAATCAAGAAATGTTAACTGAAGCTGTGGCAGGTTTATCTCCAGTCTTACAGCACTTAAACTCTCCTCTTCATGTTTGAACTCATAAATGGATTGGTCTGCCCAATAACTATTACCATTCTTGATCTCTGTAACTATTTGGAGAAATAAATTACTCCATTAAAGGCAGTGAACCTCCTCTGGTTTATGATGCCAAATTTATTCTAAATAACCTCTTTAGCTTCCTTGCTGTTCAAATCACAGAAATATTGGTTTATTAAAAAAAAAACACAAACAAACTGAGTTTAAATAACCAAAAGGAAAATCTAAACCAAAAAATTTTTGCCAATGAAACTTTATCAGGTAAGTTGTATTTTAATTGGATTGACTTGTTCACACTTCAGAAACTGTAAGTCAGTGGTACTTTTCTTCATCTGGTGTAATTTCATTCAGCGGCTCCGCAGTCCAGAATGTTAAAGAATTGTGGTTTATGGTGTAGAATCTGTTTCATGTTGAAGTGATTGACACTCCATTGATCCACTAAATAATTAACAACATCCTCATAATCATTCTGATGCTGTGCTGTCATTGTATTTCTAACATGCACTTTGAAAACCAAGCATCAAGAGCACCACTTTTGCTCCTGTGGTTGTTGCTGTTCCAAGATTTAATCAGGTTTATCTCCTTTCTGACCCCTCAGACCAGCAGTGTCACTGGCACTCAGGTTTATCTGCACAAGTTGCAGCTGAATATGCAGCCACACAAAGTACAAGGTTCTGGGAAAACAAAAAGCTTCAGCCTCCAGAAGGCACAAAATATTACCAAGTAAGACAAGCAGGATGTTGTTCATAGACAGGCATTGTGCAGTAAGTGTGGGAGGCCAAAAGCCCCTGCCAGGTCCTGCTCAAAGATCTGATGTTGTAGGTACTGGATGCCACATTGCAGCTGTCCTTAACTTTTGCTACTTCAAACAAGAAAAGATGCTTGCCAGCGTGTTTTAAAGATAAAAATGAAGTTATCAAAACTTGAAAGTCAAAGGTTCAGTATTATTTTGTGAAAGGAAATTCTTTCTATAGAACTGTCATCATGAACACAGGAGAAACGAGAATTTTCCTTTATAGTCTTACAGCATTACATCACTCACGTGGGTCTGTGCATGTGATAAAGGGATACAGATAAGGGGGTAGAAATTTCTGTCATAGAAGTCTGTATAAAGTCTGGAATTCACAATTTAATTTCACAATTTCACCCAATGCTTTATGCTTGACAGAGCTGTCTGTACTGCTGCAGGCCTGTGCTCACCAGTTTTGCTATTGTTGGATTTCCTGTTGATGCAATGGAAAGAGATGAGATTAGATAATTTTTGCTGCTGTCTTCACTTGTCAGGAAGGTGTTAATGCCTGTGTGTTCTTGAAAGGTTTTGCCTTGATCCAGTATCAGCAGTTTTGTTACGCTTTTCTCATTTCCTCTGTTTCCCTCTATATTTATTAATATGTACACTGAATGTTAATTTTCTCAAAGACTTTCAAACCTTACCAGCAGCACAAAAGGCATTTTACAAGGAATTTTTAATGGAATTAAAAGATTGATTTTTTTTTCTGCCTTCTAAGATAAGAATGGCAGATGTGAAGAAAATTAAAATGACATCACTAATATTGACTTCAAAAGAAGTTGTACACAATCAAGAATACAGAATTAAGCCCCAGGGAATTCATTGCCTTCTACGTGCTAAGCAATTTTCAGGTGTAACTCTTGTAGAGGAGGAGATATTTACAGAATACCAAGCAATGCAGTCACAGTAGTTTTCTGGTATAAGTTAAAATTCCTTGGTTTTCAGGAGAGGAAAGAAAAAGATACTGTGTTGTTTTGCTGCAAGAATATGATCTGCTCTCTGAAGAAACTCAGTCTGTAAACAGGGTCTTACAGTTCCAGTGCAACTATTTAATAGAACAAAGTGCAGTATTTGGGAGCTGAGTTTTTGTCTGAAATGAAGATCTGGCTGTTTCTGTATTAACTCACAAGTCTTCTGCTCTGATTCTCACTTATTTTAGGACTTGTTGAGCCAGAGAAGGCATTTCCATACTTTACATTTCTTTTCCTCACAGTGTAGTACATAGAGAAAGGAAAAGTCCTTCCCTGCCCCACCCTGTGAGGGTGTGTGTGTGTTGCCATTGCCTGGGCTGTGCATCATTTCAGGGCCAATCACCCTCTCTGGGCTCCTCCAGCAAAGCCCTTCAATCTCCTTCAGCTCGTGCACTGCTCTTTGTGTTCTGCCTGATGGGGAAGTTATTAAGGGACCATCATTTCAAACTGGGGGGTGGGCAAAGCTCAGAGGGCTGTAATTATGCTGGAGGGTGTCACTGTGCACTGTCAATGGGCTCTTTGAGTCAGCAGAGAACTTACAGAGGTGCTTGGCAGTGCTGACAGTCCTAAATCGATGCTGGAAGCTTGGCATGTGTTTCTTTTTCTGATTTTTAACAAAAGCAATAGAGTGCTGCCTGTTGCCACTTAGAGTGTTTCATTACATTTAGGAATCAGTCAGGTGCAGTGTTCACACTCTATCACAGAGAAATGCAATTGAATTGAGTGCAAGGGTTTTATTCACTCTTATTTAAAAAAAATATAACAAAATATAGCCTCTGCATGTCCTATTTCTATTGCTTATGCATGAGGGAACTCATAAAATTCAGCTTTGGACTGCAGGCATGCTTTTTATATCAGGCTGGAGAGGTAAACATGTATTTTATAAAGAACAGAAAAGGTTTATTGAGGCATCTTTTCATGAGGTCATTTACCTGTCACCTATTACTCACCATTTTTTAGAATATTGGAAGAGTTCTCAGTCACGTGAGCACCAGTCTCCTGCCTGTCTCAGCTGCTGAGGTTTTTTGTAATTCCTGATTAATTTAAAGGGAAGGCTGCATTGTTAGATGCTGTTTTCAGTCCCTTCTCTGAAAATTCATCTCTCTGGTGCAAGTTGTGAAAACTACTTGAAAGCAATTTATGTTTAGAAGGGATCAAAAGTTGACCTTTAGTTTGATAGTGCCCTTTTTGTATAGATTATGAAGAAATTGTTGGTGATAATGCTGTCTGCATTTAATCTAAGCTTTAATGTTAGGAAAATTAAAAAGATCCTTGAACTTGACATTTCCAAGGCTATTAGGAGTGTGAATTCATGTTCTTTTTTGTTGTACCAGGAAGAGCTTTTCTATGAGTATCCTGTACAGAGTAGCCCTCTATAAAGTTTTATTTGAGCAACTTGGTTACTTAGCTGATCTTTCTTTGCTGTCATCATGTGCTTTGCTTGCATGATTTAATTCCCTTTCTGTTTCTCTCCATCAGAGTAGGTAGGAGAAGAATTGCTTCCTTCAGCATTTATAGTATTTTATTATTTTTTTCCATTGTATGGTTCACTGTGTAGTAATAATTTCTCACCTGTGCATAATGAGTTATTTCTAAAAAAAAACCCCTATGTACTTAGAGGTTATAACTAGTTATTTTTTAGAGCCCCTCTAAAATTGTGCTTCTCTGCATATGTTGAAAAATCATGTGTTGTTGAAATAGAATTCCATGGAGCTGTACCCGGAGAACTTGCTCACTGTTGAGGAACAGCTCTCCCATAAGTCCTCTTATTTTCTCTGACAGCTTTTATTAGAGTTCCTTATACTTAAATTATAGCTTTCTGAAACTGTTCTTTCAGGCAAAATAACGCTATAAGTTATTTACTAATATGGTTTTATTCTCAAATGGTAAGTATTTAGAAAACAACCTTTTAAATTTAATAGAAAACTGGTGGTGGATGAGCTGCCTTTGGACCATGTTCAGCATTACTGAGCATGAATATTTCTTTATTCTACTTAATAGGTTTTCTCTTAATGGATTTTGCCTTGTTGGAGTGGTGAAATCTAAGGTTAGAGCAAATCTGCGTTTTCCAGCCACTTTTCAGTAATACAAAGTACCTGTTAACACTCTGTTATTTCCAGTCTTCGTAGGCATCTCTTGAATGCATCCATTTCAAAGCTGAACAAAACCTGTCTGTGCTTTTAGTTCTGTCCCACTTTCAGTTCCCTGTTGTTTTTAGAGCTGTTTCCTCATTCTGTCCATTTGCTCTTGTTCCTTCTCAACCCTTCTTCTCCCACATGAGTTCTGATTGAGAAAAGCCTCTTCCTTTTTTGTGCCAGTCAGTTGTTACCCAGTAAAGCACAGTGAGAACAAATATTCAGCAGTTGTGTACTGGTAAAAGCCACTGTAGGTCTGTGTGCATACTGGTTTTGTGCTTGATGAAGTACTTGGCTCAGACCTCCCTTTGCCTGACATGAGAATCACAGAAGTTAATGTTTCTGTGTATGATCAGAAAATGTACTAATTGCTGGTAGCTCAAATAATATTTTTTCTGTATTTGTCCACATTGGAATGGTTTGATTTTTTTGGAAATTTTTTTCGAGATACAATTTTTGTGCCAGCAATTTTAAAATTCTCACTGGTGTCTGAAAATGATGAAAATAATTAACTAGAGTAAAACTTACAAAGACAATGCCTTGTTTGTTACAGTTAAAGCAATTCTTTGTGGGAAGCTTTGTAATCAATATGTCACATACAATTTATTTATCCCATCTACTGGATGAAGGAATCAGTCATGGAAAATCAGAGGAGTTAGGGAAGGTGTGAAAAGGTTGTGTTCACCAAACATGCTTTACTAGGAAGTTTGTTACAAAAGTCCTGGTGAATTTGAACAAACCAGGAGTGTAATGCCTATTTCATAGCAGATAAAACCTATTCCATAGTAGCTCATTTTGTGCATATTCTTCATTCCCTCTCACGTTGCTTTTAGGTGCTTTCACTTAATCTGCCAGAAGTTTGACTGCACAAAGGCAGAGTTAAGGTGGATTCAGGGTCTCCATTTGACAGTTTCACACGCAGTGGCTGGTGGTGCCCCAGGACCTTTCCCCTGGATCTGAGCCCTCCAGAGCTGCTTTCTCCTCTCTGTGTGCTGGTTTGGTTTGTTTCTGAATATTTTAACTCCTGCTTGTTCTGCCTCCCCCTTGTTTCCCTCCTCCCTCTGCACTTTGGGCTGAGAAACTTTATTTGGCAGAGGCAGCAGAGAAGTGGCAAACTTTGAAACGCAGCAATATTTAAGCAGTGCAATAACCTGGGTAAGCCCTGCAAGGGGTCTCTGCCTTGCCTTTCCTGCTGCTCTCATTCTGCCTCTCCAGCTCGGAAATGCTCTCCCACATAAGCCCTTGGCACCTGTGTGGAAACCAGGCAGCTGTGGAGCACCAGCCTTGGTTGGGAATGGCCACACGTGCTGCTGCCTCCTGCACGCCAGAAACAGTGACACTTCAGCTTCCCTAAGTGTGGATTTTATTCTTTTTGAAACAAAATTAATAAAAGATTTTGTCAAAGCTCACCCCTGGGTATCGTGTTGCTGTTAAGTTGAACCTTTCAATTTAAAGTTAAAATTACAAGTTGTGGCTTTTTTTAATATTTTAGATATGCAAATTCTTTGCAGGGCCCTCCATCTCCAGAGGAATTACAGAAATAGTTAAATTCAAATCCATTGTTGTGAACAACAAATTGTTTTGTTTTTCTTATCTGTTCCCTTTCTTAGCAAATTACACGCTGAGTGTGAGTCAGTAAATGCAAGCTTGAGACTGCTTACATTAGTTGGGTATTTTATAACCATTCTTTGTCACCCAATGTCTTCATATTCAATAGATTTATAGTAATATGAGTAATGGCTTGGGGACTAACAAATCAAAATCTCATTTCAGATGTTTGACACTAATGTTGAGCTGACTTATTGTTCTGTGTGTTGGATTTCTGATCAAATTACCAAAATAGCTGCTTGAAAGTAACAACACAAAGTAAAAAGTACTCCAGAAATGGGGTACTGAATTTTAGATTTAATGTGTGCCATAGAGAGTGGTCATTTACAAATTTCAGTTGTCTTAAGTACACACCAGATTTTTGTTCAGAAAAGAAGGAGGTGACAGAAGTTGTTGTTCCTGATTCAGGAATTTTATCAGGTGGTAAAAAATGTAAAACTTTACAAGGAAGGTACAAGAAGGCTGCTGGTATCAATTCCAGCCTCGTCACACCATGTTTTATGGTTCTTCAAGGTAGTTTTGCAGCTGCAGAACAATAACCAGATGTGTAATTGAGAAGCAGCTGCATGAAATTTTCATTTTTTTTATGCATAAAATCAGAACCAATAGACACACTTTATGTATAAGGTATGAAATACTAAAGAATAATGTTTCCTCTGTAGTACCAGCAGCTGTGTAAAGGAGAGAAATCACACCATCTACACTCTCTAGATGCCCATCTGCTTCTAAGTATTTGGGGATTGATTACTGAAACCAAATTGCATACTTTTCTGGGTTTTTTGTATTTCCTTGTTTGTTAGTTTGTTAGTCTGGCTTTTATTGCAATTATGTGATAAAGCACTTGCTTTGATTGTAATTTGGAAAACCTAAAAATCCACTGGTCACACTAAATAGTCTTTTTTTTTTTTCATATCACCTGTATTTAGAGCTGCTGTTTTTATCTGAATTCCAGTGTATCCTCTCCTGGGAATATTGGTTACTGATGGAAGATGAATGAATTCTGCTTGTTTTTTAGGATTCTTCCATCACTGACTGCATGCAGAATTGAATCCAATTTTTTCATTTGATATAAACTACAGCACTGTTGATAAAATAGCCACTTGTTTGAACAATCATTTGATTGGCACTTGTATTTTAACTCTCTGAGACAAGGTGTAAAATGATGGTTCTTGTCCAGAAGCCACGTGGCACTTTCACTTGAGGACTCTTCTGTTATTTCCTGTGAAGCCTGATATAGGTATTTATTTATTTATTTATTTACTTATATAAAAGAAATGTGTGTGTTATAGTTACTGTAGCATAAGACATACTGTAAATATTGTGGGTTTAACTTGTGAAGGAAAAGATCGAGTTCTCAGCTCTGTAGCTTTTTCTCCCTGGACCTCATTACTGTGGCTGTTTTAGTGGTGTGATCTTTGGGGTCACTGTCATCAGAAGAATTGTGCTTCTCTTTGCATGGTGTCAACTCTCAGCAGGAGACATGGTTTAGGTATTAATTT